>OU015769.1:19666576-19920610 GCA_907173295.1 Fagus sylvatica | reverse complement strand
CAATTACACAAATCTAACTTAGATCTAGCAATAGCATATAAATGACCAACTTTGGAGAAGTCGAACTCAGAAGACGAAAGAGCTTTCGTTACTTGAACACAATCACCTTCAAAAATTATATTAAAAGGACATACCTGCAGTAAACTTAATTGCATAAAGCGCTGCCCAAGCTTCAGCATTCGTCGCATCCAAGCCAAAATCCAACAGCTCACTCATAGCTCCCAGGAATTCCCCAAACTCATTACGAATAACCACCCCCACTCCAACTTTTTTTATATCAGAAAAAACAGCCCCATCCATATTAACTTTGTACCAACCTTCCCTAGGCGTTGTCCACCCTTTCCTCCCTGTACTAATAGGCAGCCTACTGCATTCCGATTGAACTTGAGCTTCCGGGTACACCTTAACATATTGTAAAGCATCTAAATACACCTTGGATGGAATCTTGATCAAGTCTCTAAAGAGAGCAGAATTGCGAACATTCCACAATCCCCAAGACACTACCGCCACTTCCTGTAAAGCCGCCTCACCCTTGAGCTTCCAAATTCCCCAAAACCAATCAAGAATCCCCTGTCTCCCCTCAACAAGCAAATCCAACAACAAAGTATTACCCTCCCAAACTTTCTTCGTAAAAACACATTGTCTAAAAACATGAATAGACGATTCTGCACCAACACCACAAATAGGACATTCAGGAGTAGATAAAATATTTCGCTTGGCAAGATTGTCCCTAGTTGGAAGAATATTAAGACATAACCTCCATACAAAGTGCTGAATTTTCCTTGGCAGCTGCATAGACCAAACTACTTGCCAAAATTGCTGCATACCCATAGAGTTTGAAGATTCAGGACTGGAATGAACTTGTAACACTGAGAGCGCCAAATGATAAGCACTTTTAACCGTAAATTTACCGAAAGAGGTTCCTCACCTGATGAGACCATCAGCAGGCTGTGAAGGATGAAGAGGATGATGAAGAATATGCTCTACATCAACTGGAGAAAAACATATTTACTTGATCTGGTTGAGAAGCGAGCCTAGCATCTGACTAGGAAGTAGAAACACAAAATAAAAACTCTCAATTTTTTAATGGTGGCCTAATATTGCAATGAAATCATACCTCCATTAAATGGGATTTTCCTTAACATAACAATAAATGCAATAACAGGGTTGGCAATTCCTTTTTATTTTTTGTTTTTTAGTACACTCTCTGTCTCTGGGCAACACCATTGAACTTAGTTCGGCGATGAACGTAGAAAGGAGATGAACGGTCTCTAGAATTGGGGATTTTTAGTTTTGGAGTTTAAGTATTTATAAAATAATAAATTATTTAACTTAAAATCTAAACTGTTAATCCATCTATTTTAATAGCTGACATGGCTTTTAAGCCATGTCGGTACCACATCAGGCCCTGCGCGCTCTACGTTTGGAGGATTTGCATATCCCTCCTTACGCTAAAACTTTCCAAGAAAAAAATACCAATTGAAATGAAGGGTTTCTTCAAACAACAAGTAGCTAGGTCAGCTATTCAATCAAATGCTATTGAGTCTCCTCGATCCTGCCTATTCATTCGTTTAGGGCACGAAGACTGGGGGAAGTTTAGGAGAGATGGGGAGCTTGTAAAGTTTTTGTAGTAAAATTGGTAATGGTTCTAGCATTACTCATAGAGAGAAAATACATACAAAGAAAATTATAATAAATACAAAAAAATTCCATTAATAATTCTTCAAAATAATGAAATCTACGAAAGAATAAAAAATGTGAATTTCCAAAAGCAACATAAAGGAGTTGTTATCAAAGAGTTCATGATCTAATTCATATCATTGAAGGTAAAGTTATTCCTCTCTCCAATCTCACCCTTTCCACGAGGCAAATAAATACATCGGGTGCATCACTCCAAATGAAAGTTAAGATTGAGAACCGCAATTCATTAGTCACATAACAATGTAAAAGAAGTTGATCCACCAATTCATCCCAATTTCTACACATGCAACATCTATACAGGGAAAATTACAAGAACCTCCCTTGAGGTTTGCGAAATGACACTTTCCACCCCTCTTATTTTAGAAAATGATACTTCTCCCTCTCATCTTTGTTAATAAATGACACTCCGCCCCCTCATTTATGTTAGGAAATGACACTTCGCCCTCTCACCTTTGTTAAAGAATGATATTGCACCCTTTATTTTTTTTAAAGTGAGAGGGCAAAGTGTCATTTTTAAAAATAGGAAAGGCATAGTGTTATTTTGTAAATCTCAAGGGAGGTTACTATAATTCGCCATAATTATTCCCCTTCTCTTCAGTTTTTGTTCTTAATATTTACCTAAAGCAATGGTCCATGCCACCTTTCTTGGTAACTTTTCCCTAGGAAATCCACCCAATGACGGCCCATGATGTGCCTCATAAAAATACCATACCTTGAATTTACCATTCTTGGATACTGTATATGGTGGTTTTGGTTTAGGAAGGTTGAAGAAGGCATTGGGATCAAATTTTATATACTAGCACTACATTTGGGTGCCATTGTTGAGTCGAAGGCATGTGTAAGTATATTGGTAATGAAAAGAAAAGGAAGAAGATATATTTTGCGTGGAAAATCCTTCCGCCTGAGCAAGAAAACCACGATGAGGTATAGAGAATGCTCTGACCTCTACTTATTGTCTTTACTAATCATGGAAAATGATGAACAATATCCTCCAAAATGGGCGTCATCCTCTTCCTTTTATAAGCTCAAGGAAGAGGATGACCCCTGCAAGTGTTGCTTTTTCATGGTGGTTCATACAACAACGGTTTTTATCTCATTCCTTGGATCTAGACCACACAACCCTCTGCCAGGTGGCAGGTGGCGGGTGGTTAGTAAGATTCCTCTTAAGCCGTTAAGGGGCATCCATGCAATGTCCTTATCTCTCTTCGTCCCCCACTCATGCATGACCTTTTTTCTCTGCCAGCAAATCTAAAGACAGTTGACTGTGAAATCCTAGGATTAATGGCTACCTTTAGGCGCATGTACAGCTAAGATAAATTTTCCACCAAGTATGGAAAGATTACTGTGATCCCAGCGCCATTAAGTGTCTTAAGTCAGCCTTGTGTCGTACAGATACTACAAATATTCACCTTCTCCTCATGTTATCTGTTATCAATATTTTACCTAAAGTAGCGGTCTATCCACAAATTGTTTTATAGGAAATCCACCGACTAATGGCTCATGAAGTGCATCATTAAAACACTGCCTAATAAGCCCAAATCACTTCACAAAACCAGGAAAATATTAATAAATAAATAAAACTGAAATGCCCTTGGGTTATGATATGAACCCCCCTACTTAGAACTCACCCTGAAAATTGGCTTGCAAGGGGAGGGTGCCTAAGAGTTAAGATACACATGGCCAAGCCCATACTTAACCGATGTGGGACACTTAGGATCATAACATACCACCACGCTCCGCAACCGATGTCTGTAATGGGTCTCACTCTGAGGCAAGGCTTGCAATGCTCCTTATGTAATCCTTTCCAAGATGAAGACCTCAAAGCCGTAGCCCATACTTCGTCCAAGCCCATACTCAACGTGATGATACCAAATGATTCAAACCCCCAGGTAGAACTCACTCCTGAAACCGGCTTGTAAGGGGAGGATGTCTAGGATTTTAATATACACATGGTCAAGTCCATATATACTTAACCGATGTGAGACACTTAGGATCATAACATGTTATCAAACAGAGTGCTTTTTGAAACCTTAATTAAGCACATTTGGAGAAGTCCCACCAAACGAGGCCTAATAAATGCTAACCCAAACTTCTCCAAAACCCCAAAAATAGATGCTTTTCCAAGAATATCCTACAGTTATTTTCATTGAATTTCCTTTATGTATTTTTGCCTCAAAGTTGATCTTTCTCCATCCAGAAATTCAATCTTTAAACCATACACCCTATCTTTTGCCCTTCAATGACTAAAATCATAAATTTTATGAAGTCTAAAGCACTTAGTTGACATTCTATATAAATTTTTCTATTCATATTTCTAGGTGCCCTCTCTAAACAGCTTCCCAACCTTCAATTGCATCATAAAAGGAAGCTGTATGTTGGAGTATCGATCTACTACTCTTGCTACTTTAGACATTCTTTCATTCAAATAGTTCCTTTTGAATGATTCTACAGTTGGTCCTCATGGCAGGCAAGTGTGATAGAGACCAATAATATGCTTGTCATATTCTTTCCTTCTTTTTAAGCTTCAACGGTTTTCCCCCTGTCCAAATATTACTTATTTAGTGATGTCTATACCAATAAATATATTTTTAAGAAGCATTTCATGGGCCCTTCTGAACTCTAAAGGAGGTGCTTCGATAATAAGTAGCTACAATTTAATGAATTTCTTTCACTTGTGAAAAAAAAAAAAAAATCCAATAGTTACAATTTAAAAAGCCCCAACCTATCTTGAGCAGAAAATATGGTCCGATGAGACTGTAGCAACCTTATCTTTGTGGTCAGAAATAGTCCCGAATTTTGTAAATATTTTCTACTATTTGTGGTCAGGCATGCATTGACCCAAATTTATAATATAAGTTGACTGAATGCATGAGTTAATTGATTATTTTTATTCTTTTGTATGTTATACTTTATTATTCTTTTTATCTAGACATATTTGCATAGACTGTAAATCCTCAAAATGAGCCTACCATTTGCTTCAAGAATGAAATTAGTTGTATTATATACGTTCCTAGCCTGTATTATTTGGTGTCAACCTTAAAGCCATTTTAGGTTGGAAGGGATTTGGGTTAGAGGGCTCGCTGATCCTCAAGCCTTTTTATTAGAGTTTTTAATATTTTGGATTTAGTTGGTGCTGCCTTTCTGGTGCATGAAGTTTGAGGTACTAGAAATGTGAAACGTAATGCTCTGATTGTAATACTTAACTTGGTTTGTTGTATACAAGGGATCAACTATGAAACCATAATTACATATTCATTGTTATTGGTTTTATTCCTCCAATTTTCAAGAGGGTAAAACCTTTGCTTCTTTCTCTAACTTATTTATATACATTTTCCCTCCAACTTTCTGTTTAAGAAATTTATAACCAATTTGTTTCTTTTAATTTTTTTGGTTGTCAAATGCTCTTATGGTCTCATGGTTTTAATCATTTTGGTTCATAGTAATAGTAGATTTGGGGTCTGAGAATACTACATTTGTCAAGTAGGTTTCAAACTTGGTGTTAGCATATTGACCCTCTCTGATAATGGTTTTGAATGCCATAATAATGATTGAAACTATCAACACTTGATTTTACGAAGAAATTATAGAGAATTGATCACTAAGACCTTCCTTGTTGGGTGATTTCTTGAATATGAAATTTGATATATTATGATCCTTGTGTTTGCATGATGATATTGGTGTTGTTGTTATCATTATCATATATTATTTTTAAGTCATTGTACGAGCCTGGATTTGTTAGCATTCAGCCAATATAAGGAGTATGTATACAACTTATTTTGAACCATCAGTCGTGAAATTATGTTTAGGTTGTTAGAATGTTGTGGACTTTAGTTTTCTAATGCTTTCTGTAATGGTGTGATTCAGGCTTATATTTGATTTTTTTTTTTCTTTAGTTTTTTACTTAGGTTAATTTGTTTTGTGTGTATAATTTTTTTTTAAGGTTCTTGCTTGAAGCAGATTCGTAAATGTTTTAAAGAACTTCACTTTTGCAGATCAACAGAGAGATTACTAAAAAACAGAGAACTAGAAGTCAAAATCGTAGAGTATACTCCTAAAGCAGCAATCATTCATAGCAGCAATGCTAGAGTTTAGGTATAAATTTATATAAATTTACCTTCTTTCTTTTTTTCAGTTGTGTTTTATGACTCGGTCAAAACCCACTAGAACAACAAAGCATATTCAAAAACCATGAAATGCATCAAAGAAGAAAGAAAAGAGTACTAGAAAAGCCAAGTGATCAATGGCTTTTTTAAAACCATTTTTGTATCTCTCAACTCTTTGTAACATAAATAATCCTAAAAAAAAAAAAAGTCGTTGGATATCCGCTTACAAAGTCAACGGCTTTTGTGTTTGATAAAAGGCCTTAAAGGCTTTGTAATGGTTTTTGGCTCTTCTAACTTTTACGCTATAGGAACCAAAAAAAAAAACAGATTGGAGGTTGAGACTGACCACATTTTTGGTTTCATGCTAATTTGGTGCTTGAGCATTCTTTGATGATGGAGTTGAGGACCATCGAATATGTGGGATTTTTCTATTTAAAGGTTGTGAACTTTGTTTTGAATATGGTAGAGTCCGTGGGATGGATGGTTGAGATTGATTGCTAGGTGTAGAGGGGAGAAGAATTAGATAACATGGTGTGTATTATTCACTTAATGAGTCAATGTTATTAGTAAAATATTATGCAATTTGGCTGGATTATGCTTTGAGTAGTTTTAATTTATTGGTCTGTTTTAATGAAATTATCTCACTAGATAATTGCATAAACCTAGACCTGGCAAACGGGTCGGGTCAATCGGGTTCAGGTTCGACCCATGCGGGTTCGGATGAAATGGGTTCGGGTCAAAAAACGGGTCGTCCTAAATGGGTTGCACAACCTATGACCCATACCCGGTCTTTTAAGGGTTGGGTCAAAACCGGGTTGACCCATATTTTTACACATGAAAAAATATATATATAAAAAATGAAAATAAACTTGATCCTATAGTCCAAAATTATCATTTAGTTTTCTTTGTCTTCCTTTCAATACAAATAAGAGAACACATAAACAAAAACACTCACAAATAAAAGAATATGGGAAAAAAAATACTAGATGTCATTGACCATATCAAATTATCAACCTCCTTAGATGTACTTTTTTTTTTTGCTAATTGAACCTCCTTAGATGTATTAGTTGCATGAAAATTATGAAATTAAATTAAATTACCTATCAAGATGACAATATATATAAAGTTTCAAGAATAAAACATAAATGTTTGGTAAAAAAAAAAAAACTAAATAAATTTATATGAATTGGACCTCAATCTACTCGAAGTTGGTAGTAGTTCTAGCAGTGAAAATATTTATACTTGAAAATTGCACCTCAAGTTGGTGAGTAATTTCATTAATATTTTCATTTACAATACAAAGTTTTAATATAACTTTTAGTATACAATGTAAATGGGTCAATAAATATTTAAAAAGTTAATAAATATGGCTATTCTACTAATGGATTAGATATTATCTTCAAATCCATTTAATTAACTTTAAGTGCAAATCAAAGTTTCTACACTTTTTGGCAAAAGACAAGATTAATATTAAGAATTTTACCTCAAATGCTAAAAGTTGATTCAGAAATAAACGCAGTTATAATAATACTCAAAAGAATGTGTGCCATTAAAATATTAAATAAAACTAAGAAAATAGATTGCAATTCTCTTTCTACCAAGAAAGAACATCTAATTTTGTGTGTTGATTTGGTTAAGTCTAGCCTATTTCAAATACAAATTTAATTTAAGAATTGTTTTTTTAATTGGCATTATGTGAACTTTTATAATAGTCAAATTCCAAATCATTAAAAAAAAAAAAAAAAAAAAAATCCTTTGAAAAAAAAAAAAAAAAAAAAAACGGGTCGACCCATGTGACCCGCGGGTTGACCCGACCCGACCCATCGTTTTACGGGTCGGGTACGGGTTGACACCATCTTTGTTCCCGGGTCGAAAAACCCCTACCCATACCCATATTTTTCCTTCGGGTTCGGGTCGGAAAATGGGCCCGGGTCAGATTTTGCCAGGTCTACATAAACCCCAAATCAGGATAAATGACAAAAAAAAAAAAAAAAGTTTCTAAGCACATGATGAGTATTTTATTTGTTAAAAAAAGAAAAAGAAAGAAGAGTCTCCAAACACGCGCATAACAAGTGTGAAGAAGCTAGTTTTCACATAAAATAGTATCACAGATTTTGTGTAACATTCAAAACTTAGGGGGTTAAGGGTTATACTCAAAACCTCTAGGAAGGTTAAATGTTGTACAATTAGCAGTTTACACAGAAAAAAAATATTACAGGGGTTAAGTGTTACACTTCAAATTTCAGAAGTTCTATATTTTACAGAAAAACAACATTGGGGTTTTGTGTATCCCCCCACCCCCACCCCTTTTTCTTTTAAATTTCATATTCTCTTGAAAGTTTCCTAAAAAATAAATGAATAATTAGTTGGATTTCTATGTATTTAACGTTTTTGTATTTCTTTTTCATTATTCTTAAAGTTGCCTCCTACATTTGCAGGTAAAATTTATGGGGATTATTAGCTTCTGGTTATCACATCGACTCTGCAAGATCATGATAAAAATTTGCCTCAACTTCCTGTGCAAATGTCATTGTTGGATATATGTTTTGTTTACAAGAAACTTCCTATTTTCAGCCTTTCATTTTCCCATTTTTTATGGTTAAATAATGCACTATAATCCTCACAATGGATTCTTGTATTGTAATTGATATGCATGGGTACTGTGCTGGCTGGCATGACGTTGATGCTAAATCATGCTACATATATTGGATTAAATATGACATGTATGAGTTTCTTGATCATATTCAATTACTATCTTGATTTTCTTATGCAGATGAAATTATCATACATCCATATTATATATGAGTTGCATTTTTAGCTAGACATATAGCTGAATATGAGTTTTCTTGGAATGTTCATTTGGTCACATTCCTCTTTAGTTAGACTTATATGAATTAACTCTTTAAGATCATGATGCACTACTAGATTAGCAGTGGAAAAAATATTATGGAAGAATCAACAAAAAAGAAATAGTCACCAATTTGAAGATCTACCAGACATCTATGTATGATTTTCATCTTTCAAAAAAGTTAATGAAATTTCGTCGACGCCTTATAATTGTGGATAGATGAAAAATAAAAAATTAAATTAAAAATTACACCGTTTTAAATTTGGCATGTTTTCAATTTCTTCTCTAAAGTTTTTTTATTTTTTATTTTTAATTCACCCTCGACTTTCGTTTTTATTTTCAATGTGGTTCTATTTAGTTTTGTTAGGTATTGTCATTACCTTTCATTTTTATTTATAATGTATTTTCAATAAGAAATTACTATTTTTTAAAAGAAAAATTCTATCTTTCATTGTCATTCCCATGTCATAAAAGAAATTGGTGAGCAATGCTTGAGTGATTAAATCATTGCGTGTTTCGACTACGTACAACATGGATTGGGATTGGACAACGCTATTTGGCAATGCAGATCGATTTGATCTTCATCTCCTCTCTCGAGTGGCTAAGCCTGGCAACGCGTTTTGGTCGTGGGTTGTACTTGCAATCAAAGTTATATATTCCGTTTCGGCACCCGTTTCGATTTGGCCATTGGAATGGAATATTTCGGTACCGGTCAATACCGGCGTTCTGTTTCGGGTTTACCGCAAATATATATATATATATATATATATATATATATGCAACTATAGACAAATAACATCAAATAATACAAATTCTTAAGTTTATATATATACTAGTCGTAAACCTGTGCGATGCCCAGAAAATGAATTAAAATTAAATCTAAAAAATTATTGGTCTAATTATGATTTTTATTGTCTTTTATATTTTATCTAAATATGAAAATTGATAATTATTAAAAGATATTTATTATTATTGTGTTTATATATAAAATATATTATAGTATTAGGCATTTATTATGATTGTGTTTATATATATGGAATAATATATTATTTCTATTAAAGAAAATATAATATGTCAAGATTCTAATGAGATGTTTAATTATAGAATAAAATTTAAATTCAATTAAAAAATATATATATTAAAATAATGAGGTGTAAAATTGTGAGAACTTCAAAAGCTTATGTGGCGCAATATTATGAGGTCAACCAAAAGTCAAAAAGTTTCTTAATCTTTATTTTCATCTTAATTTTTTAATAAAATAATTTATCTTTATCTTTAATTTTTTCTTAATCTTTATCTTCATTTGAAAAAAAAAAAAAAAAAGTGCCAGATTAACATATTTTTTAATTTCCTTTTTTTATTTTATTAAATTAATTTCCTTTTTCAATTATTCAATGTTAATACAAATTTAACATGCTTTGTTGGCTTTCCATAACGAGACCTTCCGAAAGATGATATACATATTTCCACCTCACCTACACTTCTCTATAAATAACCTTCAAGTTCACGGTAATCCTGCATATTGACATCGAATTAAAGGTAATGGATTTTGAAAGAATGATCCTAATTATGATTTTATGCCTATGTTTAGCTAGCAGTTATCGAGTGAATGGAACACGAATTACATCCAAAGAAGAGGATTTGGGGTTGGAAAGACAACTCAAGCTCATCAACAAACCTTCAATCAAGAGCATTCAGGTATTAGAATTAAAGTTGTATATTCCGTTTCGGCATCCGTTTCGGTTTGGCCATTGGAATGGAATATTTCGGTACCGGTCAATACCTGCGTTCCGTTTCGGGTTTACCGCAAATATATATATATATATATATATATATATATATATATATATATATATATATATATATATATATATATATATATATATATATATATATATATATATATATATATATATATATATATATAATTAGCAACTATAGACAAATAACATCAAATAATACAAATTCTTAAGTTTATATATATACTAGTCGTAAACCTGTGCGATGCACAGAAAATGAATTAAAATTAAATCTAAAAAATTATTAGTCTAATTATGATTTTTATTGTCTTTTATATTTTATCTAAATATGAAAATTGATAATTATTAAAAGATATTTATTATTATTGTGTTTATATATAAAATATATTATAGTATTAGGCATTTATTATGATTGTGTTTATATATATGGAATAATATATTATTTCTATTAAAGAAAATATAATATGTCAAGATTTTAATGAGATGTTTAATTATAGAATAAAATTTAAATTCAATTAAAAAATATATATATTAAAATAATGAGGTGTAAAATTGTGAGAATTCAAAAGCTTATGTGGCGCAATATTATGAGGTCAACCAAAAGTCAAAAAGTTTCTTAATCTTTATTTTCATCTTAATTTTTTAATAAAATAATTTATCTTTATCTTAATTTTTTCTTAATCTTTATCTTCATCTTAAAAAAAAAAAAAAAAAAAAAAAGGTGCCAGATTAACATATTTTTTAATTTCCTTTTTTTATTTTATTAAATTAATTTCCTTTTTCAATTATTCAATGTTAATACAAATTTAACATGCTTTGTTGGCTTTCCATAACGAGACCTTCCGAAAGATGAATATACATATTTCCACCTCACCTACACTTCTTTATAAATAACCTTCAAGTTCACAGTAATCCTACATATTGACATCGAATTGAAGGTAATGGATTTTGAAAGAATGATCCTAATTATGATTTTATGCCTATGTTTAGCTAGCAGTTATCGAGTGAATGGAACACGAATTATATCCAAAGAAGAGGATTTGGAGTTGGAAAGACAACTCAAGCTCATCAACAAACCTCCAATCAAGAGCATTCAGGTATTAGAATTAAAGTTGTATATCCCGTTTCGGCATCCGTTTCGGTTTGGCTATTGGAATGGAATATTTCGGTACCGGTCAATACCGGCGTTCCGTTTCGGGTTTACCGCAAATATATATATATATAATTAGCAACTATAGACAAATAACATCAAATAATACAAATTCTTAAGTTTATATATATACTAGTCGTAAACCTGTGCGATGCACAGAAAATGAATTAAAATTAAATCTAAAAAATTATTAGTCTAATTATGATTTTTATTGTCTTTTATATTTTATCTAAATATGAAAATTGATAATTATTAAAAGATATTTATTATTATTGTGTTTATATATAAAATATATTATAGTATTATGCATTTATTATGATTGTGTTTATATATATGGAATAATATATTATTTCTACTAAAGAAAATATAATATGTCAAGATTTT
Source organism: Fagus sylvatica (assembly GCA_907173295.1). NCBI lineage: Eukaryota > Viridiplantae > Streptophyta > Magnoliopsida > Fagales > Fagaceae > Fagus > Fagus sylvatica. Next base: position 19,908,664 of record OU015769.1, on the reverse strand, counting down.
AATGAGATGTTTAATTATAGAATAAAATTTAAATTCAATTAAAAAATATATATATTAAAATAATGAGGTGTAAAATTATGAGAATTCAAAAGCTTATGTGGTGCAATATTATGAGGTCAACCAAAAGTCAAAAAGTTTCTTAATCTTTATTTTCATCTTAATTTTTTAATAAAATAATTTATCTTTATTTTAATTTTTTCTTAATCTTTATCTTCATTTAAAAAAAAAAAAAAAAAAAAAAGGTGCCAGATTAACATATTTTTTAATTTCCTTTTTTTATTTTATTAAATTAATTTCCTTTTTCAATTATTCAATGTTAATACAAATTTAACATGCTTTGTTGGCTTTCCATAACGAGACCTTCCGAAAGATGATATACATATTTCCACCTCACCTACACTTCTCTATAAATAACCTTCAAGTTCACAGTAATCCTGCATATTGACATCGAATTGAAGGTAATGGATTTTGAAAGAATGATCCTAATTATGATTTTATGCCTATGTTTAGCTAGCAGTTATCGAGTGAATGGAACACGAATTATATCCAAAGAAGAGGATTTGGAGTTGGAAAGACAACTCAAGCTCATCAACAAACCTCCAATCAAGAGCATTCGGGTATTAGAATTAAAGTTGTATATTCCGTTTCGGCATCCGTTTCGGTTTGGCCATTGGAATGGAATATTTCGGTACCGGTCAATACTGGCGTTTCGTTTCGGGTTTACCGCAAATATATATATATATATATATATATATATATATATATATATATATATATATATATATATATATATATATATATATATTAGCAACTATAGACAAATAACATCAAATAATACAAATTCTTAAGTTTATATATATACTAGTCGTAAACCTGTGCGATGCACAGAAAATGAATTAAAATTAAATCTAAAAAATTATTAGTCTAATTATGATTTTTATTGTCTTTTATATTTTATCTAAATATGAAAATTGATAATTATTAAAAGATATTTATTATTATTGTGTTTATATATAAAATATATTATAGTATTAGGCATTTATTATGATTGTGTTTATATATATGGAATAATATATTATTTCTATTAAAGAAAATATAATATGTCAAGATTTTAATGAGATGTTTAATTATAGAATAAAATTTAAATTCAATTAAAAATATATATATTAAAATAATGAGGTGTAAAATTGTGAGAATTCAAAAGCTTATGTGGTGTAATATTATGAGGTCAACCAAAAGTCAAAAAGTTTCAGTTTTACATTATAGTATAGATATATATATATATATATATATATATAAATATTATATATAATTAGCAACTATAGACAAATAACATCAAATAATACAAATTCTTAAGTTTATATATATATATATATATATATATATATATATATATTAGCAACTATAGACAAATAACATCAAATAATACAAATTCTTAAGTTTAATATATATATATATATAATATATAATAATTACAAATAACATCAAATAATACAAATTCTTAAGTCTTAATATCACATAACAACTTAAGACAAATAACATCAAATAAAAAAAAAAAAAAAAAAGAGAGAGAGAGAGAGAAAAAAAAAAAAAAAACCCCAAAAAAGTAAACCGGCCGAAATGATCCGAAACACCCCAAAATTTGATCCGAGGTGGAATGGGGGGTTATCTCGTACCGGTTTGCATACCGGTACGAGATTTTCCGTCCATTCCGGCAGGAACGGAACGGAATATACAACTTTGCTTGCAATGGCTCAACGAAGGGACTCTGTGACTGATTGGGCTTGGGCGATAGGTTGTGGTATGAGGGAGGATGGTGTTCTCAATGATTTTCTTTTTTCTTGTGGTGAGTGTGGTTTGTGATTTGATGTGTCCATCTGCCCATGATGTTCATAGTGATTTTTTTTTCCTATGCCGATGAGGATGGCGTTCATGATGGTGACTTGTGCTAGTGTTTGAATATTTTTTTTATGCTAGAAATTTTTCATATTTGAATAATTTGTGAAAGGTTAGAGTTTACCTCCAAACTTGTTTGAATAAATCTTCCTCTAACCCACTACGTGACGAAAAAAAGAAAGAAAAGAATCCACTCTATTTGAGTTCATTCTCTTCTCCTATTTTGTGTAGAAAATTTTCATATTTGAATAATTTGTAAAAGGTTAAAGTTTACCTCCAAACTTTTGTTTGTAGGAATCTTCCTCCAATCAATTATGTGACAAAAGAAGAAGAAGAAGAATCTACTTTATTTGAGTTCATTCTCTTCCCCTATTTTGTGTAGAAATTTTTCATATTTGAATAATTTGTGAAATGTTAGAGTTTACCTCCAAACTTATTTGAAAAAATCTTCTTCCAACCCACTATGTAATGACTAAAACGACTATCGCCGTGTATTATTTAAACAAGTTACATGACTTATTAAATAGGTTATATGACTAAAAGAGGTAATTCTACAGTACCCATGTCGGTACCGTACCTCTAATAGATAAAATCTCACATTAATAATATCAATGTCACACATTATGGTACTCACCTCACATATGATGATACCTACCATTTTTATTTATTATTTAAATTAATATATATAAAAAATCAGATAGTACCAATATCACATTAGATAGTACCAACATCACATATAATGATACTTATATCACATTTGATGGTACCAATTTAGTGGGTACCATACCCACAAAAAGAGTGTGGGTATTGTAGAATGACCCGACTAAAAGTACACGTAGATAGTCGTTTAAGTCGCCATGTAATCGGTTGGAGAAAGATTATTCTAAACTGATTTGGATAAACTCGGTTCTTTATTGAATATTGTTTGTATTCTAGTTAATTTATCACAAAAGAATATCAGCTACCATGTGTGAATATACAATCTTTATAATATGTAAGAAGTGGCCCAATGAAAAAAAAGACACGGTCAATTAAAAATGCCAAGTAAATCATTTAAATGCAAGTAAAAAATTACAAGTCACAACAAACCGATCGCATCTCATATTGTTCCCCTAGCTAAATAATCTCATCTCACACTAGTTAAAACAATCTCAACACTAACACCATTTAGATCCAGCCGCTACACATTCATAGCTTCCTTTCCATGACAGCTTAGATGCCTCCATATCACTACCGGTGTGATGGAAAGAGTAGTTAAGGAGAGCATATCAAGTTGGCCAAATTTGACTAGTTTATGTTGTTTTCCCACAACCATTTTTGAACAATCATTATGCCGCAATTTCTTCTCAAATCAAACTTTTACTTTTGAAAGTGGGTTTTGGGTTAGGTTCATGAATGATCTTTTGGTGGAATGGTATCATAAACTACTGATATTCTCAACCTCATTTCTTTCCTATCATTTTCTTTCTTTTTTAACTTTCTTCCATTGACATATTACTATGACTTTAGTAATAACTGGCCAAAAGAAAAAAGAAAGTCATGGTAGCGACGGAGCTAGAAATTTATTTATTTATTATTATTATTTTTTTTTCTTTCAACCAGGGCCAAGATTAGAGCAAAAAAAAAAATAATTTAAATCCAATTATAACCTATTATACAACACATGATATAAGAGTAATAAAAGAAATAGAATTAATGTGCTAGTTATCATTTACAATTTTACATAAATTTAGTACCATTTTTTTTTTTAAAGAAAAATCTATTTTTTTTTTTTTTTGATTAAAACGATAGTCAATATTATTGAATGGAATCAGAGAGAACATGTGAAAAGATATTCACAGGGCAGTGATCAAACCACGCCTGAGAAGAAGCTGAGGACAGAGCCTCTGTTGCCAAGGCAGACCGCTGCCTTGTTACACGAAGATTTAATAATAGAAAACTTACAAGGCATTACAGGAGTTCCTAAACAGCAAAATATCATCAACAATATTTCCTATAGACGCCAAACAAGGGCCTTCAGACTGCAATAAATGATACAGCTCACAAAATGACAAATCAACATCAAGACTTCGAAAACCCACATCAAAAGCAAACTTTACAGCTAGTAATACTACTGTAGCTTGTAGTTGTAACTTATCATCACAAGAGACCATTCTCTGCATCATGGCAACCCTCACAGAACCATCAGCATCTCGGATAAGAGAGCCCACCCCCACCAAGTTCAAGCACGGGTCCACATAGAAAGCCATATTTAGCTTGTAAAATCCTTGATCTGGGGGTCTCCACCGACTTGCCATTGGGACTACAGACCTCCCACCCACATCATGAACCTGCAATCCAGCTTCTTTAAAATCCAAAGCTGAAGACACAGCTTTACGCCAAATGTCATCCACCGTGAGCACCTTGTTTTCCCAATGATTACGGTTCCTAGCATTCCAAATCTCCCATGCTATGGTAAATAAAAGATCAATATCCATTCTTGGGAGGACATCAATACAACCGAGAACAAAATCCTTGAAAGACATAGAGACTGAAATAGAGCTCGGTATAATTACTGGACAGGCTATCCATATCCTTTGGGTAAAGTCACACTGCCATAGAACGTGAGATGATGTCTCAGGCTCCCCTTCGCACCATAAACAAAAGACAGAATGGAGTAATCCTTTATCAAACAATTTTGTCTTTGTTGGGAGAATATCCTGGCAGGCACGCCACATAAATAAACGAACTTTTGGAGGAACCTGAGCAGACCAAATCGCCGCCCAAAGATGCTGGTCTGAATTTAAACCATTAGATGAGGAACCCGAGTCATCACGAGACTGATGGAGCAGCAGATTGTAAGCACTTCTTACTGTGAAGTTCCCAGACTTTGTTCCCGTCCAAATAAGCTTATCTCTTGGTCTCCTCAAGCTCAAAGGGATTTGTTTGATGATTTCCACATCCCTTGGAATGAACATCTGCTCTAATTTGTCTTCATCCCATCTCATATCGTTCTCAACAATCAAAGAGTCCACCGTATCCTCACTGTTAGGAATACTCAGAGGGCTAATAACTCTGAAAGTTGAAGGAGACGGTAACCAGGCATCCTTCCAGATTTTAATATTAACTCCATTGCCTACACGCCATCTGAGACCATCACGCAGAACATGTCTTGCTTCACAAATACTTCTCCAAATGTAGGAAGCATTACCAGTTACTTGAGCTTCCAGAAAAGAGGTGTGAGGGAAATATTTTGCCTTAAGAATGCGGAAAATCAAGGAGTGTGGTTGTTGTAAGAGCCTCCATCCTTGCCGAGCTAATAGAGCTCTGTTGAACAATTGTAAGTCCCTAAAACCCATTCCACCCTCCTGCTTTGGCCTGATCAACTTGGCTTTATTGGTCCAGTGAATTCTCCTTTCCCCGTTCCTTTGACCCCACCAGAACTGATTGGCCAATGAATAAATTTCATCACACAGACCAGCAGGGAGTTTAAAGCAACTCATGGCATAAATTGATTGCCTGAACAACTGCCTTGATAAGAATTTCACGACCAGCTTGTGATAGAAGTTTTTCCTTCCAGCCTTGTAGTTTTTTCTAGATGCGATCCTTGATCTCATTAAAAGCACGCTTTTTTTATCTTCCCAAAATTGGAGGAAGACCAAGATACTTTTCGAACTTTGAAGAGGAAGAAGTGCCAAACATAGACAGAATATTTGCTCGGATAGAGTTAGGAGTATTCTTACTAAAAAAGATTGCAGTTTTTGCCTCATTAATTTTCTGACCCGATGCTCTCTCATAGAGTTTAAGAATAGCGTAGAGAGCTCCCCCATCATGTTGAGAAGCTCGACAGAAGATGACACTGTCGTCTGCAAAAAACAAATGAGAGAGGCGAGGACCACCCCTACAAATAGCTATACCCCGAATTGCCTTTTCTCTCTCAGCCTTCCGAATTAAAGCGGACAAACCCTCAGCACATAGGAGAAATAAATAGGGGGAGAGGGGGTCACCCTGGCGGAGACCTCGAGAAGGCTTGATATAACCATGGGGGGCACCATTGACTATAACAGAATAAGACGTTGATGTAACACACGTCATAATTAGGTCCACCCATCGCCTATGGAAGCCAAGCTTAAGAAGGATGGCTTGAAGAAAATGCCACTCTACCCGATCATAAGCCTTGCTCATATCCAACTTAGTCGCCATTTGATAATTTGCCCCTGCTCTCAAATTTTTTAGGTAGTGAAGAGCTTCAAAAGCCATGATAATATTGTCAGATATCAACCTGCCTGAAACAAAGGCGCTTTGACTATTTGAAATAATATTTGGAAGGATCACTTTCATTCTATTAACAAGCACTTTAGAGGCAATTTTATACAATACATTACAAAGACTAATAGGCCGGAATTGAGACATAGATTCGGGATTTTTAACTTTCGGAATGAGAACAATATTGGTATAATTGATGCTACCTAACATTCTTCCCGAATGAAAAAAATCCAAAATAGCTAGAGAGACATCCTCTCCAACAATGTGCCAATATTTTTGAAAAAAGAGTGCCGTCATCTCGTCTAGTCCTGGGGCTTTGGAGGGGCCCATTTGGAAGAGAGCAGGATGAATTTCTTCATTGGAAAAATCTCTTAAGAGAGCATCATTCATAGCTGGAGACACCACTGTATCTACTTGGTCAACCACTTCCCCTATGCAATCTGGATTAGATAAGACAAAGAGTTGGTGAAAGTATTCCACTGCAATATTAGAAATAGCCACAGACTCATTCTGCCAAATACCCTGGTCATCCCGAAGCCCAAGAATCATATTGGTTTTTTTCCGTTGAGAAGCACAAGCATGGTAATACTTAGTGTTTCGGTCACCCTCCTTGAGCCATGAAACCCGCGACCGTTGACGCCGAAATATTTCTTCTTTCTCCACCAAAATATTAATCTCACGCCTTAGAGCATTGACCTCACTACTGCTATACTCGTGTAATGGGGAGCTTTCCAGCTGGGTAAGCCGGTTCTTCTTAGCCTCAATGAGCCTTGGATTGATATGAGCTTGTGTCTGGTTCCATTGCAGTAACTGCATGCGGCATGTCTTGATTTTTTGGGCCACAATAAACATGGGTGTTCTTGAAACAGGGTAGCTCCACGCCGATTTGATGGTGTCCTCACAACCTGATTCGCGAACCCACATATGTTCAAAGCGGAATGGTTTCTTCCGATTACCAGAAGGAGGCACTAGAGGCGGGTTCAAAAGGACCATGAGGCCCATGTGATCGGAAGCAGCAAAAACCACATGGTGAACTTGATAGCTAGGGAAAAGAAGCAACCATTCGTTATTAGCAACGCACCGGTCTAGTCTAGCACGAACCAAAGCTCCGTCTTCACGTCTATTTGACCAAGAAAAATCCGGCCCATTATACCCGAGATCTTGAAGAGAACAATCAGAAAGAGCACCCCGGAAAGCAGCCATTTGAGATAAATTTCTGTCTAATCTGCCCCATTGTTCCTCCAATGACAAAACCTCATTAAAATCTCCCAACACTAACCAGGGAAGACTCCGAATACTGCATAGCTGTCGTAATAACGCCCAAGAATAGCTACGTAATCCCCTTTCAGGATGGCCATAAAAACCAGTTATCCTCCACTTTAATCCATCAGACATCACAACATCGGCATCAATGTGGTTATTTGAGAAGCTTTGAATATGGACAGCAACAGAGGACTTCCAAAACAAAGCCAGACCACCACCATACCCATTTCGATTCACTCCGAAACATCCATACATACCCAAACGAACACGTAAGAACTCTAAACATCGCACCTCTAAACGAGTTTCCATCAGAAACACTATATCGGGATCTTCTTTCCTCACAAACATGTGAAGCTCTCTAACTGTCTCTGGGTTCCCAAGCCCACAACAGTTCAAGCTGAAGGTTTTCATTGTGACCGGCGGGGCTGATCAACAGCCGCCGCCGATACGGATTCATGAATGAACACTCCTCCATTATTTTTTGCCTTCTTCAGTCTATTTTCTTCATCTCCCTCAGTTTCTGCCTCTGCTCTTGCTGCACGTTTTCCACTCAAGGCTACAATTTTTTCAGATGGACCCACACCTCCTATGCTTGGAGAGACACGGGCTCTTTTTTTCCATGTGGATTTTTTAACCTGGGCTTTCAAATAAGTTGGCCCAATAAAACCAGCCCTATCCGAATTCTCTACTTCAGCTTCAATTTGTTTAGAATTATCTGGCTCAAGCTCACGTGCATCACCATACACACTTGGTCATCACCTTGGTCAGCATCCATGTCCTGTACATTATCCCCCATATCGTTCTCCGAAGACTTTTGCACCAAGTCACATGGCATGGTTGAAGTGGATGTGTCAGTTCCGGGTTTTTGGCCCGCATTTTGCTCCTCATTAAAACCCATTGTCCCAACAAAAGAAACACCTAACTTAGCATCCGGAAAAACAGGTATGTGGAGTACCTCCTTTTCCGTATCTACCAATTCCACCAAATCCGGAATCCCTGCACGTTCATGTTCAGTTTGAGGAGCCTGGTTTTCAGTTGACGTGACCTCATTCCGAAACTCCCTTTGTGGTTCCGGTTCACCTCCCCCACCACTGCCACTACCTTCCTCCCCCCGGTGATTGGAATTTGAACAATTTCCAATGTCATTTCTAAACTCTACTTGATGGCGAGTAGCCTGATGGTAACGAGCAGGTGGAGCTCGAAGCCAAGAACCATATTGGTCCCGGTCAAAAATAGAGGCTTTTTCTCTACCTCGATTAGCAGTGCAGTCTGAGCTACTATGACCAAGGAGACCACATTTATAACAAAAAATGGGAAGATGCTCATACCTGAAGTCCACCCATGCTGGCTTGTCGTCCTCCACTTGAATGATGCAGCCTCTCATTAAAGGTTTTGCTATCTCCACCTCAACCCGGATCCGAAGAAAACGTCCCCAAGCAATGCCATTTTCATTCGGGACATCAACATCCAGAAGTTTGCCTACCTCCTTGCCTATATCTTCCCCCACTTCTCGAGTCATACTTTTTATTGGGAGATTAGTAACCCTGATCCAGAAAGCTGTGTGTGTGAACTTTACTGCAGATGGTTGTAAATCACCCACAAAACGAGCCAGAAGGATAAGCTTTTTGTCAAAAGTCCAGGGACTGAGAGCAAAAATACGTTTCAATGCTACCTCAGAGGAGAAAGTAGCCAAAAAAAGATTATCATCTATTTCCGACACTGTCAAACCTCCATGCACCGACCATAACTCTCTTACCGTCTTCTTAAAAGCATCGCCATTGAACTGACGAGTAGTTTGCAATTTGAACAGTATACTGTACTTTGCCTCCTGATGGGATTTTGAAAACCTTTCCTTCCTAAGGATGATATGGTGTTTCTCCTGATCAGATAGGTTCATACGACGACACATTTCTTCAAGCTCTTCTGCCATTAATACTAAAAAATCACACCTTAGGAAAAGGAGACTAAGAGGACAAAGCAGAGGCAAGCAGTATAATAAAGGGGGGTCTCTAGAACTAAAGCAGGTTTTGACTTCTACTAAGGATAAAACTTTACGAAGTAGACGTAACAAAAGCAAGCAGTAGAATAAAGTAGGTCTCTAAAGCAAAAGGCAAGTTTTGTCTTCTGCTGAGAGTAAAACTTAAGAGTTAGACGTCACACAGAAAAGAGAACAAGAAAACCAGAGAAGAATGAAAAGATAAAGATGAAACTCTTGCACAAAAGGCAAGTTTTGTCTTCTACCGCAAGCAGGACTCGAGAGTCAGGCTTGCAACGAGAAGTTTTTCACTCCACTTAGAAGATCTTAAATAGATTAAGCTTAAACTGACCATAAAAAAAAATCTAACGTTAGTGACAAGAAGTGCAAATGGCATTTGAGAGGAAGCCATGGATGTCAAGCGCTCGTAGTGACTAGCTCTAATAGAAGAATTGAGATTGTTTGGGTACAGCCGTACAGGGACAGTGTGAGATGTGTTTGGTTAGGTTTTATAATTGCTATGTTGCTTTAAATTAATTATTTGACAATTTTAATTGATGTGTCCTATTTTTATTGGGTCAACTCTTACACAATATAGGGATTTTCATATTCGTCAATTGTAGATGATATGCTCCCGTTTCATATAAAAGTTGAAACTACAACCCATGATAATTTGTTATATTTAAATATATATTTATATATATATATATATATATATATATATATATATATATATATATATATATATATATTATTTTAACAGAGAAGTAATTTCTCAATTTATTTAAAAATCCAAAAACTGGAAACTTTAAATTTTAGGAGGCTTAATGCGGCCACTTGACAAATTTAAATGGAAGGACTACAATGAACATAAAAGAAAGTTAAGAGACAAAATTGAAGGAAAAAATTGAAACTTTTGGGACAAAATTGAAAACATACCAAACTTAGATGGTGTAAGTTGTAATTTACCCATTGAAAAAACCTTATGTTCAAATCTGAGCTGGTTAGTGTAATTTGGAACTCCACCTCCTACGTAATTGGTCCTACAGTGATAATAAGTGTCAGAACTCGAACTCCTAACACTTCTCTCTTTGTGTTGTCATAACATTGGACACAATGACTGGATGAGGCAAAATCCTCTATCTCTAGGCCTAAATAACTGGCTATGTATAATGGGCAAATGTTGAGAGAACTTTTGTTGTCTATCAACAAAACCATTTTTTATTACAATCAATGTTTTGTTTAGCCACCCTTAGAGGTGTTTAAATACGTAGCTTGAGGTGAGACCAAAAGAAAATTAAAATTTAACTCCAATGTACTTTGGACTCTTGTTGTCTCATAAATAGTCCACTATAAAAATATAATTACACTTTAGGATTTATTTAATTATATAAGATATATATTTTATGACTCTGGGTGTTCGGACTAACTTGCGCGTAACTCGACTAATCCTAGAGGGATATACAATACCCTACTAGCCACGTGTACTGCGATAGGCGTAAAGCTTTAGCTTGGGTAGGTGGCCCTAAATGAACTTGAACTAGTGACTATTGGGAAGCACACCCAAGGTCGGACCAGTTGAACTACCCCTCAAGGTTTATATAAAATATTCTTTGACTACTTAAAATTGCATTTAACTCTCTTATAAAATATTCATAGTAAAATAAAGTTGAAATTATTTACTATCACTTTATTATCACTACACCTTAAATCCTTGAGTCCCAACTTTAACCTCTATATTATTCTCAAACACTTAAAATCCAATTATACATAATACATATTTTAGTAACTCTATACTAAAATGGTCAAGAGCGATTATGAATAATCAATTCTCATTAAATCTATTTCAAGAAAATATTTTTTTGTCTCTTATCTAGAATATGGATTCATCTTGAGGAATAGTGTTGCCATAACGTTGCATATGATTACCTAACATAATGAGGTTTTTACCATACAAGATCTAACTCTTGGATACATCAAAGCAACCTATATTTCACGTTTGACTCCACCATCCTAAAACTAAGAGTTAGTGCTTGTAGCGGTCGTGAGTTTAATTATTCAAGTGAAAGTAGTTCACAGAATAATAACTCACATTAGTCCTATTCAATGTATTTTGAAGACTTCAACATATCAATCGGATGTCTTAAAGAAAACTATCATTTTTTGCTTCTATCCTTACTTCAATTTCTTACTAATTGTTTCCCCCTAAATTTCCGAACAAAATTTGTGATGACTTCCTATTAAAAGAAAAGGCGCCCAATTAATTATAGTTGTTTAATCAAAGCAATGACAACAATCGCATCAAGTGGACACATTGGGAAATGAACAAACAGTATAGAGTGACATTGGATTGTTAAAAGCATTCACAGTATACTCTCTATTTGGTTGAAATACTCAAAATTTAACAAAAAATTCAAAAAATCCTACAACACAAGCCTCCCCATTCGGTTGAAAACCTGAAGCGAATGAACAGTGGCTCGCCCAACTCAAGGAGCAACTATTCATCCTCTACGGAATTAAAAACTCTTTTTTTCTCTCTCTTGCATTCTCTCTCCCGCGTTTTGCTCCCTCGAGTTCGCGCCAAGAATAACGGTGCTCAGCAGGGAGAGGAAGACTAGCAGCTTCAACCGATCGATCTTGAGGTATTTTGCTTCAATTTCCCCAAATTTCTTCATTTATTTGATGATTAGAGTGAAATTTTGCTGCATTGTGATGATGAGTATGATACCCGATTGTGTGTTTGTTATTAAAACTTGAGATAATTTTTCTGAGATGGGATTATTTGTTATTTGCTCATGGTGTTTATGGTTTTATCTTGTTGACTGTAGTGTTTATCATTGCTATATATAATATATTGATGGGTATTCTTATTTTTTGTATTTTTCCTTACTGATTGTCTGTTTAGATATAAAGTTCAGATTTTTAATTATGCTAAAGCTTGATATAAGTTCATTGTCATTTTTTGTATTCTCATTATCCTCTGTTCAATGTGTTTGAATTTTTCAACTTCTTCTTGCTGTTGGGAACATCTTAGTTTAAGTGGTTAAATTTGAATTGTTAAAGAACATGAGTTGGTTTTGGGAACATCAGTTTCTGTTTTTTTTAAAAAACATTAGATAAATTTTAACATCTTCAGTTTATTTCTTTTTATACCTTCGTATAAAGAAGCCAAAGTCTGCATTCTTAATAGAAGCTTGTGTATTGTTTTGGTGTTTAACATCTAGTTCTTCCTAATTTCTTCCATTTGTGAATTTATGATGCTATAAAAAATGTGAATAGGTAGAACCATGGATAATTTGATATAAATATGTTACAGTGTTCAGTGAATAGAGTTAGGTAGCAAAATATTCCTGCTAGCAGCCACTAGGTGTTTATCCTTATTTTGTTATGCATAAATTTTTATTATTTGTTTATCTTGTTGCTTTACGTATATGCTTACTATTATTTATTATTTGACAAGGAATGGATTCACTAACGAGAGAAGATGTGTTCTTCACAAATCTTCTAGAAAAAGGGTCTAACATGAGTATCGATTTTATTTTGGAATCTGAACAATTGGAATCCCCACAAGGTGAAGTATGTACCGAACAATTTCCATCCGAAACTCAATTGGGGTCCATTGCTAAGAAACCACCACGGAGCCAGAAGTTCAGTGTAGAGGAAGACCTTCTCATTGTATCGGCATGGCTTAATACTTCCATGGATCCAATAATAGGGAATCAGCAAAAAAACAATGCTTATTGGGAGAAAATTTATGAGTATTTCCAGAAAGAGAAGACGTCTTGCGTTAGCCGTACCCCAAACTCTCTAATGCATCGTTGGTCAATGATTCAACTTAAGACTAATAAGTTTTGTGGGTGCTTAGCCCAGATTGAAATGAGAAATGAAAGTGGTTTGAATGAGCAAGACAAGGTATTTTTTTTTTTTTAAGTGATGTCAAAATTTAACGCACCAATACTATCTATTCACTAATCCAATTTGCATTTGTTAATTTTTCAGATTTGTCGAGCAAAGGAAATGTTTAAAAAGTTACATGTTACCTCATTCCAATTTAAACATTGTTGGAATGTCTTGAGGAATAACCCAAAATGGGTGGATCATACTTGAAAGGAAAAACCAAAAAGAAGATCAGCTGCAACACCTTTTGCTTCAGAGCCGATACTATTAGAGGAAGATGATGCCTCCGAAGCTGCCTTTGTAGGCTTAGAAAGACCAGTTGGTAGGAAGTCTGAAAAGGCTCGACTAAGTAAACGAAAGAGCAGTGACAGCTTGTGTGCAAATCTTGAAGGGATATTGAGTGACATGCAAGAAGCCAAGAAATTAAAATCGGATGAAAAAAAAAGAAATTCTTGAGAGGGCATGTTCTCAAACTGAACAACTCATTCAGATTAGGAAAGTTGAGGTTGACAACGCTACCACTCGGGACCAAGAGTTGATTCGGCTTAGGCAAGAAAAGGTTAAGTTGGAACAAGCAAAACAAGAAATGAAAATTATAATGATGGATATATCTAGCTTGGATCCTCAGCAACAACACTACATCCGTCAACGCCGCCTAGAAATCATTGAGCGTCAAACTAAGAGTACTTAGTGAAGCTTTGCAAGTTTTTTGTTTTTGTGTAATTAAGAGTACATATGCTCTCTAACTTGACTAACTTTGCAAAGTTTTTTTGATTTTGTTGTGAAAGTTAAATACTATTTCTAACTTGTCAAAATTTGCAAGTTTTGATTTTTTTTGTTAAAAGTTAGATGTTTCTAACTTGTCAAACTCTGCAAATTTTGATTTTGTTAGTTATATGTAATTAAGTTCTGTTAAATAGCATTATGGATCATGCAAACAATGTTGTCAACAGCTTAATATATAAACTTGTTTGTACTAGCTTTAATGTTCATTTTTTATATTCTGCAATCTAATTGTTGTGGCTGTCATGATTTATTGCTGCCTCCTTAAGTTGTGGCTGAAGTTTTGGGCTTGCTATTAGCTGATCTTTGTGTGTCGTTATGGATTGGAATGGTTTATGTATCTCTTTTCCTTGAGTAATAAATGGATTTATTCAGAGGAATGAAACTATAGAGTTGATCAATTGAGGTGCTAGCCTAGGTGGTTGGATATGCCTTGAAGCATTTACTAAGGCTCAAGTTGTATAGATTTGTTTATTTATATTTAATTAAACAACAATGCAAGTCACACAATTTCATGTAGCTTTTGGCTGTCTCATCATACTTTTACTTAGCCTGGTTGGAGTAAATTTTCAAGCATTGGGCACTTCTCCACTTAAAACACAATATGCAACCATGGTACTCTTTTTCGATTTAAATGCGGAATTAAAAACTATCCTCAAATAGCAAATGTTTGATTAAGCAATTATAAGAGCATAATTCAATTTGCAATATAGATATGATATTAAATCAAATACAAGTATATGTATGCAATTGAATAAGTGAGAAATAGAGATTAAATATCATAAAATGAGATACTGCCAGGTACATCCAGGCGACTGGATTGGGTACCAGGCGACTGGATCCAAGCGACTAGATCAAGCTTTAAAAACTATCTGCCTGACTCAGTCATCTGGACACCTTATCCAGGCGCCTGGATCTACGTTTTCTGGGTTTTAGTAAAATCGAGACACAGTTCATTTTCTCTCACTTCTCTCATTCTCTCTCGATTTTTCTCACTCTTTCTCCTAGGGTTTTAGTCGAAAATCACTCTCAATCATTCTCCAAGCCCTCAATCACTCCCAATCACATTCAATCACTCTCAAAACTCTCAAATTCCAAAAAACCTCAATTCAAAACCCTAACTCCTTTAATCCGAATGGCTCCAAAGAAATCCGTGAGTGAAGGACCAAGGAAAAGGCTCAAATCAAAGGTTCAAAGGGAGGAAACTCCATCAATAGACAACACCTTCCATTCTTCCGATCATTCGGTAAGGTTCCATAACGACATTTCTCGTAGAACAGTAGTTTTTGGAAAAATTGTTGATTTCCCTTACTTTGCTAATCATCACATTCATCTTAAAGAACTGTTTGAAGCTCAAGGACGAGTAAATTTCCTTTCTTTGCGTCAAATTCAATACACCACTCTTGCTAAACACTTTTACACACATTTTGAATTTGAACATAACAAAATCACCTCCTATGTGAAGGGTAAATCCATTTCACTCCCGCTTTCCACATTGGCCTCTATCTTAGAAGTTACTTGTACCACTATTCAACGTTATCAAGATTCAAGAGGCAGATTATTTAACTGTGCTTTGCCTTTCCAATTGGTCAAGGTGAATAGTCTATATATATATGAAGTTACAGATAATGATGGATACAAGAAGAGGTTTGGTTTATCACAACTACTCTAACAACATAACCTCCTATTACAGGTAACTACTCTTTAACTATAACTCTTGATCTTTATCTTCTTTAGTTGTTTGAGTTGGATGCAACTGTAGAATATCCTTAACACTCCCCCTTAAGTCCAACGGTATGGGAAGAACGTTGAGCTTGGAACGAAATAAGACAAACCGAGGAGAGGATAGGGGCTTGGTTAAAAGATCAGCAAGTTGGTCATGTGTGGAGACAAACCGAACTAAAAGGGTTTTAGAGGCCACCATGTCACGAACAAAGTGAAAATCTATTTCAATGTGTTTAGTTCGAGCATGGAAAACAGGATTTGCGGAGAGATAAGTTGCGCCAATGTTGTCACACCAAAGAACTGTAGAGGATGGAGGGGGTTGACTAAGTTCAATGAGAAGAGAGTGAAGCCATTTAACCTCAGCAGCAGCATTAGCTAGAGCTTTGTACTCGACTTCAGTGCTGGAGCGAGCAACAATGGCTTGCTTTTTACAGCTCCAAGAGATGAGATTCCTGCCTAAGAAAATGCAGTAACTGTTGGTGAAGCGACGATCATCACGGGAACCTACCCAATCAGCATCAGAAAATGCTTGAATTGAAGAAGAGGAGCTGCGGTAAATCTGTAGACCAAAATGAATGGTGTTCTTCAAATAATGCAGGAGGCGTTTGACGGACTGCCAGTGAGGAAGTAGGGGCTTTTGCATGAATTGAGATAATTTGTTTACTGTGAAGGCAATGTCAGGCCGTGTGAGAGCTAAGTATTGAAGAGCACCCACTGTGCTTCTGTAGAGAGTGTGGTCAGGGAATGGCTCTCCCTCAAAGGCAGAGAGACTTGTAGTGGAGGCCATGAGAGTATTGATTGGTTTGGCTTCACTCATTTTTGTGCGAATAAGTAAATCCATGATGTAGCGATGCTGAGATAGGAGGATGCCATGGGGGTTGGAAATAACCTCAAGTCCTAAAAAGAAATTAAGTGTGCCCAAGTCTTTAACAGCAAAATCATGAGTCAGAGAGTGAAGCAAATCATCAATAGCTACGGGTTGGGAGGAGGTGATTATTATGTCATCAACATAAATCAAAATGTACATAGTCAGGGACTTGGTTTTGTAGATAAACAGAGATGAGTCTGACCGAGATCCATGAAATCCCAGTTCCAGCAGTTTAGTACTAAGGCGTGAGAACCAAGCCTGTGGGGCTTGCTTCAACCCATAGATGGCCCTTTGTAACTTACAAACATGATTGGGATACAGAGGATGTTGATATCCTGGTGGTTGAGACATAAATACCTCTTCTGAGAGATTGCCGTGAAGAAAGGCATTTTGAATGTCAATTTAACGAAGTGACCAACCAGAAGAAATTGCAATAGAGAGTACAGTGCGTACCGTGGTTGGCTTGATCACAGGACTGTAAGTCTCGTCATAATCAACCCCTGACTGTTGATGAAAGCCCTTTGCAACCAGCCGAGCTTTGTGTCGTTCAACGGAGCCATCGGCGTTGCGCTTAATCCGAAAAACCAATTTGCAACCAATAATATTTTGTGAATGATGTGAGGGAATAAGGGTCCATGTTTGATTTTTCAACAGGGCATCAAACTCCAGATTCATGGCTTGACGCCATGTATGGCTCTTGGCTGCCGTGGTAAAGCAGGTTGGCTCAGATTCGGATGTGGAGCTTTGAGCAATGGCAAGGAGAGCCTTGGGTAATGGGTAACGGATCATGCCAGGTAGTGGAGGTTTGGGTTTGGTGATATTATTCTTGGAGCGAGTAATCATTGGGTGAGAAGAGGAGTGGGAGTTATTGGCTGCAGATACTGTTTCTGGAGGTTGGGAAGTTTTTGGAGGTGAGGAAGTTTCTGGAGAAATATTAGAGGTGGGGTTGGAGAGAGATATGGGAGACGGGTTGGGATAAGTGGCAGGCGTGGGTTCGGTGTATGTTTGGGTGTTGGGCTCACTTATGGGCTCAATATGAGGAGTGTGTGAGGCCTGGGAAGCTGATTCGGTGTGAGGAGGTGCTGCTGGGCAAGATCGGGCCTGTGGGCAGAGTAGTGGGTACGGCCCAAGTAGAGAAGTGGACTGTTCAGTGGAGTTTGGAGTTTGTGGAGGCAGCGGTGATTTATTTTGGAAAAAAGGAAAAGAGTTTTCTAGAAAAATGACGTCCCTGGAAATATAAAGACGATTAGTGGGGATGTGGAGACATTTTTAGCCATGATGATGGAGACTATATCCTAGAAAGACACATTGAAGGGAACGAGGTTGGAGTTTGTGAGAATTATAAGGCCGAAGATTAGGCCAACATGTACATCCAAAAGTTTTGAGAAATAAATAATCAGGAACAGATTTAAACAATTTTTCAAAAGGCGATTTGTTTTGAAGAACAGGTGTTGGAAGCCGGTTAATGAGGTAGCAAACAGTTTGAAAGGCATCATCCCAAAAGCGAAGTGGCATATGAGCATGAGATAAAAGAGAAAGACCAGTTTCAACTACATGACGATGTTTGCACTCAATGGAGCCTTGTTGTTGATGAGTGTGGGGACAGGAGACACGGTGAACAATGCCACAATTTTTAAAAAATGCTGAGATGGTGCGATATTCGCCTCCCCAGTCGGATTGAACTGATTTAATTTGAGTATTGAAAAAGCGCTCAACATATTTTTGAAATTGAAGAAAAATATTAAAAGCATCACTCTTTTTGGTCATGGGATATAACCAAGTATAACGACTAGAAGCATCTAAAAAGGATACATAATATTTAAAACCATGTTGGGAACAAATTGGGGATGGCCCCCAGACATCAGTAAAAATTAAATCCAGTGGAGAATTATATTGAGAAAAGGAGGGAGAGAATGAGAGTTGCTTGCTTTTGGACTGAAGACATGCTGAACAAAAAATTTTATTGGAATTAGGAAGTACAGGGAGACCAAAACGAGAAATTATTCTAGAGACAGTGCGAAGTGCAGGATGCCCTAATCTAGAGTGCCACTGTGGATGTGAGACACATTCACCTACAAATGCTGTAGGAGAATTTTTATTTGACTGGTGGTGTGTGTTGATGGAGAAGGGAAAAGGATAAAGTCCACGTCTACTCGAGCCGTGAAGCACTGTTCTCCCCGTAGCTTGATCCTTCACATTAAAAAATTTAGGGTGAAGTTCAACAAAGGTATTAGTATCAGCAGTAAATTTTTGAATAGATAGCAAATTTTGAGAAATTTGGGGAACATGTAAGACATCATTTAATTGAAAAGATGAGGTGGGAGAAAAAAGTTGGGTGGTCCCAATATGTTTAATAGGAATACTTTTACCATTGCCTATACGGATTTGTTCCTGCCCTTGGTACTCATCAGCATGAACATTCAGATTGGCAAGATCAGTAGTGAGGTGATGTGTAGCACCAGAGTCAGCGTACCAATTATCATCAGTGGGAGATTGAGGGTTTGCAAGGAGAGCTTGCATATTGGAATCACTGGAGTATGAGTTATCATAGCGTTGATAACATGTGAGTGCCACGTGACCAAGTTTGCCACAGATTTGGCAAGTGGGACGAGAACCATGGGGGGATGGACCATGGCCACGGCCATGGTAGTTGCGTTGTCCAGAAGTGGAGCGGCCAGACTGAGGATTATTGGAGAAACGGCCTCCACGGCCCCCACGAGAGGAGCCACCACGGTTGGCAAAATGAGCGCCAGCAAGGTTTAAATCAACTTTGGGCTGTGCTTGGGCCAAGCGGAGCTCTTGAGACAGAAAATGGCCATAGAGTGATTCAAGAGGGATGAGATCAGTTCTCATTTGGACTGTGGTGACAAAGGATTCATATTCGGAGCCGAGACCTGCAAGAAGAAAAGAGATCTGTTCCTCTTGTTTAAGAGGTTGATCAATGGCAGCAATGGTGTCCACATGGCCAGTGAATTTGTGGAAATAATCAGCTATGGAAGAGTCCCCCTTCTTGAGAGTTGATAGCTGATAATGGATGTTCATGGTGCGAGCCCGAGAATGGGCAGTGAACATTCGTTCGAGAGTGAGCCAAACCTCTCGAGATGTTGTGCATCGGACAACATAGGCCAAAATATTTTCAATCAAGGAAGAGATCAAAGCACTGAGGATCATCTGATCTTGAACAAGCTAGGCGTGATATTCGGGAGTGGGTTGAGGCGTTGAGAGATCTGCAGTAGTGACGGTGAGAGTTTGAAGAGGAGCAGGCCGAGAACCATCCAAGAAGCCAAAAAGATGTTGGCCACGGAGGTAGGGGATGATCTGGGCTCGCCAAAGGAGGTAATTCTCACGATTTAATTTGATTGTAACGAGATGATGAACTACGGGAAGATGTGGGGAGGGAGGAAGGAGAGAAAGAGTGGTTTCGATATTCAGGTTTGCCATTGCAGGGAAGGTGTTTGAGGAATTGTGTGTGAGGGAAAATAGAGGAAAAAAAAAGAATAGGGAATTGACGTTAGTCTTCTATGTGCTCTGATACCATATCAAGATTCAAGAGGCAGATTATTTAACTGTGCTTTGCCTTTCCAATTGGTCAAGGTGAATAGTCTATATATATATGAAGTTACAGATAATGATGGATACAAGAAGAGGTTTGGTTTATCACAACTACTCTAACAACATAACCTCCTATTACAGGTAACTGCTCTTTAACTATAACTCTTGATCTTTATCTTCTTTAGTTGTTTGAGTTGGATGCAACTGTAGAATATCCTTAACAAACGTTATACTACAAATAGTTGGATGCAATTCGAAGGGTATAACCCTTTAGAGTCAATTAGGCAAATGTGTGGAAATCCTAGCATTGAAGTACCCGTTAGACCTAAAATTTCCGAGCTCACATTAGAAAGCCGACTCATTCATCACATCATAACCCACAACATCCTTTCTATGAGTGGTTCATACGAATACATCTTTTATCTAGACGCTTTCATCATATGGTGCATTCTCAACAAGGTCAAACTTGACCTTATATTCTATGTTGGATGGCACATGGACGCTTGTGTCAAAAAGAAGAATGGTGCCCTCCCATACGGTCTTCACATCACTACTATACTCAATCATTTCGAAGTAAATGTAAGTGGTGAAAAAGAGACACGAAATGCAATTCCAACAGATTTTTATGGTGAAACTACCATGAAACAAATGAAGTATGAATTCAAGAATAACACATGGGTTAAGAAGGATGCTCATGTGGTAGAAGAAATGGATGAAGAAGCTCAAATGGCTGAAGCTAATGCTCAAGGAAATGAAGAAGCAATGCAAGAGGATCAAGAGCTTCCAATCACACCTTCTAGCTCCTCTCGTGTCAATAAGGACAACTTCCAACTCATGTTTGGATGTTTGGACTCTTTGGGCACTAGCATGGGGAACCTTACGACAAGCTTGGACAACTTCTCATCTATGGTTACTCAAAGATTCTCAACTTATGATGAGAACTTTGCTAGTTTGGCTCAATCCATGGAGGAAATCAATGAGCATTTGAGGAATCATGACATATAGTTATTTTTTTCCATTTTTGTTTTTGATGATGCCAAAGGGGAGAAAATATGACATTTTGTATGTACTTATTATTGGTATTATGTATTTGACATTTTGGTTGTGTATTATGTATTGGTTAAACCAAATCAATGGAAAGAAAATATTGAATGGTTGTTGGAAATACTTGAACCAAAATTGAATACTTGGTTAATGCTAACAACACATTATGATATCTTGCAGTAATGTTGAGTAGCTGTTTTATTGGACCGACATGGTTAATCAATATCAAGCAAATACAAAGTCGACATAAATACAAAATCATTGAAGACCAAATCATCAAGTTTTGTAAAGTTTATGATATTTCATCTTTATGGCTCAAACTTTAAAATCCAACTTAAAATGAATTTAAAAAATAAATCATTTAGTCCAAAATTCATTTTATAAATAAAATTTATAGGACTAATGTATTTTCAAGAAAAATTAATCAAACTACTCAAAATGATTAAAATATAAAAATTTGATTATTTAAAGAAAGCCAAAATTAGCCTAAGGTTGTAAAAAGAAGGATGCAGGCAACTAAATCAGGGATCCAGGCGACTGGATCCTTGATCCAGGTGACTAAAACTGGCCCAGTTGACTGAAACATCAACCTAAAAGTTTCTACCTGATCTAGGTGACTAGTACACTAATCCAGGCGACTGGATCAAGAGATCTGGACTAATCCAGTCGCCTAGACTTCCCAATCCAGTTGACTGGATTCTTCTGCAATCTAATATTTTCTGCATTCATTGTGCAGACAGTTCTAACACCATACATCTGGACATAGAAAAATACTAAGGTGAATCAAGTTGTCTTCATTTCAAGACTATATAATTCACATTAATATAAAGTTTAAAATTACAAACGCCTAGTGGCAATTGTTTCAAATACTAGTATTTTACATGAATACAAAATTTAAAATTACAAAAGCGTAGTGGCAATTGTTTCAAATAAATATGAGGTATATTTATAGATAGTGTTCTAAATAAATATGAGTCGAGTCTAAAGTTATTTTAACTAAATTGGAATCTATTGTTAGGTAGGTTCATAAGAGAAGTAATGTAAGATTTAGAAGAACATTGAAGGAGAGAAAACTATATTGTCATTGATTAAAAGAATGCTTTACACTAAGAGTAGCTCAGGTTATTTATTACAGCTATATATATATATCCTGTGATTGAAAGTGGTAATCTATAAAATCAGAGCCATAGTTGCTATTTATTACAGTTGGTTTGGAAACTTCAGCAACATAGGAAATTATATATAAAGTTTTTGAACTATGAACGATTCATTCTAAGCAATAGCTATTCATAGTTTGAACTTTGTGGCTATTGTTTAAGCTTGTGTCGAAAATAACAAGATTGAATCAATATTAACAAACAGTTCATTAAGATTCTGCAGAAAACAGAATATAGTACATAGAAAACCCCTAAGGTGAATCAAGTTAAACTCATTTCAAGACTATATAATTCACATGAAGACAAAATTTAAAATTACAAACGCCTAGAGGCAATTGTTTCAAATACTAGCATTTCACATGAATAAAATTTAAAATTACAAAAGCCTAGGAATTGCTATGTAGTTGCCATAAGTACTCCACAAGGTCTGACTGGAGTTGTGAATGAGTTTCTCTGTCTCTAATTTGACGATGACATTGAATGAAGTCCATAAATTCAAGTGTAGGAGCGCGTGACACTGGATCAAGGGTAGTTGCATTGAATTTCTCATAATCACCACATTCAACTTCATCAATATGACGCTCATCTTCAACAATCATGTTATGTAATATTATGCAGGCCGTCATAATGTCTTTCAGCGTTTCAATTTGGAAAAAACATGCAGGTCCACGAACAATTGCAAAACATGATTGAAGCACTCCAAACGCACGCTCCACATCCTTCCTTGCTTCCTCTTGTTTTTTAGCGAAATGACTTTTTTTTTTCCTTGTGGAGATGGAATTGTTTTAACAAATGTTGACCACAGAGGATATATGCCATCAGTAAGATAATATCCCATTGTATAGTTGTTACCGTTGATTGAGTAATTGACTAAAGGAGCACGCCCTTCAACAAGCTCAGTAAATACGGAAGAACGTTCTAACACGTTGATGTCATTATGAGATTCTGGTAACCCAAAGAATGCATGCCATATCCATAGATCATATGATGCCACAGCTTCCAAAATAATTGTTGGTTCATGAATATGACCAGTAAAGTTACTTTGCCATGCAGTGGGACAATTCTTCCATTTCCAATGCATACAATCAATACTCCCTAACATTCCAGGAAATCCACAGTTTTCGCCCAATGCTAGCAATCTGGCAATGTCATTATTGGTTGGTGACCGTAAGTACTCTTTAGAAAAATTTGAAACCACGGCTTTAATAAATTTTTTTAGAGATTTCGTTGCGGTTGTTTCTCCAATATTCACATATTCGTCACACAAATCAGCCGATGTTCCATAAGCTAGCATTCTTATGGCGACGGTCATCTTTTGAAAGGCAGACAACCCGAGCCTTTCAGCAGCATTCCTTCGTTGGACAAAGTATGGCTCGGTCGCTTCTAGCATAGACTTAATACGTAAAAAAAGAGAACGACTCATTCGAAACCTTCTTCAAAACATATTTGGAGGATATAATGGTGGTTCAGTAAAATAGTCACGGAAAATCCTTTCGGTGGCTTGCACAAAATCACGCCTAATGAATGTGCGGTGTTGAAATGGTCTTGATCCTCCACCGCTATTCAAACGTTCTTCTTCAATAGCAAATCATATAATTATCTCTACCTCATCATCAGAGGAGGATGAGGAGTCGTTAGCAATTATGTCAAATATATGATGACGATCCATTGAATGACCAAACCACCTATTCTTCAATTTCAAACTTTCTTCACAATACTCTGAAAAGATTGAACCAAAACATCATACATTAGATTAGTAATACAATATTTCAAATAAATTAAGAGCAAGTATAGAGCCTAGAAGATAATCTTGTTCTTTGAAAATTAAATAGTGTTAAAGACAAGGATGAGACATTCAATATGTAAATGACTACAGGATATTCCTTTTCTGTGTGTGCTTGCACAATGTTCACTTCTTATGTTAAAGTTGGGATACATAATACATTTGGCATACATAATACATTGACAGCTCAATGAGATGTGACTTTGTAAATTTTTTGTGGTTGTTTATAGGTGAGGTTCCAGTGGAATTGTGGTTGCCAGGTCTCATGTTTTCATGATTCATCTTGTCTACTACTAAAATATCACACTATGCCATTTCTTACCCAAATCTGCTCTAAAATGGCTGAATTAAGATCAATGTGCATGGCTTTGGTTTAATTAAGTAGATTATCCATATCATATGTACATAAATGTGATAGGTTTCTTTCTATTTTCTTGGTAGTCTAAATCAAATCTATAGTGTGCCAACCATATGTACAAAATCACTGTTCTCGTTCAAACCAAACAAAAATTCTCCAAAATCCTAAAAATAAAAATTGTAAAGAAGATGTCCAGGCAAAGATCAGAAACCTTTCATGTAAACCCAAATGTAAAACAGTGAGATATTAAGGAAATGAAAGAGAATCAAAGTGTAACTTACTTGATCTGAATCTTTCCCAGGTAGGTGTATCTGCAGTGATGATACTAGGTGCATGCAAGAGATTGGTCGTCGATCGGGAATGAGAAAAAGAATGGGTAAAAGAAAGAGGGAGGGGGGGAGAGGGGGAGAAAATCCTACGGGACAGAGGGAGAGAGAGAGAGCGAGGGAAGAGAAAAATGAGAAAGGAAGGTATTGTGGAAGTTGTGAAAAAAATAAATAAATAAAAATAAAATAATAAAAATATATTAAAAAATTGAATAGTAAAGTTAAAATAGGGAGTCTAGTGTAGTTACGCTTTAGCTAAACTAAAAAAAGTGGGTTTTTTAGAACCCAATTGGCAAAAATTCAGAGGAGTCTACTATGAATGCTCTTAGGATGCTATTAGAAGCTTAAACCACCTAAAACGGAAAGTAAAAATGAAGCACGATTAATTCCTTTAGAGAAAGTGTTGGTCGACACCTCCTCCTCAATTTAAACCGAATGGCACTTGCTTGTCCGATGACTCCCAAACTTCTGCGGTAGCTCCTCTTATCTATGCACATGAAACAACCCTAGTTGGTCAACCAAGAACCCATTTGGATCAAATTATAAGATTGACACATGTTGGGTTTAGTTAATGATAAGTCATGAAATGTGACTTATTAACCCAATTCATAAGGCTTTTAATGGAATTATTTTACATTTAATTTTTAGTTGTATGTAAATCATTGCACCTTTTTATTTATTTTTTCCATTGTATTGCGTGAAAATCATTTATTTGCATGCATTATTTTAATTCTATAAAATCTAAATTTTATTTATTTATTTTTTAGGTGCAAATTAGTACTTGTGCGAAAAAGAAAAAAAATAATAATAAAGAAAAGAAAAGACAAGACAGCCCACAGGTGGCTCATTTTCCAACAAAGCCCACAAGGACTCTTCCATTCCTACCCACATCACATAGGATCAGAGCTCCAAAGGAGCCTAAAATGAAATTCACGTGGGAGCCTTGGGTTGCATATTCCCATGTCTTGCCGCATTGCACTTGATTGTGGCTCCAAAAGGATCCTAAAAATGAATTCATGTGGCTTGTAGCTTTGGCTGGTGTTGTGGGGTGCATGATTTTATTTCCTATTGCATCACACTAGATCAAGGCTCTAGAATGGAGCCCTAAATGACTCGTGGATGCTGCTTCTCTTCTTCAGACAGTGTCGCATGAAAGGAGAGTAGTTTTTATTAGTGTTTTTTTTTTTTTTTTCTCTCTCTCTCTCTTTTTACTCTAGCATTTTTTTTCTTAGTTTTATTTTTATAATTTCTTTTCCATGATTGGCCAAATCTTTAGTTTTGGCTAAGGGAGATTTCTCTTGTAAGGTACTATTTCTTCTTTGAATCCATGATTATGTTTTATTGATTATGATTTTCTTATCCATTGGTCACATATCTATTTGTTCTTTTTCTAGGGTTTAAACCATTTCATGAGTTCAGTCATGCTTTTTTCATAGTAATGTAATAGCTCTAGTTTTATAAATTGGAAACCTTTAATTTCATAGGAGATTACTATTTGATGCAATATTACCTGAGAGTATATCGTCATTTTACAGTTTTTTCGGTGTAGTTATTGTCATAGTGTTTTTAATTATTGAACAATTGATAGGAAGTCTATTTTAGAGATTTTGAAAAAGGAATTTGTTGCAAATCTTCCAATTGAGGGTTTAAAATGTGAAACCCAATTGAGTAACTACATGGATGAATTGAATAGTTGTATTTTTACAAGAGGAGGAACCCTAAGCCTTAGCAATTTTATCATTTTTATTTTCAAATTCATTTTAGTAAAGTGAAAAACATTTTGTTTATTTTCATTGTTTTAATATGTTTTCTCCAATCTCATTTCCATGTGGTTCGACAACCCCCTTACCATCTATACTACCTTACTTACATCCACATCCACATATTCACGTATATTAAACTTGATTCGACTCCATTAGACAACGACATTTTGGGGTCCGATCAGTTAGTTACAAATGGACTAACAAGATTAAGTTAATTAGAACTTAAGAACATGTAACACATTAGACACATGCTGATATTCTTTTAGCCACATGCTTGATTAGTTAACCAGTGAAAGTAAGCCATTTGTGGCCAATGACAATAGAGCATGAGATGTATAAATAGGTACTTGTAACCATTACTTGATATGAATCGAAGAATACTAAAAGTTGTTGCTTTTGTGCATGTTTCCCTTTGTAGGTAGATTAAGTTAACTAGATTCCTTCGAGGGAATCTCATCTTTCCTCTCTAATTCTCTTGGATGAGGCAACTCCCCGGAAGAAGTCATAAGTCATTCCATCCATCATTCCTTTTCATGCAATTCCATCCTCATTTGAAATCCTAACATTTTCTAAACACCAACCCGCATCTTTTCATCATCAAGAATCATTAGAAACAATGCATACCCGAATTCCTAATCCTATAAACGCTAAAATCTAGCAATCCAACCATCAAATATAGTCTTGAATCATCTAAGGAATCCTAACCCCAATCGAATTCCTTACATGGACACACATAAAGTGCACCTATTCATCTATCGAGACAATCATATTTAATAGTAAAAATAATATATTACCCTAAAACATAATATTCTCATCGTCATACTCGGAGAATGTGGGTAGTTGGTATGGTTATGCTCGGTATACAATGCCATATCACCTACTCGGCTCGATCACAACAATGCCACGTTACCTACTTGACTCGACCACTATGAATTTGAATTGTCCAAAGACCTACTTGATACAAAAAAGAAGAAGAAGATAATAATGACCTTAACTTGAGAAACTCATAATTCGATACGGGTCAATCGTGCTCCCAAAATCAACACCGACCATTATAGACCATTAAGGAAAATGGTCTACACAATAGATTACAAGGAAATGGCTTTAAAAGGAAAGGGGAAACCATGAACAAAGGTATGCATAAGCAAATCACCTAAAAAATATTTCAATTGCCTTTTGCAAAGAAAGAGTGATATCTGACTTAAGAATTGTAGTAGTGGTGGCCGACACCACACGTCCTTTAGCTGACATTTTTTTTAAGGCATTCATTCTTTGAGTGAACTATGCAACCATCTGATTTATCATTGTTGGTTTTGATTCGAGTGATTATAGGTTTGGAGAGAGAAATAGGAAAAAAATTGAAAAATTGGAGAAGATTGAAGAGAAATAGAAAGAAGGTTAAACTATTGTTTTCGTCCCTGAACTTTGCATGAAGTTCGTTTTTCGTCTCTAAATTTTGAAAAGTTCGTTTTTCGTCCTTGAACTTTGTAAAAGTTTGTTTTTATACATGAATTTCGTCCCTGGATCTTTTTTTAAAAGGACGAAATTCATGTGTAAAAATAAACTTTTTGAAAGTTCAGGGACCAAAAACGAACTTTTCAAAGTTCAAATACGAAAACCGAATTCATGCAAAGTTTAGGGACGAAAATATTAGTTTTGCCTAGAAAGAAATGGTTAAAATGTCATTTTTACTTTGTTTCTTAATGTTGTGATAATGAAAGTATTTCAATTTGTAGTAATAGTATTAAAACAAAAGGTAAACAAATGCAAAGTAAGAGGGGTAAACATAATTATCCCTAAATTTTAGCGGCAACAAATTTTTTTTTTTGTTGGGAAATTAGATAAAAAGGCTTAGAATTTATACCATATTTCAGATTAAATCCTAAATTTTAATTTTGTAAATTAAAGTCCTAAATTTATGAAATCATTTCGATTTAAAGTCTATGTTCTCTATGTTATTTGTTAGATATATTGCTTAATTTAATTTGCTTTTGTGATGATTTTATAAACAAGAACAACAAATAGGAAATAAACTGTTTAATTTAGAAATTAAATAAGATCATTAAATGAACTCATAGTCCAAATGAATGCATGATCAAGGCTAGTATTTAACACTATTTCCTTAAGACAAATTTCGCCTCTCACATTATCTAAGTGGTGCTTTGAGTCTTGTGGACGTTTGCTTCCGAAGATACAATGATCAACAACATGTAGAAGAAACACTCTAATCTCTGTGCAAAGCGAACAACATATATCTCTTTTTCTCTCCTGACTTTTATGTAAATGAGACTAAAAAACGTAGGAAAAAACTAACTAAAGGCAACAACAACCGAATGAAATGATGGGACACTCTATTTAAAGATAAGGTTGCACTTGTTTTGAACAGGTGTAAGATGAACATTTACAACTGTTTATGAAAAAACACAACACTTTATGAATAGACACACTACTATATAAAAGACACAACTATTTATGAACAAACACATTATTCTAGAAAAGACACAACTCTGTGAAATTAAATAAAGAAAATTAAGAAATAAATAAATTGCACGGACTAGGCCTAACCCACATGAACATACTTGGCCCACTTGAGTTGGTCCTCCATCCTCCACAAAAGTGAGTTGTCTCTTAGGGCCCAACCCAATAATCCATGCCACTTTATTTAAACTCACAAATTGTCTAATTCTTTTGTTAGTTTCTTACTTGAGATTTAACTATTTAGTGTTTTAATCCATACTGAAATAGATACTTTAAGAAGTAATTTCTCATTCACTTTTAAATAGTTTTAGGCAAGTGACTACATGATGTTAATCCCGTTATGAAGGAGACCATGTCCCAACTCGGATCCTGTTCAAAGGACGTGTGGATCCCACTTATATTTTGGTTTAAAGTAGCCATCCAAACACTTATCAAAACATTTTTTCCAACATTATTGTGAAGAGGTAATGGAAGAGGGAAAAACGAGAAATCATTAATTAAACTCTGCTTTTTATATATAATTAGCTCCATTTTGAGAGGGAAAGCTCCGTTTAGTGAGAGAAAATTACCCTTAAAGTGAGAAAGTGACTGCAAAAGAATCAAAGTTGATTACTTGCTTGCCTAGGTGAAAAAACAAGGAAGATGGATAAAAATTTAAATTGAAGTTGTTTCATAAATTTAAGATTTTAATTAATTAATTAAACGTTGATGTTTTTACTTAATTTTACCAAACAATTTGAGATGTTTAGATTTTTGGCAAGAGTTTAGAGATGTAGTCTAAAATTATATATTTATTACAGCCTGGCAACGAAACATCAGATTTTTCAACCGAAGGATTTTATAAGCACACAATAAGAGAGGTTTTTCAACAGAATAATAATAAAGTGGGGGGGTTACGTTTTTGGCAAAGTAAGTAAGTGAGCCTTACTAACATCCCCAGAAGAGTTCCATAATAATCCCATCAACAACCTCTATTATTACATTATTACTACAATGCTTTAATCAATTGGCTCTCATTTTCAGACAGAATAATTATGGCAGCTGAGAGATGGTGCGTCGTCACTGGAGGCCGTGGCTTTGCTGCTCGTCATTTGGTTGAAATGCTCATCAGATATGACATGTTCTCCGTCCGAATTGCCGATTTGGCTCCCACCATTGACCTTCACCCTAATGAGGACAAGGGATTCCTCGGCCAAGCTTTGCGCTCTGCCCGCGCTGTTTATGTTTCTATGGATCTTCGAAACAAGGCTAACGTGGTCAAAGGTATGGTCAACCACTTCACCTGTTTGATAAAATGCCTAGCTCAAACTTTTTTTTTTTTTGAAAAACAGCATTTGAAGGAGCTGAGGTTGTCTTCCACATGGCTGCGCCGGATTCTTCGATTAACAATCACCAGCTACATCATTCGGTTAATGTGGAAGGTACAGAGTGCTGGGTGTGATGGCTTTTTGTTTTTTGATGTGGTTTAAGTCTTTTCTTTCTTTGTCTTAGGTTGTGGTTTGTGTATGATTTATAGGGACCAAAAATGTTATTGATGCTTGTGTTAAGCTTAAAGTAAAGAGACTGATCTATACTAGCTCTCCTAGTGTTGTCTTTGATGGGGTTCATGGAATTTTTGATGGGGATGAATCATTGCCGTACCCGGCTAAGGTACTGACTTGACTTAAAAGTATCCTCTTTGAGTTGATTTGATTTTTTTATTTTATTTTTTATGATACTAAATATTTAATTAATACGTTTAATAATAATTTGTTTAGAGAAGATCAAACCTAATTTACTTAGATTTTGCTTAGTATTGGGTTGCTTTATAAGAAAAACTGAGTTCTAATTAGTTTAAACTTTAAAGGCCAAATTAAAAAAAAAAATGACTAGGATGATGAAGCGGAAAATGTGGATTTTCAAGAGCTTATGTGGTAACATTAGACGAAATCCACATAAAGTTAAAAGCTTTCATTTTATATTATGATAATGATTACTTATGAACGCTGAACAATCTCTTTGCTTGTGTCTCTTTTTTGTATGTGTTCATATTGTAAACTTTAGTCTTATCTACCCTCAATTTATAATGTCCTTTCTATTGATTAGAATGTTTACCCAATGCCTATGTTGTATTCACCTGTTTCAGCACAATGATTCATATTCAGCAACTAAAGCTGAAGGAGAGGCATTGGTTATCAAATCGAATGGGACTAATGGACTTCTTACATGCTGCATACGTCCTAGCAGCATTTTTGGTCCTGGTGATAAGTTGTTGGTTCCGTCTTTAGTTGCTGCGGCAAGGGCAGGGAAATTAAAGGTACAAATATTCATTGTTCTGCTTAGTATTGAATTTGTCTCCTATTGTTTTCTGGTTTTGCATGTGATATACAAGTTAGACATTATGACTGGGGTTCAGTCATCCACATCTATGACATGATACATGAATGACACATATATGCACATTGTAGCATTTTTAAAGGATAGTATTTCTAACATTTGTGCTCCATTATCTACATCTTATTAGCATAGGATCAACCAATCAGTACCCCCCCCCCCCCCCAGCCTCCTCATTTTTAAATATTTTAATGAATAAAGTAGAGTTTTTCTCCTTTCTTTTTCTTTAATTAATTTTTAGTTATAAAAAAAAAGAGTTTTATGAAATAACATAAAATATTTCATCCTAGAATTGATCCGTGGGACCATCAAATTTTAGTTCCTATTCCACTTTTCATGTGGTAACTTCCAATTACAGAAGTATGAGGGTTAGAATGCTTGTACTCTTTTGTTACATTTGTTCTATATGAATATATCTCCACTAGTGGTTTCTTTTGGTCTTAGAGGATGGACTTTAAGGTCCATGACTATGGACTCTTTACTGTAAGTACTTATAAAAAGAAAAACTCTTTACTGTAAGTTTACTTGGCATTTTATGTCTTTGAAAATCACTTGTTGCATGACTATGGTTCTAAATATCACTAGGTTATGTTATTTGATAAAACCTATCCGCATGTAGCTCTTTTGTGATTAAGGTATTTACTATCTTTTATCACATTATGTGATCCCAATGCCATATTCCTTAGAGAATTGTTATTTTGATTCAGTGTTAGGGTTTGATGGGGATTGAAGCAGGGAAGGGGGAGGTTTACAGTACTAGTTGGAGGGCTACCCTTGATTTTCTAGTGTAGCCATTGGGCCAAAAAGAAGAAAACAACATTCAAACCATCGTCCCAAAATTTTTGGGGTC
This sequence comes from Fagus sylvatica, assembly GCA_907173295.1. Taxonomy (NCBI): domain Eukaryota; kingdom Viridiplantae; phylum Streptophyta; class Magnoliopsida; order Fagales; family Fagaceae; genus Fagus; species Fagus sylvatica. The sequence goes on along the minus strand of OU015769.1, from coordinate 19,876,328 downwards.
GAATATGGATCCTCAATTGACTAGTTAGGATTGGTCACATGTATTCTTTTTTGCCACCTTATTCTATCCAAAATCATACTCTCTATTACTTTGTTTTTATGTGTATTTCTACTTATCCATCTTAATATTCTCATTTTATGAATATGTTGCTCTTAAGAACCCACCCAACATTCAGTACCATAGAGCATTGCTAGGCATTCTACAATCACATAATACTCTTGATGCACTGCTCCACTTTATCTACTATGTTCTTATCCTATGATCCACATCCTCTTCAATCTCTCCATTTTTATGAGTTATTGATTCAAGATATTGAAAACTTTGACCTATAAAAAAAAAAGATATTGAAAACTCTCGCTCTTTGGTATCTCTTGACTATCAAGTGTTATAGCCCCTTCATCTCTAGTTCTACTTTTACTAAATTTACATTCCATGTACCCTATTTTAGTCGTACTTCATCGAAAGCTTTTAGATTTTAAAGTGCCTCGTCAAATTTCTAACTTGGCATTAACTCTATGTTTAGTTTCATCAACTAAACTATATCATTTGCAAAAAACATACAACAAGGGAGTTCCTCTTAGATCGATTTTGTGAGCTCATCCATTACTAGTGCAAAGAGATATGAACTTAATACTGATTCTTAATGCAAATCTATATGGGTTTCTCCTTCAATTTTTACTTATACATAAAAAAAATTTCACTTGTGATGCCTACACTTGTTCTCACACTAGTTATAGCTCTGTCATATATATCCGTAATCAACTTAATATACTTTAGAGGAACATATTTTCTTTTCCAAAACCCACCACATAACCTCTCTAGGGATTCTATCATATGCTTTCTCTAGGTCAATAAAAACCATATAAATATCTTTACAGGCCTCTTTGTATTTTTCCATTAGGCGTCTAAGTAAGAAAATAGCTTCCATGGTTCCTGCTTGTCTATTTTGGACCATTTGGCGGGAGTGGGACAACTGTATTTTTGAGGATGTGGAGAGCACAGATTCGTAGCTTTTCGAATCCTTTTCTAATATGTCATATGATTGGGCCATGGCTTGGGGTTACACTAGCTCCACTTCTGCCTTTTCTTTCCTAGATTCATTATTTATTCCTTCATACACATTAACCCCAAATATACGTGTGTATGAGTTAAAAATTAAAATATTAGTTTCAATTTTACTTATCAAAAAAAAATTCCTTCATACACATTAGCATTGTAATTATTCACCACTAATGTGTTTATACTTTATGCACACAAAGTGGCAATTTTCATCAATAAACTGCATTATTACTTATAATAAAAATGGTAGATTGCCCTGGTATAAAACCAAATTGATTCTCCGTTCGTGTCTTAACCTATATTCAATCGCGCTCTCCCAAAAAGATAAACAACAAATAGGAAAGCTTACAACTCCCATATCCTCTAGCTTGAGTATTTCCAATGAAATCATGATCTTGATCAATTTTCCATTCAGTAGGCATGGCATTTTTTTTTTTTAGTAATTTATTAAATAAAATGTGTGAAAGAGCACAACGATTGTATATAGGAGGCATAACAGAGAAACACCCAAAAGAAAGCGAGAAACAACTACCAGTTACCATCCAATTATAGAGAGAACCGAGAACATGAGCTTTAACATCAACATGGGTAATTCACACGTCTCATAGTTTTGCACATTCCTCTCTGTCCAAATATTCCACATGATTGTCAATGTAATGGGAAAACTAAAAAAAGTTTTCCCTAAATTTTGGGTCAAAATCAAACTAACCCCTGTTATTCTAATTTGAATTTTTTGTGCTTGAAGTTACGAAAAAGACTAAATTGGTCATTTTGTTACATTTCCGTTTGTTAAGTGGATGGAAAATGCTATCACATGCATTGCACATGATATACTTGTAATAATTTTTTTTTTTTTTAAATTCATTTTATTTTATGTTTTTTAGTTACTCTCCTCCTCTCTTTCGCACTTAATCGCTTTTCTTTTAAAAAGACTTCTCCTCTGTCTTCAGCCTGCGGCAATCTGGTTGCTGGTGTGATGTAAAGGTGGCAGCTGGGTATTTGTGTGGGTGTGGTTGTTGGGCATTTGGGGAGTGGCAAATGGCGGTGGCATTTGGATTCATTTGGTTTGTGGTGATCGGTTGCTTGGGGTGAGGGTGGCTTGGGCGACTGTCAATGGGCTTAGTGGGGAGGTGTCTAGCCAAAAGAATTTTAAAACAAATTGTTCATTTTAATTTAAAAATAACTTTTTTTTTATTAAAATGCTATCATGTACAGTGCACATGATAGCATATTTTGTCCAGTTAACTAACGAAAATATAATAGGACCAATTTAGTCATTTCTATAACTTTAGGAACTATTTGAAATTAGAACAACAAGGGGTTAGTTTGAATTTGACCCAAGGTTCAGGTGGTCTTTTTGTATTTTTCCCTAATGTGATTATTGGATACTCAACCCAACCAAATCATGGATTTAGCTGGTATAGTTGGTAAAGTCTCGTGATATTGTACTATAGACTTGGGATTGAATTAGGGTCCCTCAACCTGTTGTTAGGATTTTGGTCATGAGCAAATTGGCCTTGACACTTTTTCTTTTCCTCTGCTTTCCTCTTGTTGTTGGGCCTTCAACCATATAATTCACAATCTATACTAATTTATCATTCTATGTATTACTTTTGGGGCTGTTTTGTGTCCAGTTTGGTCCAGTTTTGGGGTTTTTATGGGATTGGACTGAAAATTTTGGTTTCTGTATCCCTGGAACGGAAACTGACCGAATAAGGTGTAAATTCGCAAAAAACTGGTCTGGGTCAGTTCGGTTGGTTGTGAGGGGGAGGGGGGGGGGGGGGGGGGATGAATGGGTGACCAGTAAACACCACCAAAATCATTTTAGGGTGAATAACCCACAAGCTAACGACACCAGTATTTAAGCAAAGTAAACACCCCTAAATCTTTTAGGGATGAGTGGGTTGCGAGGGGATGAGTAGGATGAGTGGAGTGGCGGGAGAGAGATTAGGCCATTAGGTTATTGGTTTAGGTTTAGGTTTAGGGTTAGGGTGAGGTGAGCTGCGGGAGGGAAAAAGAATGGAGAGGTGAGGTGAGTGATGGGAGGGAGAGAAAATGGTGAGGTGAGCGGCGTGAGGGAGAAAGAAAGTCAGGTGGGGTGAGTGGTGGGAGTGAGAGAGAAGGGTAAGCGGCGGGAAGGAGAGAGAAGGGTGAGTGGCATGAAGGAGAGAGAATCAGAGGGAAGGGGCTGGGGTTGGGGTTAGGGTGAGGAGCGGCAGGAGGTAGATAGAAATTGAAAATGATTGGGCTCTAGGGTTAGAATTTGGATGGGGTTTTGTTTAAATTTAAAAGTTAAAACTTTAAATGGGTTTTGTTTAAGTGTGGATAATAACATATTTCTTAAGGTAAACCACACTCACATTAACAACTAATACTAGTAGCACCAGTGGACAGCCACTAACTATATAAATTATAATATATATATATATATATAATTAATAATGATATATTTCTTCAATAAAAACTAATATTGATTTTTATTCCTTTCTTTTCTCAATTGATCAGTTCATTATTGGTGATGGCAACAACATTTATGACTTCACTTATGTTGAAAATGTGGCACATGCCCATATATGTGCTGAGAGAGCTCTTGCATCAGAAGGGATGGTTGCAGAAAAAGCCGCAGGCCAGGTATATATATATATGTGTGTGTGTGTGCACGTGCACGAGTGAGTGTGTATTAAGTGTATATATATATATATATATATATATGCTGCCTAATATTCCTCCTCAAGCGCATATAGTCATGCTTCCCCCTCCTCCACCATTCCCTCCTCCTCCTCCTCATCTTCCCCAACCATTTCTCCATTGCAAATCACCATCAGAATCCTTCCAACCTCTCCAACCCCAGCACCATACTCTCAAATACTCCAAAACATCCCTATCCAACATATCCATCCTTTCCCGGTATACCCTCAATTAAACACACCCAATCTAAATAACCTCTTCCTTCCACAAACAACTTTGCCTTACTAGACTAACCAAAACCTTAAGCCCAACCCAAATTCTCTTCTGGAGGCTGGTTAGAAATAGAGGGTAGTTATATGGGGTCAACATGTAGGTGGTGACAATGCTTTTTGTATTGATTCTAAAGTATTTACTTTGGGTTTTGATGGGGGACAAGGTTTGGCTACAAACCGGTTTGTAGCCGGTTTGCTACAACCCACTACGTGGCACCTTATAAGACCATCCACATGTATTATTTAAAGACGTCACATGACTCATTAAATAGGTCATGTGACTAAAGTACACGTGGATGGTCTTATTACTTGTCATGTAGTGGGTTGTAGCAAGCTGGTTACAAACTAGTTTGTAGCCAAACCTTGTCCTTTGATTGGGGTAGAATGGATCCATATCATATTATGGAGCGTAGGAGTCGTTTCTGGGGTTCTCTTTGGGTTGGCTATAGGGGCTTGCGGTGGATGCTGGAGATGTTGATCACATTACGTCACCCGACGCAAAAATTAGATGGATTCTTTGAGTTCTTCTAGGATGGGTATAGAATTATTGAATCTAGTTGCCTTTCAAATCATGGTGGGAGGTTTGTGAAGGTCTCTGAGTATCATAACGGTTCTCACCGGGGAAGCATTAGAATTTTGGAAGGCAAGCGTGGTGCTGCGTGGTCATTATTTGAATTCCAGGTCAGAAAATTTTTCTTGAATGAAGTTGTGACACATGATTCAGCTCCTGGGGTATAGAGCCACGATTCCGTCGAAGGGGTGGCGGCGGTAGGCCTCTCTGACGCTCCTAAAGTCAAACCTGTGGGTTCGCACCATGTTTGGCACGCACGGAAAACTCGGTCGAACGTTAAGGGAGTTGCGACTCCTGCGCCTGGTCTTCCCACGCACGTTACGAATCGAGTTTATGGGAGGCGTGATTCTCGGCCACAGGTGATTATGGCTAAAAATGAACCAAGACCGACTTGGAAATTTCATTTTGAATGGAAGACATTGCCCAAATCAATGCGTATCACTCTAGTTTAGGGGCAGCGTAGGAAAGTTGAGTGGGCTGGGCTTGACATTGTGATTGGGCCCAAAGTCTTACAACTTGCGAATTTGAAATCCACGAGTGAGCCATCAGCTTGTGATTCTATTTTTAGTGGTGGAGGCCCAGGTACTAGAACCTTCTGACCCGGCTTGCTTAGCGGACCCATTAGACAACCTGGCCCATCAGTTTTGTTTGGGTGAAGCATCGGGGACAAAATTGGATTTTATGGAGCTTGTGACATGCGACCCATTGACCAAAACCACTGAAGCTCTTGTTACACCGGAGGGGATACCTGATGGATTAGAGTTGGAAATCATGGGATTTGATGACGGCGCCGGCTTGGATCACGGGATCTATTTGCAGCGAGAAAGATTGGTGGTTGTTGCTTCGATTGGGGAAGACCTTTGTGGTTCGGCACTTAGGTCCAACGTCACCATCTGTGTTGGTGGAGAACTAGTTCGATAAAATGTCTTCGCTGGTGGATCGGGACTCTCTGAACTTTCCGAATTTACCTTTAGTGGTTTTTGGTGAGTCAGTAGATGAGATGGATCGGAGTCCTCTTCTTTGTGAGCCTCTCTGTTAGATTGTACCACGAGTCTGGTGTGTTTGTTACTGATACAGTTAAGGCTTCGAAGTCAAAGTGGTCCGATACTAAAATGAGTGGGTTTAGTAAGTATGTGGGCTTTCTTATTGATGACTTTGAAGAAGAGTGTTTAGCTTTGTTCATGCGTATTGAGGAAAGCAGAGAGCTTCAGAAGCGAGCAAATTTGTCTCGTAAGACTACTAAATCAGGTATGAAAGGAACATGTGAACTTAGAAATTTGGTTTCCTCTATGAATTATGAGAGGAAACAGTTGTGTTGCTGTTGATGTTCTGGTTGCTTGGGCGTTGGGTGTGTTGTTTGTTTATGTCAATACGAATTTTATCATGGAATGTGTGGGGTCTTAATAACCCTTAGAAATGAGGGGTGGTAAAAAACTTATTGTGGGATTGGAGTTGTGATGTGGTTTGCCTGCAGGAAACTAAATTAGCCAATATAGATTTGAGCTTGGTTCGTAGTTTGTGGAGTAATCCTTACCTTGATTGGGTGGCTTTGAATGCTGTTAATACTGCTAGAGGAGTGTTGCTCATGTGGGATAAGCGGATGCTGGAGAAGGTTGACTCTCTAATAGGCACTTTTTCGGTTTCTTATTGTTGGAAAAGTCTTTCGGATGGGTTTGAGTGGGTTAGTTCTGGGATTTATGGCCCGAATTTTGATGGTCTAAGATCAGTTTTATGGGGAGAATTAGTTGACGTGAGGCAGCGTTGGAATGTTTCCTGGTGTGCGATTGGGGATTTCAATGTTGTATATTCCCCAGTGAGCATATGGGTTGTATGAGTTTCAGCCCTGTCATGATAGAGTTTTCGGATTGGATTGATCAACTTAATTTAGTGGATCTGCCTCTTGTAGGTGGTACTTACATGAGGAGCAACGGGGCAACTCCTCCTTGTATGTCTTGCATAGATTGTGCTCTAGTTTCTTCTGATTGGAAGGAACATTTTTCGGATGTTATTCAGAAAATGCTTCCTCGTCCTATTTCGGATCATTGTCCTATTTTGGTGGAAGTCAGGGTATGAGGAGGGGTAAAAGACCTTTCAAGTTTGAAAATATGTGCCTCAAGGCGGATGGGTTTGTGGATTGAGTTCAAAGGTGGTGGTCTGGTTATGCATTTATTGGGTCTCCTAGTTATGTGTTAGCCAACAAGTTGAAAGCTTTGAAGGAAAATTTGAAGATTTGAAATCGTGAGGTTTTTGGGGATTTTCGCTCTAAAAAGAGATGTCTTATGGGAGAAATTGTGGTCTTGGATAAGAAGGAAGGATTTGGTGGCCTTTCTCCTGCGGATCATCTTCATAGGGATGAACTCAAATCTGAGGTGGCTTGTTTAGCACAGTTGGAGGAGAGTTCTTGGTGGCAAAAATCTCGGGTTCTTTAGCTTAAAGAGGGAGCCAATAATACTAAATTCTTTCATAAAGTGGTGAATTCCAATTGTAGACGTAATTATATAGGTGGTTTGGAGGTGGAGGGTGTTTTTTATGAGGAAGAAAATGAGATGAGGGATCTAGTTGTCCAATTCTACAAATCTTTATATAGTGAATCTGAGGAGTGGAGACCTCTGATTGATGGGTTGCCTTTTTCTTCTATTGGGGAGGCTAAGAGACTTATCTTGGAGAGACGGTTTGAAAAGGAGGAGATTGTTCAAGTCTTGAAGGACCTCCAAGGTGATAAAGCTCCAAGCCCAGATGGTTTCACTATGGCTTTTTTCCAGAAGTGTTGGTCGGTGGTGGAGGGGGATATCCTGGATTTCTTTGAAGAAGTCTATACTCATTGTAAGTTTGAAAAGTCTTTAAATACCTCGTTCATCACTCTCATTCCTAAGAAGGTTAATGCTTTGAATATTAGGGATTATCGTCCTATTAATTTAATTGGGAGTATGTACAAGCTGTTATCCAAGGTGTTGGCAAACAGATTTAGAGTGGTGTTGGATGGGTCAATTTCTAATTCTCAGAATTCTTTTGTGGGTGGCTGTCAAATGTTGGATTTCGTCCTTCTCGCCAATGAATGTCTGGACTGTCATATTAAAAGCGTAGCACCTGGGATTATTTGCAAGTTAGATATTGAGAAAGCATACGACCATATGCACTGGGGTAGCCTTTTTTATCTTTTGAGTCATATGGGTTTTGGAAGTAAATGGATTCAATGGATTCATATGTGCATTTCTACGGTTCGATTTTCTGTGTTGATTAATGGAACCCCTTCGGGTTTCTTTAATAGTTCAAGGGGCTTACGACAGGGTGATCCTCTGTTTCCTTTACTTTTTCTCTTGTTCATGGAGATGTTAAGCAAGTTATTTAAGAAAACTGAGGAAGGGGGTTTCATTCGTGGTTTTCAGGTGGGGTCTGCGATAGGGGAAGATATGGGTGTATCTCATCTTCTGTTTGCAGATGACATCATTATTTTTTGTGATGCTTGTCCTGAGCAGCTGGCTTATATTTGACGGGTGTTGACTTTTTTTGAGGCTGTAATCGATTTACGAGTTAATGTGACAGAGTGAGATGGTGCCTATAGGGGATGTAGATAACATGTCTTCTCTAGCTGACATTCTCTCTTGTCGTATTGGGGTTTTGCCAATGACTTATCTTGGGATGTCTCTGGGAGCTTCTTTCAAGGCTATAGGGGTTTGGAATCCCATCATTGAAAAGGTTGAGCGTCTTTTGGCGGGATGGATGAAGCTTTATTTGTCCAGTGGAGGGCGGTTAACGCTTCTTTAGAGTACTCTATCGAGTCTTCCGACATATTTTATGTCTCTTTTTCGAATTCCTGTTAGTGTTGCCAAAAGGATTGAGAGGTTGCAACGTAACTTCCTTTGGGGTGGAATGGGAGAGGAAGCTAAATTCATTTGGTGAATTGGGATAGGATTTGCACTCCAATTGATCAAGGTGGTTTGGGAGTTCGGGATCTTATCTCTTTTAATAAGGTTTTGTTGGGAAAGTAGATGTGGAGATTTGGGGTAGAAGATTCGAAACTTTGGAGACGTGTTCTTGTGATTAAGTATGGTGTTGAAGGGGGAGGTTGGCGCACTAAGCCAATTAGGAGATCTCATGGTTGTAGTCTTTGGAAAGGGATTATGGCAGGTTAGGATGATTTCTCCACTTACATTAACTTCGATGTGGGTCAGGGCAATAGGGTCCGCTTTTGGCATGACAGATGGTGTGGTTCTCGGCCTCTTAAGGAGATGTTTCCTTTGTTATATGAGTGTTCTAGGGATAGAGATGCTCTTATTGATTCCCTTTATACTCAGAGTACCGGAGGGGTGGCACGGGAGTGGAATATCTGTTTTGGAAGGGCTATTAATGATTGGGAAGTTGATGATGTAGCTTCCTTTTTTCATATCCTTCATTCCAAACCTCCTATTCGTGAGGATGACGATAGAGTTCAGTGGGTTTTGAAGAAGAATGGGGTTTTTGATATTCGCTCTTACTATCAGGCTCTTTGTGGTAATATGGGTATGACTTTTCCTTGGAAAGGTATTTGGGGTGTTAAAGCTCCTTGCAGAGTTGCGTTTTTTGTCTGGACGGCAGTGTGGGATAGGATTTTAACCTGTGATAATCTTAGGCGGCGAGGCATGGTTATATTTGGGTGGTGTTGCTTGTGCAGGTGTAGTGGAGAGACAGTGGATCATTTTCTGTTACACTGTCCAATGTCTTGTCAGATTTAGAGTTTCGTTTTTAAGTTGTTTGGTGTTGATTGGGTGATGTCGGGGTGTGTTCTGGATCAGTTGGCTTGTTGGAGGAATTGGTTTGGAAAACACTCTTCAGAAGTTTATAATCTTGTCCCTTCATGTGTTATGTGGTCATTTATGGAGGGAGAGAAATAATCGTACTTTTGAGAATGTCGAACATTCTGTGGGACAAGTTATTGAGTTTTGTATGGGTTCTCTTTTTGATTGGGCTAAGGCTTGGGGTCGAACAACTTCTACTTCTATCGGGGGATTTTTAGAGTCTTTGAGTTATCCTTATGCTTTGTAATTCTTTAAACTGCTGTGTGTTCATGCTTTATGCACACCATGTAACTATTTTTTAATAAAATTGTTCTATTACTTATCAAAATATATACTCGCAGAGTTGCGTTTTTTGTCTGGATGGCGGCGTGGGGTAGGATTTTAACCTGTGATAATCTTAGGCGACGAGGCATGGTTATGGTTGGGTAGTGTTGCTTGTGCAGGTGTTGTGGAGAGACAGTGGATCATCTTCTGTTACACTGTCCAATGTCTTGTCAGATTTGGAGTTTCGTTTTTAAGTTGGTTGGTGTTGATTGGGTGATGTCGGGGTTTGTTCTGGACCAATTGGCTTGTTGGAGGAATTGGTTTGGAAAACACTCTTTGGAAGTTTGGAATCTTGTCCCTTCATGTGTTATGTATATATATATATATATATATAGAATATATAGAGAGAGAGAGAGAGAGAGAGAGAGAGAGAGAGAGAGCTTCCTCCATCTGCCAAATCCAATTGTCATCTATGGGGAGGATTTGGAAAAGCAAAGTTACCGTTGTGGGGAGGATTCTAAGTTGGAATGCTTTTTTTTTTTTGTTCTCAAATAGGTTGTACTTCTTTGCTTATTCTGGTGTCTAGTCATGCACTACTAGAACCAATTTTGGTTTTATCCAATTTTTTGCATGTATGAGTATATTATTGGAATCTTATATCTGAGGATTTGATCTGTGAGACTTAAAACATGAGTGAGGTGGTAATATCCAATATCCATAGTTAATTTTATATAACAAGTCAGTTCAATGATAGGCTTTAGGTGGAGAAAGAGGTAGTTTGGACCCATTGACTTTGTTTGAGAGCTTAATTATGGGGTGCATATGCTTGTTTTGGTGACCTTACAGTGCAGCCCAAAGCCTCATTGGGGGTGGACTAGTGGAGTCTGTCTTGGTGACTTCCTGCACTATGATACGTACTTCGAAGCTTCCTGGTCCCTGCTCTGGATCTAGGTAGGTATTAGGCATCACCGTGCATCGTCTTCATCCTTAGGCAACTTTTAGATTGAACAGAGGTTGTTGCACTTGAGCTTCCTTAGAATGTGGCAATCACCTTCAACTTTTAGAGTAAAATCACGTTAACTCAGATGCTGAAATACTGCAGAAGATCCTTATAATAGAAGAAATTTGATGATTTTTGGTGGATGATTGTCAGAAAAGGTGTCAATATGTCTGAGTTTAGATTAAAGGCATCTCTTATAAATGGGCGATCAATTTAATATTCTGTTTCATGGCATTTTCTTTAAAATTGCAGATTCATGCCTCAAAATTTAATTGGCATGTCTCCTAGGAAAGTTAGACAAGAAGATACATAAATGAATAAGGACTTGTTAACCTAGGATATCATAAATGGGTTTTGGCTTTCTTTGTTAAATGGAGACTGATTTTGCAGGCATATTTTGTTACCAATATGGAACCCATAAAATTTTGGGAGTTTGTCTCGCTTATTCTGGAAGGTCTTGGCTATGAAAGGTATTTCTTTTTCTTAAATACATTTCATTGTTAGCAAATGGGCTGTCATTATGTTGGTCCTCTTCTTCTTCTTTGATCTTTGTTTCATTTATGGTCAACTCAGCCAGTTCTTTGTTATGTAAAATCTTCAACTTGGCATATGCAAGGTCCACATGACATACGTCATTTCTTAGTTAGTTACATTTTCAAAGCTGTCAGTGCGTTAGTCGTGTTACATCTTCATATGACATTTCAGCAATTGCCATCAATTTCTGTCATTTCCAGTTGAAGAATAATGAAATTGTTAAAAGTTTAATTATTGAGGGACAAAATTGGAACATATATATTTTAGGGAGCAGAATTACACTTTAACCAAAATAAACCAATGCAAACTGCTTTCTTTAACAGTGGGTATTTAACCACACTAACATTGAGTTGTTTAGTTGCTCTCTTCTATTTGGCTAGCCTATATTTTATCAGTGATGCATTCCTAGGAAAGGATGCAACTACCAATAAAAAAAACCTAGGAAAGGACTCAACTACCAATGATTACTCTCTCTGATTCGCATTCTATGTTTCTCAGCCTAAAAGTTCACGAGTACCTTAGAAGGCTGCTCCTCTAACTATATGGCGAGAAAGGAATAGCAGGACCTTTGTGGTGTTGAATGTCCTATTCACGTTATTAAACAATGCTTTTTACATTCTTTGTATGATTAGGTGAATGCATTAGGAAACATCCCTATTGTATCTTTTTTCGATTTTCTAGATTCTTTTTCGTATTGTAAATCGTTAGGCTAGTTGGTACAAACCCTGTGTGACCCAACTAGTTCTTTATTTTATTCATTAAAAAAATGGAATAAAATATAAATCTTTAATTGTCGATTCCCCTTGTCTTTTAGTCTGAACCAATGTAGTTTGCAGGCCAAGAATAAAGATCCCTGCCTTTGTAATAATGCCATTTGCACATATGGTGGAGTGGGCATATAGGCTGTTAAGTCCATATGGGATGAAAGTTCCACAGTTCACACCTTCAAGAATAAGACTCCTCTCTTGCAGCAGATCTTTTAATTGTTCAAATGCAAAGGATCTACTTGGCTACACGCCCGTCGTTCCACTTCAGGTTCTTTCTTGTTTCATGAGAAAAGATAAACATGTTGCTCAGAAAAAGAAGAAGAAAGAAATAGAAAAGAAAAAAAGAGATTGAAGAAACATTTGTTTTTTCCATGTGATATTATTTTTTTGATTGTTTGAATCTAGTTGCTTAATTCTTTGGTATTTGTTGAACTTTTATAAGGATTCGCCAAAGTTCTCTGTTTAGTTTATGTCATGTTTTGCTGAACCCTATAACCCTAAGAGGTAACACAATTAGCTGGGGATAACGCCTCATGAAGCGGAGTTCACTAGTTTGACTCTTCCCTTCCCCATAATATATATATATATATATATATAGAGAGAGAGAGAGAGAGAGAGAGAGAGAGAGAGAGAGAGAGAGAGAGAGAGAGAGAGAGAATATCAATATATAGATTACAATCAGAACTAAATAAGGAAACTAAACTACTTAGTTCCTACAATCAAGCTATTCACAATCAATCAACATAATTAACTATTATAATTAAGCTATACAAATTTTGACAAATGTACTAACAACAAATATATATATATTTTTTTTCTGCAGGAGGGTCTAAATAGGACAATTGAGTCATACTCACACTTGAGGGCTGAACATCTACCCAAAAGAGAAGGGCCTTCTAAAGCTTCCATATATCTTGGAGAAGGAAGGGGTATGAATCATCAATTTTCATTTGTGTCACTACGTTTTGGCATATCTAGCTATGCTGCATTCCCATATGCTATTCTTTGGATGTTTTTCTTATAGTGGGTTGCAGAATGCAGTCATCCAGGGTTTTGTAGAATTCAAAAGATGAATATATCTTACGCTGGCCTAGTCGGCTACTATATGGCAACTTACTCTTTGCATGGAATGTCAGATAATTGACCCTATGTTGTAAATACGAAAAGCTTAGGAACTAGTTCATTAGGAACATACAATTTGATCAATTTAAGAAAAAATTATGTAAAAGGTAGTGTCTGTCCAGCCATATGCTCTAGCAAATCCATAATTGGTCCTAATAACATGCTTTCTAATGGAGCTGAAAAGTGTTCTCTCTTATTAGGGAACCAACAACTTTACCATGCCTTCTCTGATGTTATTCAACTGCAATTTTGGAGGCCCTCTTGGTGGAGGGGCTGTAGCCTCTCGGGTTCACTCAATTTTTTTTCTTCTTCTTTTTTTTTCAAGTGAATTACATCCAATTCAACTAGGAAGAGTCAAGTTTCTTCCGCATCGAAGTGAAAGTATTTGAAGTCACCGTGGAAGAAAGGAATCTAATGTTCATACTAAGAATTTACGAAAGAGTGAGATTTTATAAGAGTAGTCTGATGCGGCATAATTTATTGAATATTGTTTTTTGGATTTCTATTTTGAATTTGAATTTTTGAATTTTGAATTTAGCTTTTATTGTGGCTAAATGTAATTATGGCTGATTAGAGATTTCCTTATTGATGTAACCTAGAGGCCTATTTAAAAGAGGCTCCAACAAAAGTATAAGGCAGCCATTGAATAATATGAATAAAAGTTTATGATTAGAGATATGTCTTTTATCTTTGTTTGGTGGTGATGCCAAACAGCCCTTAGGTTGTGATGCTTAGGGTTTTGCAGGCGGATGCTAGGTGGTGATTCCTAGGGTTTATACTGTTGTTTTCTTCCTTCTCCCTATCTCAATTTCCCCAATTATTGTCCTGCATCACAGTCTTCTTGGGATGTGAAAGCTCCAAATAGTTTCCGGTGACACTAGTTGATCTAGTGTGATTAGATTGATTAGCAGAGTTCATTAGAACCACTAGAGAGGGAGATAAAGCTTTCATGATACAATGTGGATCCAATGAAAAGGGTCTATACCTGGAGATATTTCAATCGAGGGGGTGGGAAGGAGCTGGTGATTGAACCGGTAGGACAAAACGGAAATGGATGCAGAGGATACAGGTTGTAAGTGAGAAAAGAGATTGAACCTCAAAACTATGCCAACTGGGGATAAAAGACCAATAGAGACAACCTGGACATAATTACCACCGAACAACGAACTTTGAAACAACCGTGTCCCTAGAGACTTAGTGGTGAAGGATGGAAAAATCAATGAAATGAGGGGATGAGAGGCATTTGTCATACGTGGCGATGTTGAAGGGAGAGGGGCAGCGGCATGCGGCCCATGTGAATGCCATTAACAGCAAAGTGGTAGAAGCGGAAAAGATTGAAAAACAGGCTAAGATTTGCTTGGCTATGCTTTTTGTTTGGGTGAGATCTGTGGGAAAATAAGCATTTTTTTTTTCATTCAAAAATACAAGTAACCGTTTGAGAAAATGGGAAAAGGCGAGTGTTGTGGCAGAAGGCAAAAAAGTTATGTTCAAATGGATTCCACGTGGCATTTAGTAGATGAGAGGTGAAACGCGTTGTTTATAGGCAAATCAAGATAGGTCATCCACCAGGCCAGTTAAGGAATTGGACCGTAAATCAAACAAAAACCTAACAGAACAAGCAGTTGTGTTTGGGTCGATAAAGGGTGTTAGAATATTTGAAGGGGCCTAATGTTCGAAGACAAAAAAAAAAGAAAAAAGAAAAAAAGATGGATTGTTTGTTACCCTCAATGAATTGGGCAAAGTGTATGATGGGGGAGTTGGGCCCAACAAGAGCCGGAATGGGTTAAGCCAAAACAGGAGTGAAAGGGCAATGAAGAGGATAATGAATGTGGAAATGGGGAGGATAACACAATAAAAAACAGTGAAAGGATTGCGACGACATGAAGCCGATGATAGCAGGCGAAAATCATTGGCATGAAATGCAACCTAGATCCAAGAGGGGTGAAGAGAAAATTTTGCTTAAGATCAACATTGATCACCTACCGAAGGAAATTTAGCTGTCTCTCAGATTTAGGAGGCTCAGGTTGTTTAGGGGTTGAGGTTTTGTGGCATAGTGGAAGGAGGAGGTTCTCGAACAAGGAAAAATGATCCAACTCTAAAAAGTTGAACAAAGACCTGTATGAGGTGAAAATCTCAATTATGGTTGCAAAATGGCTTTTACACAGCTCAATTCATTGCTTTGTTATGTAGTAAGGGGCCTTTTCTTTCTGGTTGGGCCTCTTGGTCCATCATCATACCCTGAGAGATAGAAAGAATTACAATCCCCATCCCAACTAAAATTCTAGGAATTCGTTGATAGCTAGAATAGTTCGTAATAATGGGTATTACTGGGACTTGATTGAAGGTGACCTTGAAGGTTTCGACGGAGACTCCAACAAACAAGCGATGAATTGCATGTGGTGACAACATGATGACGAAACTATGGACACTATTGATGTAACACCTTTGAATATGTGTCACAGCGGTGAGGAAATTATGACTCATCCCAAACAATGCCATTCGATTGGGCCATGAAAAGAAGTGTCTTTCGAAGGCTACAAAGTGGAAGCCATGAGGTGGTTTATGGCTATTGAAGACAAATGGAGGTCTACTGAGATAAACAAAGTACCACAAAAGAATAATAGGAGATTAGACATGAAAGGGTACAAATAATTAAAATTCTCAAATCTTTAGTGAACTATGACTGAAAAGGAGATAGCAACAGGGGAGTGGGTAGAAAAGAGAGGGAGTTATAGTTCTCTCTGTGAATCTTAGAATAATTTCTTTGAATGTTACATGTTTGAATGACAGAGCAAGAGGATGGAGGAAAGGAGTTCTCTTAAAATGTGTGCCTTAAAGGTATTGTGTGCCTTAAAGAAGCTAAAATGGAGGGGATCATGTCAATTTGTAGATTGTGTCTTTTTGGGAGCAGATGGGGCATCGGGCGGAGTCTTACTACTCTAGGACAAAAGTGCTGTTGAGAAGACTGAAGTGGTTAAGGGTATGTTCTCTATCTCATGCAAATTTAGTTGTGTTCAAGAGCATTTTTGAGTGTGGGCTTTTTCTGGGGTGTATGGTCCTGATTTAGACCAAGATAAAAAAAAAAATTTATGGGAAGAGTTAGCAGGAATTTACAGTTGGTGGGGATTCCTTGGTGTATTGTTGGCAATTTCAACAGGTGTGATTCCTAAGCGAAAGATTGGGATAGGGTATAACTTCACCAGGTATGTGGGATTTCTCGGATTTCATCTATGAGCATGGCCTAATTGATCCACCACTAGTGGGAGGTAATTTCACTTGGTCCAATAATTAGGAATATCCTTCCATGGCTTAGACTAGATAGGTTCCTGGCTCACCTGATTAGGCGGCTCACTTTTGACCATTTCCCAGTACTGCTTGAAAGTCTCACTTTAAATTTGAGAAGATGTGGTTAAAGGCTGCTGGTTTTTTGGATAACTTGAAGCAATGGTGAGAAACTTACCAATTTCAAGGGACTCCAAGTTTCATCTTAGTTGACAAACTAAGAGCTCTAAAGGACCTAAAGAAGTGGAACAAGGAGGAGTCTGGTGATGTGGGGGCAAGAAAGAAAGAGCTATTAAATGAAAAATCTGGATGTGAGGAAATGGGTTAATATAATTTTAAACACTCTTGGGCTAGTATAATCAGTAATGGGTTAGGGATCGACATATTGGTTGAGTATAGATTTTTAATTTTGAACACGCTTTTAACAAATTATATGGGCTTGAACTAATACTTATAAATATATTGATATTTTTAAGTTCATGAATATACAATAAAATATAAATTATTATGATTATAGCAGTAATCTTGAAATGGAAAACCAGTACTGGAATATTTCATTCCTCAGACCAAACTGAAATGGCTTCTGGTATGGTATTGACTACATTGGTATAAACTAGGGGTGTCAAATGTGTGGGTTTGGTTAAGTTTGGATGGATAATAAATGAGTTGGGTCTTTTAAAACCAATTACTCATTTAAGCTCATTTAACAAAGTATGTATTATCCATACCCAACCCAATCCAATTATCTAAGGTAAAACCCAACCCACCCATTTACCCAACAATTTTATGCATGTATATGGTCAAAATATCCTAAAATCTCTAAAATGACAAATGTAACCCTATAAAAATGACAAAAATACCCCCCAAATGATTAATAGGTGTGCTTGGGTAAATTTGTTAGATACCTAATAAGCAATCCAGTTAAAACCCAATTAAACCCAACTTAATTGGGCCTAATTGGGTCAGCACCCATTTAGTGTGCTTGGGTAAATTTGTTAGATACCTAATAAGAAATCCAGTTAAAACCCAATTAAACCCAACTTAATTGGGCCTAATTGGGTTAGCACCCATTTACCCATCTATAATATAAACTAAAAGCTGAAGCTGAAAGAAAATTTTTAAGCTTCCCCAAACATCGCCACGTCTGATTTGTTGCTCACACAATATTCCATATCATTCTTCGTTCTATTTCACTCTCTCTCCTCATCGCCTCTTCATCTCCCACTCTCTATCCCCCTTGCCTCTTCATCTCCCTCACTTCTTCATCTCTCATAGGTTTTCACATACCCATTAAATCACCTATCTCAAATCTCCTATTTAAATCCTACTTTTTCTCATATTTCCAAAATTAAATGTATTCAATATAAAGAGTATATGCTAAAATCATTAAAGCCACAATTACTCTTTTAAAAAAATAAAATAAAAAATTCCTTCTTCCTATATTGAGCTACCATTATGCCATCATGTCCCTTGAGTTTTCAGTTATAAGTCTTATGACTATTCACATCCTTTCATTGATGAATGAAAGAAAAACAGTCTCTAATATTGTGACGTTCCTTGAAGACATAAAGTCTTTATATGTCTAAAATCCCAAATCTCAAATCACCCTTCCACTTTAAATAGGTGAATCCAAAATCTTATATTCCACCGATAAGTCCTCTCTCTCTCTCTCTGTCCACTTCAGATATAGATTTTTTTTTTTCTTTCCAAATTTCTTTCTTTAGTCGATGCCTAACAGATTTGAAAGGTGTGTGAAAATTATCAAGCATTTAATACCACAATCGGTTTATTGCTTGAAATCTGAGAGGAATTCTTCGATCCTCTCTTGAATCTTTGGCAATTAAATTTCTTTTATATATCAATCATTTTTCTTTTTGTTTTCATTCCCTCATGGTTTTTGTTAGGTATTTCAACTTTTGATTACTTTTTCAATAGTTAATCTTTTAGTTTAGCGTTAAGACTAAATACTAATTTGCTATAACATGTTTTGATATTTTGTTTCTAGAAGGTAGCAAACCAATCAAGCTAACTTATGTTTTGTTACTAGAAGGTATTTGTTATCATTTTTTATTTTTTTTTATTTTTTTTAAAGAAGGTAGTATTATCATTCTTCTTTGTTTGTTTCATCCACATGTTTCAAAAATTTCCATTATCTTTTTCTGTCAAACACTTAATGCCTTAATGGCAAGGAACTTTTTGACATATCAAGTGTTGTTTAAAATGATAGGGACTATTTGGAAACATTTGGTAAAGGTTGAGGACTAAATGTATAATTAAATTAAAAAATAATCATATTGAATCGTCCCGCACATCGTGCGGGTCAACGACTAGTTTATTAAATAAGTGAGTTTGGATACCAATTAGTGAGTGGGTTGGGTGGGTTGATAGGTTTGGGCATATTTTGCTACCCCTAGTATAAACAAATACATTTCAGTGCTTTCAAAATTCAATATGGGATGATTGTCGACAGTTGACATGTAAATTCATTATTATCCTTTTCTCATAAAGCATTTATTTTGTTGTTGTGTTTGACAAACCAACGTGTAGCACATATACATGTTGAAAAGCACTCAGATACCTTTTTTCTTCTTCTTCGTGGTTTATCATGTCAAATGTTGACATGTGTTGAAAATTAGGGCTTATATTTCTTATTGAGTTTATGAATTCTAATATGATGTGTTTGGATGTCTAGAGGGAACATGAGGATATTCTTATGGTATGGTACTTATTATTGGTTTTGCTTTTTTCAAAACATTGGGATTGAAGTTGTACTGTATACAGCTATACATCTCTTTTTATTGATGAAGTGATCCATTGCTGCAATTTCCTTTTGCAGTTGCTGACATGTTACTCTGGAGGGATAAAAAAAGGACACTTACTACATTGCTACTTATGGTTGCAATTTACTACAACTTCATTGCATCTGGACTTACCCTCATGACTACCCTTTCAAAGATTCTCTTTGCGACATCAATATTCTTGTTTATCCATGGAATTTTACCAGAAAAAATGTACGCCTGGCTATTCTCTTCTTGGACATGTCAATATTCCAATTAACATGACTACTGCTGTTTAACATGTTTAACCCTAGTTGGAACTTATTAACATGTTCTGACTCGATTACAACTGTCAGAACTTAGAAGCATAGAACTGATGTTATTAAATTTACTGCTTATTACAAATGCATTGTCTACTATGGCAGATTGGGATACACAGTTGAGAAAATACCCCAGTCACGTTTTCACCTGTCTGAAGAGATGTCGAGAAAAGTTGCTTTGTCGGTGTCTTCATCTTGGAATGCTGCTGTTGATGTTTTAAAATCTCTTTCGATGGGACATGACTGGATTCTGTTTCTTAAGGTAGTTACCACTCTTTGTATGTTTACTTGCTGTTTATCTCAATTCCCCATGGTCATCCTGTTAAAAGGCAAAACCAAATGCTAAGTACAATAAGTTACCAGCTCTGACTCAAATGGCATTTCCTCCTCGCATAAGAATTCATGGGTTCAAGACCCACTAAGTGCATATGTAACTTACCAATAAAAAACAATAAGTTACCACTTTGCATTGATGCATTGTCTTCTAACTTCTATGCTGTAAAACTGGCATAGGATGTGTCCAACAGTGTTTGAATGATATTTATTCTTAAAAAATTTCTTTATTTAAAATAGTAGTGTTAAAATTTATGTTATTTAATATGAAATAGTAAACTGCCATAGCTGAAGGGTGCACTACAAAGTACAAACAAAGAACTCATAATGGAAAAAAAAAAGAGTCTTTTCTTTCTCAGAAGGAATTTCATATGCTCTCAAAATGAGTACTGAATCTATGTAGGTAAAGTGCCAATTTTGGTTTTATTCTTTTAAATTTACCTTTAAAAGGTGTTAGAATATTGATTAAATAATTAAATCAATCTTTTCCTAATAGCTAAGCTTTTTGGAGAATCAATAATTTCTCATGATATTAGAGCAAGTGATCTCAAGTTCGAACACTGTCTCTACTCTACCTCCCATTTAAAAAGTTAAAAATCTCACGTGTTAGGCCTTATTCATTAAGGGGGAGTCTGAGCCCACACTTGAGGGGAAATGTTAGAATAAGCCAGAGCTTTTTCCCAACAGAATATAGGAGCCGTTACACTCCAATTTTTTTACGCTCCAATTTTTTTGGGATGAATTAGTTCTTTTATTCAACCATAAGAATACGGTGGGAGAGGAATCTTTAATAATGTGGACTCAATGGTGGAGATGAAATCTTTGTTTGTCAGATCGTTGTAGAATGGTCTAAGATCCTTGGAGCTAGTGATGCGTTCTATTGTAGACTTTATAGATTTGGTGGTGAAGATGAAATCTTCACTAATAGGGGTACAATTGTACTTTAATAAAAATATGGAGGTCTCAGTGGTGGAGATGAAATCTTTGTTGGAGAGATTTTTGTTTGAATGGTCTAGGACCCTTGTGCCTGGTGATACGTGTTATTGTAGACTTTATACTCCTCTTTTCAAATATGTAACCCTTCCATATTCGTAATTCATTTGGAGTATTTATGTACTCATCCATTGTACATGAATTTCTCCTCATTTCAAGAAAATTTTATTTCTTACATACAAAAAATACAAGCAGTAAAAGCTGCTGAATTCATAGTGTTTTGAATCAGGTCTTACTCAGGTTTGATGTTACCAGCATGTACCCTTGCATTTCATAGTGTTTTGAATCCGGACTTACTCAGAAATAATAAATGTTGGCTGACCAGACAGTGGACAGGGCAGGGTCCATTTCTTTTCTTTGTCGAAGTCCACAGTTGTCTTCTAAAAGCCCATATGGATTTAGCTTTAGCCAAATAACATGGGTGATGATGAGCAACTACTCTACTCTCTGATGACATAGTATGTAGTAAAGTATTTGCCCCAAATGGATCCTTTCTTTCTTTTGTTTGCTATCAGATAGTCTTTAGACGATTATGCATTGATAGATGGCCACCATGCTTTTGTTTGTATACTATTCATGACAAGGCAATACCAATGAACACCACTAGAAAATAAAGACATGCAGTTACAGACTTACGGTGCTACTTTCCTGAGGTCCCCTTATTACCACAGTTAATTCTATATTTTCTTCCAAATAGTTTGATGCATATATTATCTGGTTCCTTTCAGTAATTCTAATGGGGTTTCTTGATTCAATTTGGCTGATACTTTTCTTTGCTCATGTAACATAATAGGTTGCTCTCTCCCTATTGCTTCTTAGCTTCCTTGGAACTGTTTCACTGCAGAGCCTTTTTGTTATAGGTTTGCTCTCTCTCCCTCTGTCTCTCATGCATGCCTTTTTACTATAAACAATTTTTTGTTGTTGACAAATAATAAGTTTTAGTAGAAAACTGAAATGCACCCAAGTACACGGCATATAATTCATCGCAAAGTAAGTTACTACAATAAATTTTTTTTGAAATGTATTGGCATTTGATCTGAACTTGAAGCCATAGCTGAAGTTCTAATCTTATCAAACTATGCCCAAACGCAATTAGTATATTTTAGTTTTATTTAGGATATAATAGTCATAAAAAAAGTCAACACCACGAATTAGAGTGTCCAAATTTTCTGGGAGAAGCCTAGATTGATTGGTTTAACCCTCTTTTCCTCAGGAGTTATGTACTTATATCACTCATGAATCTCAAAGAACATTTGTCGATTCTTGCCTATGAAATGTTTAGGCTTTAAATGAATTTGGTTGGATGGTCTTGAGGGAAACCTGTCATATTTTTTTGGATAAGAGAATATGTAGCCAATGGTCCTGGATATAAATTTGGAAAAATTACATTTTAAACCTTATAATTTAAAAGTGTAACAAATTAAACCCTATAGTTTCAAAAGTAACAAAATAAACCCTAAAATTTCAAAAAGTAACAAATTAAACCGTAGAGTTTCAAAAGTACCAAATTAGACCATGAGCTTTTAAAAAGTAACAAATTAAGCCCTTATCCCATATTAAATTTGAAACATAATGTAATTCCACTTAAATGCGTGAGGTTTAATTTGTTATTTTTTAGAATTTCAGGGTTTAATTTATTAAATCACCTAAACTATAGGGTTAAAATGTCATTTACCCCAAAAAAATTATGAAGGTTGTCGTTACTCCATTGGACCATTTTCCACACGGATTCCTTTTTATTTTAGCAGTTGAGCCTTGAACATGAGCTTCATTTCTGTCCGGCCTTGGACTGCAACTTTGGTGTTGGACAGATTTTGCAACTCTATTCCATTCTACAGTGTCTTGTATAAGGGGGATTTTGTTCTCTGGTTATTTTTGCAGGACTTCCTGTTGCCTTTGTAGCCTTCTATGTATATGAGAAAAAGGAGCAGGAAATTGATGCTATGGTTTTGGATGCTCTCTCTCTTGGATGCAAGTTAAAATCTGATATTGTCAGAAAATTTGTGACTTCCAAGAAGATTGAGTGACAGCTGGTAGCCCAAATTATCTTCACAAAGACATGGTGCGAGCATCTTCTATTTTCTCATATGGAGCCCCGTTTGTCTGATATTTTTGGCGATTTAAAAAGTGAGCACTGATGCTGTTTGTGTTAGTCTTTGAGATTTTATAAGAAAAGATGAGGTACTCCATATGCTTGTGCACCCAATTGATGATGTTTTAATTGATTTGTAATAATACATTGTTTTTTCTTATGGTGCAATATACCATCTCCCTTTGTTTCAATGAAAGATAATCGTTGAAAAAATATTTGGATTTGGCTTTAATTTAGTTTTCTGTTCTCTTAAAAACATATTTTACATGATTTCTTTTCGATATTCATCATGTTTCTATTTTTGGGTTAATAACGCTTTATAATTAGAATTAAAGGCAAGTAGTTCGAGTACAATAAAGCCACCCATAACAAAGGTGAGCAAGTTAAGCCACCTCAGGCAGTAGGTTAAAAAGTAAAATAAAAGCCTGATCTTGAACGACACCAAACTTTGCTAAAGAGTCACCACACTGGTTGGCTTGAGGTACACACGTGATCCAATGTGAACCTTAGTGAATCTCTTCAAGAGGCTTCTGTAGTTAGAAAGCAGTGGTTCCAGAAGTAAATAGTGTTGTTTCTTTCTTCTTCTCAAAAAAAGAAAAGAAAAAAAGTAGCTTAGTGCTATTCTCATTACCAAGAAGAGTAACGATGATTTTAGCATTTAATTCCACATGTAACAAAGAAACGGAAAATTATTTAGAAGTTACCATGAATTTAATTAGCAGGATCTATCATTTATGTGAAAGAGAGGTTATACATTTATTTGTAGTTCGGAACTACTGAATAATCATTCAAAAGAAAACATCCCAATCAATGTCAATAGAGAGGTTATCGTGTAAGCTCCAAAGTTCAGCAAATACAATAACTTTACGAAGAAAACTCTCTCTCTCTCTCTCTCTCTCTCTCTCTCTCTCTCATGCGTTCAAAATTCAGTTGCTTATGGAACTAGCTGGACCTATTGAACTTAGTAATATCATTCAATAGTCCCAAACTACAAATAAATACTTAGTCCCCCCTCTCACAGAGATTGAGTCCTATCATGAATTTAATTAGTGGGACACACTATTCATGTGGTGGAATCCACCATTTATGTGAGAGGAAGACTACACATTTATTTGTAGTCCTGAACTACTGAATAATCACTTTTGAACTTAATAAAATGAACTTGCTTGTTATTTTGCCTCTTTAATTTTTCAGTGGAACGTTTTCTTTACAAGCCTATTTCCTAGCAAATCTTCACATCCTTTTTCATAACCAAGGAAAAAACGATGGAATAAAACCCTTTTTGGATGGTTTGCACAATAAATGAATACATATTTAGGGGACCACTTTGGTCCCGTGGAGGGTTTTGATAAAATGAGTGTTATTTGTAGTAATAGTGTGTTATTTAAGTAATAGGTGTGTCATTTGGGATAACATTTATATTACCTCAAATGACATGAATTTTATCAAAAATGACACATACCTTAACGCAAATGACACTCACCTTACCCCCTATAGGACCGTCCCGTGAAGGGACCAAATAATTTCCCCATATTTAGTTCTTAAGTATTAATAAAAATCATTTGTATACTTAATTTAATTCGAGTTTATTTATAGATAAAATATAATTTATTCGAAATTTATATTTAATTATTAAGTATTAATAAATAAAACTCATTTGTAGAAAAGAACGTACTTAATTTAATTAGAGTTTGTTTAGATCAAATATAATTTAATCAGATATTTTGACGATTTGATAAAAAGAAGTAGAGATGTTTGATTGAAATTTCAAAATAGTAGGTTACATAAGATAGTGCATGCGTTGCACGATTCCCAATTCGTCTTATCTGTGTCACTGTTTAGTGTGGGATCGAGATCTTGGCCAATAGCGGAGAAACAATTGGTTGGACAATTGTACATGGACGGTCTAGATTGTAAGTTGCAAAAGCAACTTTCAATCTTAACTGTCCAAACAAAAAGTAATTTTATAACTTTTTTTGAATTTTTTAATATATTTGTTTGGACGGTTGAGAATGAAAGTTTCTTTTGCAACTTACAATCTGAACCGTCCACGTACAATTGCTCAGGGGATCTCAATTGGAGAAACATTTAGGCTCTGTTTGTTTGACCTATAACGTTTTCTGAAAAATGACTCATTTTCCAAAAAACATTTTCTAGAAAACTAATTCATTTTCTTGTGTTTGGTAACAACCTTGAAAATAAACTGGAAAACATTTTCTGGTGTTTGATACGCATAGAAAATCAGTAACTTTTATTATATAATTCAAATTATTGTGTAAACCATTTACATAATAATAAGTAAAATAGTTCACACACCTTATAAAAAAATTACAAAAATCAACAGGTTGCTATGTATCCCTGTGGTTCCAAAGACTAAATGGGATTTGATTTTGAGCAACTGGATGTTGATAGATTACATGTTTTGTGCGAGACAATGCATTGGTAATATACTACTCTCACTGCGGCATTAAAACAAACACAAA
The DNA here is from genome assembly GCA_907173295.1 of Fagus sylvatica. NCBI lineage: Eukaryota > Viridiplantae > Streptophyta > Magnoliopsida > Fagales > Fagaceae > Fagus > Fagus sylvatica. The sequence continues at coordinate 19,850,996 of OU015769.1, read as the reverse complement.
GGACAACAACAACAACAAAAAAAAAACTCAATTCAGAATTTGATAATACCTCCACCAAGCTAATTAAACTATAGAAAATAAAATTGAAACTAATGAAAACATGAATTTGAATTTGGTGAAGCCAAATTAAGCCCACCACACACAGATTCACAACAAAACCCTCCTCATGCTTTAGCCTAGCAGAACCAATACCCATCTGTGAAAATTTCTATGAATCCCAAGCTTTTGATCCACCAACCTGACCCACTACTACCATCCTCTACATGAACCCGAATTAGAGAAAAATTCACAACGATGGCGACGAAACAGTGAACCCAAACAACAACGAAGTTTCGAGCTTCAAGAAATCTGGCATGGAAAGAACATCTTGTACTAGCTTGCAGACATAGAGCTTACAGAGGGAAGAGAGAGAGAGCCAGAGGGACGTGAGAGAGGAACAAGAGGAAAGAGATAGAAGGATTAGGGAGAATAGAGAGCTTTCCAAGGACGAGTGAGAGACGAGCTTGTTTTACCAAAAATAATTCGGTAAAACAAGTTTTAGAAAAATAGGCAATTTTTTTGTTAAGTTTTCCGTTGACTTAAGATAGTTTTCCTTTGACTATGTTTTTTGATGGTATCAAACACCGGGAAATTCAGAAAATATTTTATAAAGATAGTTTTACGTTGAAACAAACGGAGCCTTAGTGTAGAACTATTATTGATGAGGAATTTTGCAACGATGATTTCTTGGCTCTTGACATTGATGTGGAGGGCCCTGACATACTTTGACTAACAACCAATTTAGTCAACATGTATGTATATTTTAAACTTACATTAAGTGTACATAATAATATAAATATGAGTTTGGCTTACCTCCAATGGAGGTTAAATTGGACATCTCCTTTTAATAAATGAAATGTTGCAACATCACCCTCTCTTTCAATGAACAACAGAGATTAAACATAACAAAACAACATTCAATTTACAACAGAATGCGAGAGCTGATTAGGAAAAAAAAAACTCTTGTTTTATTGCCCAAGTTTCCCCCTCATTCTTTTTTCTCAAAACCCAACAAGAGATTAACCTTAATCACAAAAATTCAAAGAAAAAAAAAAAAGGTGAAGAAAAAGAAATCTCAATCTCTCTATCTATTTTTAAGCATTTTTAAGTATTAGAGAAGACCATTCAATTAGGTATTTCTGTCTCTTCTTTTGGTTGATTATTCTCTCATTTTTTCATTGAAAAATATCGATACATTGAAGAAAAACCAAGTACAGTAAAGATTAGAGAAGACCATTCAATTAGGATTTCCGTCTCTTCTTTTGGTTGATTATTCTCTCATTTTTTTCATTGAAAAATATCGATTCACTGAAGAAAAACCAAGTACAGTAAAGATTACAAAGAGAGATAAATGTCAATACTTAATAAAGAACAAAATTGAGTTGAGCAAATAACAGAATAAAGAACAAAAAATAGAGCAAATTGCAACAAAAATTACAAAAATTGTGTCATCATTCATTTCTTTATTTTGATTTTTTCCATTGGTAATTTTACATTTCTTACTAATTTTAGTTTCATTTAAGTAGTTAAAGAGGAGAACAAGGATGATGGTCAAAATTTGCGTATTGATTATACACCAAAACTTGGCATTGAATTTGGTTTTGAACAAGAGGCATATGACTTCTACAATGAGTATGGGCGAAATTTTGGATTTAGCATTTGTAGAGAATGGTATAATAAGAGAAAGATAGATGGTGTGGTGACTTCAAGAAAAATTTGCATGTTGTTGTAAAGAACCCAATTTTTAATTAAGCAAATAAAGATAACTTAGTCGAATTCAAGATGACTAATCTCCTGAATTTAAGAGATAAACTGAATTTATGTTTAATTTTCTCATTACTTTATTAATGATTTCCCACTGTTTAAATACAGTAACTGAATAGAAGTGATTAATTGAAAATACAACTCCTAAAAGATAATTGAAATAACAATTAAAGATAATGCTCACCTAAAACTTTTCCTAATAATTAGGAACCACTACTCAAACAACTAATAAACCAATCCTACTCTACTACTAATAAACTCATCTATTCCTACATCCAAGGACCCCATCCGAGTCATAACATTCCCTTCCCCTTCAAGAAGGATCTTGTCCTCAAGATTCATATAAGGAAACTCCATCAAAGGTGACCTTCCCATTATCCAATTACTTAGTGAAATCTTGAACCCCATGTGCATACACTTCTCTTTGACAATTGGCCCCATGTACATGAAGGTTATTTCTTCTAAGATTTGTCTACTTTCGATGTCATCCTTAAGAGATTCTTTTTCTAAGAACTTTTGGGATCTTAGGTACAATTTGCATGCATTAAGATCTTGAAAATTTGATTGCTCATTGATCTTTGTACTTTCTTCAACTTCTTGAGCCTTCATTGCTTCGTCAATCTTTGATGAAACTTCGGCTTCTTGAATCTTAGATTCTTCCTCAACCTCCAAGATCTCCTTGGATTCTTGAATCTTAGTCAATTCAAGAGGAAATTTTTGGGTTGTAGCTTCCATTGGTGCATCATGGATCAGTGTTCGAAAACGATCTTGTAGGCTACATACGAACTCCACCCCGTAAGAGAGAAACATAACTAAATTTAGGTTTAATTTTCTGATTACTTCATTAATGATTCTCCACTGTTTAAATACAGTTACTGAATAGAAGTGATTAACTGAAAATACAACTCCTTAAAAAAATTGAAATAACAACTAAAGATAATACTCACCTAAAACTATTTCTAATAATTAGGAACCACTACTCAAACAACTAATAGACCAATCCTACTTTACTACTAATAAACTCATCTAGTCCTACATCAAAGGACCCCATCCGGGTCATAACAGTTGTAAAGAGGGATTTCGAGCCCTATGGATCAGATTTTTGGAAAGAAGCCATCAATGATGAGATGGATTCTCTGATTTCTAATAATACTTGGAAACTTGTAGACTTACCTCCAGGTTGTAAAACAATTGGATGCAAATGGGTACTTAGAAGAAAATTAAAACCTGATGGAACTATTGAAAAATTCAAAGCTAGACTTGTAGCTAAAGGTTTTAAACAAAAAGAAGATATTGATTTTTTCGATACATTTTCTCCGGTCACTAAAATTACATCTATTAGATTATTGATTACTATAGCTGCTATTTATAATTTGATGATACATCAAATGGATGTAGAGACAGCCTTCTTGAATGGAGATTTAGAAGAAGAAATATACATGGATCAACCAGAAGGTTTTGTATTGCCGGGTAATGAACACAAGGTATGTAAATTATTAAAATCTCTCTATGGATTAAAACAACCTCCTAGACAATGGCATATAAAATTTGATCAATGCTTGCTATCTAATGGTTTTAAAACAAATGAAAGTGATAAATGTATATACTATAAATCTTTTGATGATGCTCATGTAATAATTTGTTTATATGTTGATGATCTTTTAATTTTTGGTTCTAATATAGATGTTATAAATACTACCAAAACACTTCTTAAAAATAATTTTGATATGAAAGATTTAGGAGAAGCTAATGTGATACTTGGTATGAAAATTACTAGAACTTCGAATGGCATATTTATAGATCAATCTCATTATATAGAAAAGATTTTGAAAAAATATAAATATTTTGATTATAAACCTGTAAATACTCCTTTTGATCCTAGTGTACATTTATTTCCTACTAAACATGAAAATGATATTTATAATCAGAAGGAGTATGCTTGTATTATTGGTAGTCTTAAATATGCTACTGATTGTACTAGGCCTGATATTGCCTATGTTGTGGAAGTTCTAGCAAGATTTACTAGCAAACCAAATTTTGAACATTGGAATGATATGATTCGCCTAATGAGATATTTAAAAAGAACTGCAAACTATGGTTTATTATATCAAAAATATCCTGCTGTTATTGAAGGATATAGTGATGCCGATTGGAATACCTTATCTGGTGATTCTTTGTCTACCACTGGTTATGTATTCACTTTAGGTGGTGGAGCAATTTGTTGGAAATCTAAAAAGCAACAAATTATTGCTAAATCCACAATGGAGGCAGAGTTAATTGCTTTAGCCTCAGCCAGTGAAGAAGCGGGTTGGTTACATGATCTTTTATCTGAAATTCCAATGTGGGGAAAACCTATGCCACCCGTCTTAATTCATTGTGATAGCACTGCCACAATTGGTAGAGTACAAAATAAATATTATAATGGAAAATCCAGATCTATTAGAAGAAAACACAGTACTGTAAGATCATATATAAACAATGGAACTATTAATGTTGATTATATTAGAAATGGAGATAATATTGTAGATCCATTAACAAAAGCTCTTGCTAGAGAAAAGATCTGGATAACATCGAGGGGGATGGGACTTAAGCCCAAAGAAGAATGAATTGCCTATGAGGATACCCAACCTAGGGACTGGAGATCCCAAGAACTAGGTTCAAAGAGAAAAACAAATCATAGAGTAGTTTGAATAACATGCACTAAATTTAATTTTGTCCTTCCCTAAGGTGTGAGTGCATGTATCTCGTAACGTCAATAAAGGATGAGTTTATATAAATAAAACTCTTAGTGTAGTCTATAGCTCTTATGAGTGGGATGTTAGAGTTACGAGAGCATTCTTGATAGATTCACCTATATGAGTATGGAAGTGGGGCCGCTTTCTATGAGAATAGGGCTAATTCTCTATATTACTCATGAATGCTGGGATAAAGCACAAGGCCGTAATGTGTTGGTTTAGAAGCTCGTTGCAGAGTACTTGAGTATTATGTGTGTGACATAGGCTTTGTTTGTTTCGACGTAAAATGTTTTCCGTAAAACGTTTTCATCATTTTCGGATGTTTGTTTCGCTGTAAAATCAAGTCAACAGAAAACGTTTGTTTTTTTTACCGGAAAAACTTATAGTGCTATTGAAAGACTTACCTAAACCTTCGAGGCCGAATAGGACTTATATGTGTGAGAAAATCATTTTTTAAAGGGAGTTTCAATGCCTTTCTGGCTTACACGAAGGATTAGTGCTATTGAAAGACTTACCTAAACCTTCGAGGCCGAATAGGACTTATATGTGTTAAAAAATCATTTTTTAAAGGGAGTTTCAATGCCTTTCGGGCTTACACGAAGGATTAGTGCTATTGAAAGACTTATCTAAACTTTCGAGGCCGAATAGGACTTATATGTGTTAAAATTATTTTAAAAGGGAGTTCAACGCCTCTCGGGCTTACATGAAGGATTAGTGCTATTGAAAGACTTACCTAAACCTTCGAGGTCGAATAGGACTTATATGTGTTAAAATCATTTTAAAAGGGAGTTCAACGCCTCTCGGGCTTACATAAAGGATTAATGCTATTGAAAGACTTACCTAAACCTTCGAGGCCGAATAAGACTTATATGAGAAAAAAAATCATTTTAAAAGAACATTGGGAAATTTACGGGTCCAATGCCTCATGGATTTACATGGAGTTTAGTGCTATTGAAAGACTTATCTAAAACCTCAAATACCGTGTAGGACTTATATGATGAAAAATAATTTTTTGAAAATATAGACAATATTTACAACAACATAGTAAATAATGGAAATGATGGCAATAAATAAATTTAAAGCATGACGGAAAGCAATAAACGTATTTAAAGCAATAACTGAATTTAAAGCAAAGGGGTTTTCATGGGTCCAATGCCTTATGGGATTACGTGGTGGTTAATGCCTCATTGAGGTCTCACATAATCCACCACAACCAATCGGGATTATCACGCCCATTTTTACAAGGGAAAAATGGGATAAATAATGAATATTTATAACGTAGTAATGACGATATTTAAACATGGGGGGTGTGTTCTTGGGTCCAATACCTTGCGCGTTTACATGGTTGTTAAGGCCTCATAGAGGGCTTATATAATCCACCAAAACCGCTAAGGATTTACATGCCCAAACACACGGGGAAAGGGGATAATCACAATATATTCACAAGCACGTAGTAAATGTAAATGAAAGCGATAAATAAATTTAAAGCATTGCGGAAAGCAATAAATGTATTTAAAGCAATAATAAATCTAAAGCAAAGGGTTTTTTGTGGGTCCAATGCCTTATGGAATTACGTGGTGGTTAATGCCTCGTTGAGGTCTTACATAATCCACCACGACCAATCGGGATTATCACGCCCATTTTTACAAGGGAAAAAGGGGGAGAAAATAAATATTCACAACGTAGCAAAGCGATAAATGACGGTTTTTAAACAAGGGGGTGTGTTCTTGGGTCAAATACCTTATGGGTTTACATGGTTGTTAAGGCCTTGTAGAGGGCTTACATAATCCACCAAAACCACTAAAGATCTTCATACCCAAATACACAGGGAAAGGGGATAATCACAATATATTATGAAAACAATAAATAAATTTAAGGCATTGCGAAAAGCGATAAATGTATTTAAAGCAAATATGGAAAGCGATAAATGAATCTTAAAGCATAAAAGCAATAGATAAACTTAAAGCAAGCAACAATGGACTTAAAGAACATAAATAAGCATTTAATGAACTAAAAGCACATAAATAAAGCAATAATGAACTAAAGAACATAAATAAAAGTGGATCCTTGTGAATCCCTTCCCATTTTAGGGATCATCATTAGTCACCTCCACTAAAAAATGAAGAAAAAGAGGGAAGAGAGGAGAGAGAAAGAGCTTAGAGAGAGAGATAGTACCAAAGTAGGAGTCTCTCACTCCAAAAACTACCCAAAACCCCCTAAGGAAGGCCCTAAACCCCTATTTTCTGCCTAAACTACGCTAAAAAAGGCATAGAGCCAAGCAAAATCGTGCTTGGACTGGGGGGGGGGGTATGGCTTTATTTATAGGCGGAGTTGAACGCCTCGCGCGGGACCATGGCACGCGGCGGTGACCATGGCGCGCAAGGCGTGCTCTTCACCACGTGGCGTTCTTATGCGCCACGTGGCCCCTCCACCAAATTGGAGTTCAGATGGGAGAGTTATGGCTCTTGGAAGTTGGGGTGCCAGAGCTGTTTTTGTGCATTTTTCCGGTGAAGATTCTGGCCAAACGGGGGAAGCCATCGGCGAACCGAGAGTTGCACGTCGTAGCTGGAGTTGCCCTCTTTCCAACGCACCCGGGCTCGCGGATCAACTTGCAACAAGTCGGGAAGACTCTGCGCGCGAATGCGGTTGTCCGGGAGGAAAAACGTGTCAAGTCTTCAGCGCGTTTTTCCTTACTTTTTGTCTGTGTTCGCGCGCATATTTGACCTAGCTCCCGACGTTGGTTTTCGACGTTCTTGGTACCGTTGGAAAGCTTGCGCTACCCTCTCCCTTAAAGTTTTGGACTTGCGGGAAACTGGGCTTGGGTTCGCGAGATATGGTTCCGCGAACAGAGGCCACCAGAGTGTTTTTGGTCCGTCGGAGGCCATTTTTCTGATCGAGATTTCGGCTAGACCGGGGAAAATCTTGACGATCCGAGAGTTCCATGTCGTGTCTGAACATGTCCTCTTTCCAACGTACCCGGGCTTGCGGATCAACTCGTTGTGAGTCAGGAAGACTCTGCGCGCAACCGTGGCATCGTCGGGGGAAAGACTATGAGATTTTCAGCACAGGGGGTTAAAGACTTGAGATTTTCAGCACAGCCTTATTTCATCGACCTGTTTCCGTGCGTGTGGTAGACGTAGCTCCGTGCGTGTGGTAGACGTAGCTCCCGATGTCGGATTTCGACGATCTTGGTGTTGCCGGAAAGCTTGTGTTACCTTCTTTCTAAAAGTGTGGGCCTTGCACAGAGGAGAACTTGGGTTCACGAGATATGATCTCGCGAACAGAGGCCGTTGGAATGTTCCTCACGCCGGGGGGTCATTTTCTGATCGAGATTCCGGCTTGACCGGAGGAGCTCGAACAGAGGCCGTTGAATGTTCCTTATGCCAAGGGGTCATCCGAATTCCGGCTTGACCGGAGGAGCTCTTGACGATCCGAAAGTTCCACGTCGTAGCTGAAGGAACCCTCTTGCTTAAAGGTTTCAGCTTGCGGACCAAGTTGCCGCCGGTTGGAAAGAATCCACGCGCAAATGTTGCCTCCCAAATAGGCTGTTTTGTCAAAAACACTTAGCAAAATTTGGCTAAGTGTTGGACCGATTTTCACGGTTTTGCCCATAACTCTCTCGTTTTTCGTCTGTTTTTTACCCATAAAGTACCGAATCGAAGCTCTTGACATTATCTATCCAATGGTTAGGAGGTGGTCAGCCCAATCCAGCTTTTGGTCTGGTCAACGAGTCGGTCAAACCTCGGTCAAACTCGGTCAACCTTGGTCAAACTCCGGGAACTGTGTTCCGGGCCCCATCTCGAGGTTATTTTGATGTGGTGACTCCTTGTCGGGTCAGAATGGCTCGGTCAAACCTCGGTCAAACTTGGTTAACCCTGATCAAACTTGACCAAAATTGGTCAAACCTCCCCGAACTCCGGGAAATGTGCTCTGGACTCTATCTCAAGGCTCTTTTGATGTGGTGGACCCCTGTCGGGTCGGATTGGCTTGGTTTGGGCTGCCTCGTTTTGCGTGCCGGCACCCGAGAAAATTTCGGGGGTAAAAATAGGGTTATGACAGTTGCCCCTTCTTAGTTTGGCGTTTCTTGGTACAAGGAATGTCGGACAAAGAATAAATGACTCAATTTTTGCCCGCTCGAATTTTCACGATTTCCGTGCCCACTTACGGTAGTCGTGCAACTCGTCTCAGTTTACGTGCCAGCCCTTTCGGCTTCCAAACAGACATTCCAAGGGTTGAAGAAGATCGGACGGGATGCGAAAAGGTGGCTCGTGGGTTTAGTTGGTGCTTTGGCGCGGAGGTGGAAACTCGCGCGCCACCGTGCTGCGCGGCGCGTGATGGACCCGCGCGAGGTCTCACCTTATAACGCGCCGCGCGACCTTTCCCTTTCATTTTCGCCTTTTTCCTCCACTTTTCGCCTTTTGGACCCCACTTAGCCCCAGCCTACTCTTCGCCTACGCGCTCTACGAGTAAGTATCTTCTCATCCTTACTATTCTTTTCAGTTTTGAACGGTCGGAATGTGCTGCATTGGCTATTCTCTTCTTCATGTCTTTTTGCTTTTTTCTTGCAATCCAGGACTCCGATCGATGATCCGTCTTCGCCTATACGTCATACAAGTAAGCACCTTCTCATCCTTCTCATTCTTTTCAGTTTTGAACGGTCGGATTGATTGCTCTCTTTTTATGTCCTTTGCTTTTTTCTTGTGCACTTCCGCTTTTGTTTCTTTTGTTTTTTTTTATTTCTTTTGATGCCATTGTATGTTTTGGGGATGTTTCACATACTTAGCAAACATGTTAGTGCACACAGACAAAATGTATTTATGTATAGAAATATGTACATGTACCAATGAGCATTTGTAGGCACATATACATATATGCTTAGAAAAATAAGAGATGAGAGACATGATTTTTTTCCTTGGGGACACAATATTTGTTGTAATGCTGCGCATTTTGTTTCATACATTTTTGGCATTGTGTTGTGCATTTTTTTGGGGGGTACGTTGCTACGTACGTATTTTTTTTCATTTTCTTTTTATTTTTATTTTTTATTTTTATTTTATTATTCTTTTTTTTTTTTATGGGGCAAATCTTTTGAAAAACATGGGCTAAATTTGGGATTTACACAAACTTAGGAAATATTTTAATTAGATTTGGGACTCGGATGGGTCCCGAAATATAGACAAATCTGATTTGGTTTGGAAATTCTTCCAAACAGTTTGGGAAAATTGGGATTTGAAATTTGTCCAAATCTCAATTTGGAGTAATTTGACAGTTTGGAAATCCTGAGTTCAAACATGTTGGGAGTGATTTGGGGTTTGGAGATTATCCAAATCTCAAATCGGGTGGTCCAATGGTTTGGAATCCTGAATCCAAACACATCGGGGGTAATTTGGGGTTTGGAGATTATCCAAATCTCAAATCGGGTGGTCCAACGGTTTGGAATCTTGAATCCAAACACGTCGGGGGTAATTTGGGGTTTAGAGATTATCCAAATCTCAAATCGGGTGGTCCAACGGTTTGGGATCCTGAATCCAAACACGTCGGGGGTAATTTGGGGTTTGAAGATTATCCAAATCTCAAATCGGGTGGTCCAACGGTTTGGGATCCTGAATCCAAACACGTTGGGGGTAATTTGGGGTTTGGAGATTATCCAAATCTCAAATCGGGTGGTCCAACGGTTTGGAATCCTGAATCCAAACACGTCGGGGGTAATTTGGGGTTTAGACATTATCCAAATCTCAAATAGGGGGGTCCAACGGTTTGGAATCCTGAATCCAAACACGTCGGGGGTAATTTGGGGTTTGGAGATTATCCAAATCTCAAATCGGGTGGTCCAACGGTTTGGAATCCTGAATCCAAACATGTTGGGGGTAATTTGGGGTTTGAAGATTATCCAAATCTCAAATCGGGTGGTCCAACGGTTTGAAATCCTGAATCCAAACACGTTGGGGGTAGTTTGTTTGTTTGATTGTTCTCTTTTCTTCTAATCACATGATTTTGATCACTGTATGTTTTCTTCTTTTCCTTTTTCCTTTTTTTTTTTTTTTAGAGCGAGATATACCTGATTTTTCTGACTCTTGGATTGCTTGTTGTTCTCTTTCGCAAATGTCTAGTCAGGGTAGTGGCAGTGGGGGTCAACGCCGGTCTGATCGCCTTGCGAAGGGCAAGGCCGTAGCCTATGTGCCTGAGAGCTCTCCTAATACTGATGATGAGTACGATGCCATGGAGGATGTTCGTACTCGTGCTGACAGTGCGATAGCTAGGAATCTGCAGGCGGAGCTTGATGCTGAGGCCGCTGGTATTGCTGCTAGCGCAGCCTGACCCCCTCCTGGGCCTGGCATTACTATTGGCTGTAGTACTAGGTCTTCTGGCGCATCTCGCCAACCTACTACGATGCCGACGGGTGCTCCTCCCATGAGATCTCCATTGAAGAGGCAGAGAGCTGATGGGGTTCCTCGTTCTGCGGATCCCATACCTGAGGATTTTGTCACACTAGGGTTTAGATATCCTCCTTAGGATGGTATCCGACCGCGTCACCACGTCACTACCTCAGTGGTGACACACCCCTCTTAACGAAACTTACTGTCCATCCGTCATCTTTGGTTCGCCGCTTTGAGGTACTTGTGTGCTTTCACTTGTCCCATTTGCTTTGTACTTTTTCACGATCTTTTTGTACTGATATTCTTCTTGATTTCATGCAGGATCCTCTCGAAAGCATCGGCCGAGGTGGGTGGTCCGATTTTGGCAGGCTCCTGGATGTTTCTCGCTGAGAGTATAGAGAGTTTTTGACAGAGCTGGGTTTTGGCCCCTTCCTCGGCATCCCATATGTGCAGGTGTACCATCCATTGGTGAGGTGTTGGGTGGAGAGGTTCTTTCACCATACGGGGACCTTCCACCTTAGCACCTGTGAGATGGGGGTGCTTCCCGTAAACTGGAGCGCCATCCTGGGCATCCGTTTTGGGGGTAAGGCTCCCCCTAGTGAGCCTGTATCCGGTACCAAGGCTTTGGAGATTCTGAGCATTGATGTCCCGGACGCTATTAAGGGTAAGATGAGCCCTTCCTTGAGGATTCGATATTTGGGGGATCTCTTGAGGAGGGAGAGGGATGAGCCTCCTACGAGCTCCGATATCATCAGTGGATAGCATATTTCATCTTTAGCTGTTTTCTTGGCAATGACAAGTCTACTGTACCCACACCCATTGTCGGCATGTTCCGGGATGTCGACACCTTGAGGGAATACGATTGGGGAGCTCTGACATATGGATTTTACATCCGGGGTCTGCGTCGCTTCTCTCGTCGGGAGTCGATCAACTTTCTCAGCTTCTGGCAGTTCACCATTTTCTGGGCGTTCGAGCATTTTCCTTCTTTTGCTCCTAGCAGGCTTTCGTCGGCCCCTGACCCTGACTTCCTTCTTGCTAAGTGTTGGGATTCGGCTCGGATCCGGAGATTGACCACTCGTATGCTCCTCGAGTGCCGTACGATGGTGGATTGTATCAGAGATGCTAACATCGTCTTCCAGCCTTACTCTTCAGCCTTGGTTCAGCGCCCTGAGGTATTTGCGGCTGTCCAGCTATCTCGTTTGAGGATATGGATTCGGTCTCCGCGGTCTTGGGAGCTCTTGATGGGTGAGAGGACCGTACGGCAGCTGGGTGGCGAGGCCTTTGTCCCTGTGGACCCTCCTCCATTGATGACCATTGAGGGCTACATTCCACGTGCTCCAAGTGATTCCTATGTGGCAGGAGTAGACTTTCATCCGGACTTGGTCCGAACTGATGTGCCATATCAGAAGTGGTTCGAGCAGATCTCCTTGGGGCCCCTGATGTCTCTTCACGAGGTTGAGGGTGGTCGGGTCATGGGTGGGATGGCCATGGACAGTCATCACATCCGGTCTTCTGGGGAGATAGACAGACTTCAGAGCGAGATACTGCATATCCAGCTTGAGCTGTCAGTCAGCGAGGATTGCCATGCGGCCGATGTGGATCGACTACAGGGGAGGCGACACAACGAGAGGGGGAGATGGTCTAGTTGCGGGCGGAGTTGGCCCAGTTGCAGAGGGAGCTGACCCAGCGGCAGAGAGATATAGCCTCTCGGGACACGGAGCTGGCTGCCCGGGATGTGAGCATTCAGATTCTAGAGGATCAGCTCTTGAGCGCGGGTATTGCTCCCGTTACTAGAGCTAGCTCATCTGGTCATGGTCGGACTTCTTCTTCGCCATCTCCTGATCCCGTTTCTCGAGATTTGTTCTTCGACGACCCTCCATCCTCGTGATGTATATTTTTTCTTTTGCTTTTGGGGCCTTGTATTTTGGCCGGCCATCTTGTATTTACATGGGATGTACAGATATTGGGTATTATATATGACACTTACGGTTTATGGACAGTATTTGTGGTTTGTGTTTATGGATTTGTATTTATGGCTATGTGTTTATGGCTATGTGTTTATGGATTGTGTTTATGGCTATGTGTATGGACATCGGGTCTTGATCTTCCGCAAGACCCGATTCAGCAAGCATCGGGGCTTTCCTCTTCGTGGGGCCCGTTTCAACAATTCTTGGGTCTTACTCCTTCACGAGGCTCATTTCAGCAACTCTAGGGTCTTACTCCTTCACGAGGCCCATTTCAGCAACTCTTGGGTCTTACTCCTTCACGAGGCCCATTTCAGCAACTCTTGGGTCTTACTCCTTCAAGAGGCCCAATTAGATGACTCTTCGAATTTTTCCAATTTTCCGCCTGAAAAATGGAACAATTTTGCCCCACTGTGTAATGTCAAATAAAATTTTCTAGCTTCTCGAAGATAGAAAAATTTGTCCCAGTATGAGGTGTTGAATAAATTTTTCTAGCTTCTCGAAGATAGAAAAATTTTCCCCAGTATGGAGTTATATATGTTGCTGCGGGATCCTGGATCTCTTCTTCTGTCTTCTTCACATGGGATTGCGATAGTTGGACTGCTCTTTTTTTGAAATTTTTCGAAATTCTTTTGAAAAATATTGCCCCAGTGTGTTGTTGGATCCAACCATATGACATATCTTGGTTGCCTTCGTACTTTTTGATCCTCGGGTTGGGCCTAGATTTTTGGGCCAGTTCTTGATTGTCGGGTTTGGTTTTCGGCTCTCGGGCCATCCCGTAGTGGGAAAACTAGCCCTGATTATGTTGCATTAAACGTTTCTCACGAGAACGACTTTGATTCAATTTTTCGGTCTCCGGACCGATTTTAGGGTTTCAGGCCGGTTCCCGGCCGCCGGGCCGAAATTCTCGATCATCGGATCGCCCGAAACTTTTCCACGAGTGATTCCCTACAAAATGGCTCTTATATAGTGCAAAACGAGCCTTTAGGAGCGAGCAAACAAGGTCGAATCTGCGCGATAGGGGAAAAAGAGCCGTTGGGATTCCCAATGGGCCTCGCGCGTGACTGTCATGCGCCGCGCGTGATGGTCACGCGCGAGTCCCGTTATTTAAGGACCCGAGCTCTCTTCGAACCAGCAGCTATTTTTCGAGTTTTTCCTCCCCTTTCTTCACCAAAATCTCTCGGTTTTCTCCATTTTTGAGTCTTTTGAGTTCATGGCCTCCTCAAGTGGCGATCCCGACTCCTTGGTGGTGCTTCGTTTTCATGACTTCCGCGCCGAGCGGTTGAGGCATTGGTGGACTCTTCTTGGAGGGGATGACCATGCCAACACCATGGGTGATTTCGGCAAGTTCCCTTCCCTCATGCGGTTGCGGGTGGATCACGACTTGCTTGAGACTCTCGCTTCCTTTTGGGATCCGACCCACTGTTGCTTTTCCATTGGGGAGATGGATCTTGTTCCTACCTTGGAGGAGTATGCCGAGCTTCTTCAGCTGGGCAGCCTCTTTAGTGAAACGCCTGTCATACCCATTCAGGGTCCTTGGTCGAACCGGGTCTTAGAGAAGTACTTGGGCTTGACTTCCGCAGTTGTGCGCCCTGAGATCAGTCGAGTGGACGGGACTTGGCGGAAAGCCAGTATTTCCTTGGATTTACTGACGAAGTACTTTTCCTGGAACGATTTTCCAGCTGAGCTTGCAGGGGATTTCATCTTAGGCATGAGGGAATGGAAGAAGTTTCGAGTCAACGCCTTCAAGATCGCCTTTGCAGGTATCTTTCTCTTTCCTACTTCTGCTGGTAGGATAGATTTGGGGGTCATCCCTTTGATATTCAGCAAGGGTAGGTCTATCATCCTTTCCATATTGTGCGAGACCATAAGGTCGTTGTCTTACTGCCGAAGACGGGGATGTTCTGTACGCAGCTTCTCCAGCTATGGTTCTGCAGTCACCTGTGGTATTTCTACTTCCTCTAGACTCCTTATCACTTCGAGAGACACACGGTGAGACAGACTGTTGATACAGTGCTTCTCTTTACCAGCAACAGCCATGACTGGGCAGTGTATCTTCTTGATCTGCCCTTAAGCGAGTGGTCTTGGAGAGTCACTTGGCGGCCTGCAGTATGGAGACCTTGGACTCACTGCAATCTCTTTGATGGAGTGCCCCTTCCTGGGGTGTGGGGTTGTACAGGCTATTACCCTAGCCTCGCCCTTCGTCAGTTTGGTGGTGTTTAGTACCCACCTCGTCTTGGTGACTTGAGCTTGGTGACGTTTGACTACGTCCCTGGCGATGACATGTGGAGATTCTTCACTAGGGTTGAGAATATTTGGGGAGGCCGCTGTTCAGAGATGGTCCTCGTCGAGGGTGGTCTTCATGCAAACAGCTCTGTCACTCCCGATTTTGTTGAGTGGAGGGAGGGGTGGAGCCCTTCTTTTACTCCCAGGCCTATTGTGCGACCAGGCATGTCTCATTCTTCAGTGCCTCCTTCTCTTCGGGCTTCAGGTTCTACAGGCTGGTCAGAGAGGATTGTCGTTTTGGAGAGAGAGCTCGAGGAGGCTCGGGCAGAGCTAGCGTCTCTACGCCTTGCTAGGGTATCTGAGAGAGAGGAGTCTGCGGCTCGTGTGGAGTCCATGCGGAGTACCTTGCATCACAGTAATGCGGCGACGGCGAATTTTCGTCGCGACTTGGAGGTTCACAGAGGGAACGTCTCCGCTTTTCGAGCGATGAATGACTTCATTAGCGAGCAGCTCGAGATCTCTAAAGGGGCTAAGGATCACCTAGAGTAGACCTTGGCCGAAACTCGGGAGTAGCTAGAGACTGAGCAAGTGGAGAGGACTCGAGTCTAGGATGAACTTGATTCTCTTTGTTCTCACACCTAGGCTCTGGTTGATCCCTCTACAGGTCGTCCTCATGACATTGTAGCGCTCCGGCGAGCACTAGATGAGAGTGAGGCAGCACTTATAGCTGCACGCATTTCTATGGGGGCCATGCGGGTCCAGATTAGTGTTCTTCAGGGTGACAATGCGGTCCTGCTGACCAAGGTGGACTTGGTACAGGATGCTCTTGAGTCTGGTGCTTCTTGGCTCAACCGCGAGGGTCTCCCTGTGGTTAGGGCTCTTCATCAGGTTACTCGAGTAGTGGACTCTTTAGGCGCTAGGGCTCGCGCCGTCTTGGAGGAGCACGATGAGGGGGATCTGGCCCTTTCCACTGCCTTGGGGAGATTCTGCAGGGAGACCTGCATACGTCTTGGTCATTAGTTAGCATACCTCATGTAGCAATGAGTAGTCAGTAGTTTTTGTATTCAAATGGAGAGTCACTCATAGATCCGAGCCGAATTATGCATGTCTCCCATTTCTAACTTCTACGTCGATATATTTAGATATGCTTTCAAAACATCATGGAAAATCAATGTAAATATTTATGAATTTTGACATGGATTACGAATGAATGATGAAAGTGAATCTTATGAATGAATGTCTATATAAGAATCTATGAATTTGGCAGAGTTTAGCTTTTTATGGATGAATGGTGAGAATTGAATGTCGTTGTGGGAATGAATGTAGGAATTCATGATTTTAACAGGGATTGGCTTTTTATGGATGAACATAGTATGAATGAGTATGAAAATCTACGATATGTCACTTAAAACTGGATATTTGGAAGGATACACTTGTGCTCCACCCCTTGATCCCCAAGCGTTTTCTTCATATCGAACGAACCGCACTGCTCAACGGATAACATAGGTCGTTCTTTCGTCTGAAATCTCTTCACCGAACAACAACCTTGAGCACTAGTCTTGCACTGATTTGATGCCTGCCTTGTCGTGATGCCGTTTTTTTTTTTTTTTAGACCACGTTACTTTTGCCTATGGCGTCTCTTTCAAGGTTTTCACCATACCCGTGATAATTTTTAGCTATATATTACCCTTGGCTTATGCCAAATCTAGCTTTCCACGTTACTTTTGCCTATGGCGCCTCTTTCAAGGTTTTCACCATATCCGTGGTAATTTCATCCGAGGGCAACGTCTTTACGGATTTTCGTTGATTCCCGGGTCTTTTTTGAGATTAGTGGAATGACAAATTGGAAATTTTTTGTGAATATTCCTCTTTGATTAATTCGACTAAAGTCATACATGATACTTGATTACAGAGTCAGAGTTAATAGGTGACCGGAACTCTTCACCGTCCATGTTGGCCAAAATGATCGCTCCTCCTGAGAAAGCTTTCTTTACCACGTACGGACCCTCATATGATGGTGCGAACTTTCCTCGCGAATCTGAAAGGGCTGTATTCCTCTTCTTCAGAACGAGGTCTCCCGGCTGGAAGGTGCGAGGTCGAGCCTTCTTGTTGTAAGCTCTTTCGATCCGCCTCTAGTAAAGCTGTCCGTGACACAGCACCATCAATCTCTTTTCATCTATGAAGTTCAGCTGCTCATAGCGCGCCTGGGCCCATTCGGCTTCATCCAGCTAGGTTTGTGATAAGATTCTCAAGGAAGGGATTTCCACTTCAACTGGCAGCACTGCTTCCATCCCATATACCAGAGAATAGAGGGTGGCCCTAACAGATGTCCTTACTGATGTCCGGTAGGCGCACAAAGCGTATGGAAAATGCTCGTGCCAATCTTTATACGTCTCCGTCATCTTGCTCAGTATCTTCTTCACATTCTTGTTGGCAGCTTCTACAGCTCCGTTCATCTTTGGACGGTATGGAACAGAGTTGTGGTGCTGGATCTTGAATTGCTGGCGTAGCTGGTCCATCATGCGGTTGTTTAGGTTGGAAGCATTGTTGGTGATGAGCATTTCTGGCATCCCATAACGGCAGATGATGTTGTTCTTTACAAACCGGGTGACTGCAACTTGGGTGACGTTCTTGAAGGAACATGCCTCTACCCACTTGGTAAAGTAGTCGATGGCCACTATTATGAACTCGTGCCCATTGGACGCCTTCGAGGTAATTGCACCAATTACATCCATTCCCCAAGCTGAGAAGGGCCATGGCGAAGCCATAGTGTGGAGATATTGGGGAGGTGCGTTCTTGCAATTTTGATACATCTGGCATTTGTGGCATGTCTGAACATGTCTAATGCAGTCTCTCTCCATTGTCAACCAGTAATAGCCAGCTCTCATGATCTTCCGGGCCAGGAAGGGTCCGTTGGCGTGGGCTCCCATCAATCTTGCATGCATCTCTTGGATCAGGCGATTGGCTTCCTCCGTATCTACACATCGCAATAGGGCGGCATCGTGAGTCCGTTTGTACAAAATCTCTCCGCTCAAGAAGAACTGGAAGGCCATTCTTCTGATGTACTTCTTCTCATTTTCGGTCGCCTGCAGTGGGTATTCTTTGTCTTGTACGAAGCGCTTGATATCGTAGTACCAAGGCTTGTTGTCTACCTCTGCTTCGACATTCATGCATTCTTCCACGCACACACAGTATGCCGGGATGTCTCGAGTTTCGATTCGCAATGGTCGCACATCATCCCCCTCGGTCAACTTGATCAGGCTTGCCAGTGTGGCGATCGCATCGGCAAAGTGATTATGAGCTCTTGGGGTGTATGTGAAGGTGACATACTTGAACTTGGGGACTAGCTGGCTGATGTACTGTTGGTATGGGATAAGCTTGGGATCCCGAGCTTGCCATTCTCCGTTAGTCTATGACACTATCAGCAGAGAGTCTCCGAAGACTTCTAGTTCATAGGCACCGAATTCTAAAGCTGCTTGTAGACCGACGATGCATGCTTCGTACTCAGTCATGTTGTTGGTGCAATCGAATCCTAACTTGACAGCAATGGGAGTTTGTTGTCCCTTTGGTGACACCAAAACTGAGCCGATCCCACTCCTGACAGAGTTCGCTGCTCCGTCAAAGTAAAGCTTCCACTACAATGGTCGCCTTCATCAACTGCCATTACATCTTCGTCTGGGAATTCTGAGTCCATCAGTTCTAGCTGCACGGACGGATAATCTGCCAAGTAATCGGCTATGGCTTGTCCCTTGATAGCTTTCCGGGCCACAAATAGGATGTCAAATTCATATAGGAGCGCTTGCCATCGTGCAATCTTCCCTGTTAAGGCGGGCTTTTCGAAGATGTACTTGATTGGGTCCATTCGGGATACCAGCCAAGTAGTGTAGTAGAGCATGCACTGTCTCAACTTCTTGGAGGCCTAGGCCAGTGCACAACACGTCTTTTCAATCAGCAAGTAGCGGGTCTCTGGCTCTATGAATTTCTTGCTGAGATAATAGATTGCTTGCTCCTTCTTCCCAGTCTCGTCTTGCTGTCCCAACATGCAGCCCATGGATGCTTCCTGGACTGTGAGATATAGAATGAGGGGACGCCTTGGAGTTGGTGGAACCAAGATGGGAGGATTGAGCAGATATTCCTTGATCTTGTCAAAGGCTTTCTGGCAATCTTCTGTCCACCTTATCTTCACATCTTTTCTCAGTAGCTTGAACAGTGGTTCGCAGGTTGCGGTGAGCTTTGCAATGAAGTGAGCTATGTAGTTGATTCTTCCCAAGAAGCTTCGGATCTCTTTCTCTGTTTTCGGCGCGGGCATGCTCCGTATAGCTTGAACCTTTGCAGGATCAATCTCGATTCCCTTGCCGCTGACAATGAAACCCAATAGTTTCCCAAATGTGACACCAAAGGCACACTTGTTCGAATTCAATCTGAGCTGATACTTCTTCAGACGCTGGAACAGCTTGCGTAGGTCTATAAGATGATCTTGTGTGGTGCGAGACTTAGCAATCATGTCATCCACGTAAACCTCTATCTCATGGTGAATCATGTCACGGAAGAGGGTGACCATGGCTCGTTGATAAGTGGCCCCTGCGTTCTTCAGACCGAAAGGCATGACGTCATACACGAAGGTTCCCCGATGTGTGACGAAAGCAGTCTTGGGTTTATCTTCTTCGGCCATTTTGATTTGATTGTACCCTGAGAATCCGTCCATAAATGAGAACACGACATTCGTTGATGTATTGTCGACCTGAGTGTCAATATGAGGCAGAGAGAAGTTGTCCTTTGGGCTGGCTCGGTTCAGATCCTAATAATCCACGCACATTCTAACTTTCCCGTCCTTTTTCGGAACTGGGACTATATTGGCTACCCAGTCCGAATAAGTTACTGTGCTTAGGAATCCTGCATTTAATTGCTTTTCTACTTCCTCCTTAATCTTCAAAATGATCTCGGGTTTCATCCGTCGCAGTGCTTGTTTGACAGGCTTGCATTCCGGCTTCAGCGGAATCTTGTGGACCACTATGTCTGTGTCTAAGCCTGGCATGTCTTGGTAGGACCAGGCGAAGATCTCATGGAATTCTCTTAACAGTGCGATGAGTGCCTCTCTTTGTTCAACAGTGAAGCGGGTCCCAATCTTGACTTCTTTCGGCTCCTCACCCTCTTCTGCCAGATTTATGATCTCTAGCTCCTCTATGTTGGGTTTGGACCCCTCATCTTGTCTCTCTAATGCCTCAAGGATGTCATTCGGCAATTCAACTTCTTCGTCAGAATTATCTATGTTATCCAGTGAGTAATCCGCTTTGTTGTCAATTTCGGAGACGTAGGGATCGTTTGAGGTTTTGCATGCAATCCTGGAAATGATGACGGATGGAAAAAAGGTAAGGAAACGAAAAGAGGAGGTCATTTGTTTTGTACGATGGCGTGTTGGATTTGTTAAAGCATATTGGAATGTTTGAGATAAAGGAATTCATAGAATAAACATGTGACATATCATTGGAAATATAAAAATGGAAATATTACAATGATGAAATGATTATGATTGTAGCATGATGTCTTAAAAACATGAAATAAACATAAAAACCCGAAATTGTTTGATACAAAAATTCCTAAGCTATTGATAGACTCAAAACCCGAGTTATCAATAGCTGGGATACCGTTTACTCATTGCTACTTGAGATATGCTGTAGCAATGGTACACTGGTCCACATCTTAGCCTCCTCTCCCTGCTGGCAGCGGCGGATCGGTGGTGTGGTGGAATCCCCTTCCTTGGTGATGGCATTGACGCTCAACTCTTCAACCATGGGGTCAGTATGTACTTCTTCAGCGGTGGTGGTGTTGTTCGGGTCTTTGGGTGGCGATGGTGACTTAGTCAGCTCATCTTCTTCATTGGTGGCAATGGTGATGGTATTGGTTGGTGATGTCTTGGCTTGCTTCTCTTCTTCCAACTGGTCGTGGTGACCGGGCGGTGCGGTAGAATCTTCTTCGGCACCGGTGGTGTTGATGCTCAAATTTTCAACAAAAAGTAACGCCAACTCATCCTCATTACCTCCGTCGACTTGAAACATTGCAGATGCGGGGAAGGTGGTGCGGATGTGAGGGATAATCATCTTATGGCTTTGAAGCATGAGCTCCCCATGACCCATCTCTACACTGCCCTAATAATATTCTGGTCATCGGTGACCAATACTTTTTCTTGTGAACCAAAAACACTAGAAAATTACCAACCTTTACTCCAAAAGCACATTTTAAAGGGTTCATCTTAAACTAATGTTTCCTCATTCTCTAGAAGGCTTTTTTCTAAGTTTTTTAAATTCTCATCGAAGTATTGAGACTTGACCACTACATCATTTATGTATACTTTCCATAAACTTTCAAATCATGTCATGAAAAATGGAGCTCATATCTCTTTGGTATGTGGCCCCAACATTCTTTTTACTCCAAGAGGCATTACAACCCATTCAAATGTTCCAATTTATCTACAGCATCGAAATGCAGTTTTATGCACATCATTTTCTACAATAAAAATTTGATCATAGCTTGAGTGCCCATCCATAAATGACAGAATTTTATACCCAACAACCCATCAACTAATAGGTCAGCTACAAGTATTGGATACTCATCTTTAGGTGTGGCCACATTCAAATTTCTAAATTCTACACATATTCATAATTTACCATTTTTCTTTAAGACATGAACTATATTTGACAGCCATTCCACATACCTGGCTAGCTTAATGAAGACTACTCGAACCAATCTTTCAATTGCCTCTTTCACTTTGAGGATGACCTCAGGTGCCATCCTTCGTGGTGCTAGTTGAATTGGTAAACCACCTTCTTTGATTAGTAAGTGATGCTCTACTAGCTTCATCCTTAATCCTGGTAGCTTAGGTTAATCCCAAGCAAAACAATTTTTGTATTCTTACAAGATTGCTACCATTCTATTAAATTCATTTGACCCTAGATGGCCACTTACGTAGGTGATCCATGGGTCCTCCTTAGTCCCAAGGTTCACTTCGATCGAAAGATCATGAAATTCTTCTTTCAAATCATCCATTCATACTAGATTTGTACTCAATTTTTCTTGGCCTATATCTATCTGGCCATTCTTATTGTCAGATTCTGAAAAATACCCTGCAAATTGGGTGTTTTATTCCAAATTTTTCTTTGTTACATATCCTACCAACTTCCTAAGGGCCAGATTGATGGGCTCTATCTTTTTTGGGTTGTGAGGTTTACTCAACATCATCAACATAATAATATTCAAGGCCATTTTCTAGCTTTGGTCTGGCTTCTGCTTCATCCAAATCTTCGTTGAGCTTGAATAAATCCTCCATTATTAGAGGCTCTTTTGAACCAGCAGTGACCATCGTTGGGTTTTGATTGTTGTCTATTCCTGTAAATTTCACAATGTCAACACATTCATTATAAAATTAAGCATCTATGTTATTGTTATAAGTAGTAAAAGGTCTTTCATCTGTGACTCTTACTTTAATATTTTCATCATCTTTCCAAAGAACTAGTACTTGGTGTACGGAAGATGGTACAACCCAATGGGAATGAATCCAATCTCTCCCAAGTAGGCCATTATAGGCAGAATCAGTATTTACAACAACAAAAGATACTGTACCTACTTTGATGCCTACTTTCACCTCGATTGAGATTACTCCCTCAATCTTAGTGACTCCACCAGCAAAGCCACTGACTGAAGCATCTGTTGAGACTAAATCACTTTTAGTTTTAAGTAATTTCTTAAGCATAAAAGTAGGTAATATATTAACTGCGGCCCCATTATCTACCAAAACCCTATTCACGGGCCTACCATCCATATGAAATTTGATATATAAGAGTTTTAAGTGTAGGGACTTTTTTTTTTTTTTTTTTTTTTTTTTTTAAGGCTTTTCTACCAAAATTTTTACATGGTTCTACGCTTTCTCATTCATCTGCCAACAAAAACTGGGCTTGCCCCTCGAGCTTCCTCATTTCCTTGTTCCACATCATGAGCCATGAACTCTCTAAGCAATGTCAATATGGCATTACATGTAACGTTCTTCTCAATATTGGGCTCTAATAGTTCTTGTTCACAGGGTTCACATGTTTCCATGTCCTCCTGTTCTAACTGTCTTTGGTCTGCTTTTCCAACCCTATCTGAGCCTTCTTTTTACTCCTCCTACTTCTTTTCTTTCTCCCAATCTTAACCTGTATTGTTTGGTACTTTTGTTGTGGATTTTCTAGGGACTGATTCTTTTCCGACTTAGTTTTAGAGCTGGTTTTGATCATATATCCCTCTCTCCAAGCGTTTATGATCATTTATGACTTCTGCAGTGTCATTATGACCCATATTTTATTGAGGCCAAGTTATTATGCTTTGAAGTCTGCATAAATTGAAGCCATATGATGGCTCTACGTCATTTTCTGTTGCCAATGAAATGACAGCATCTCTGTCCACAACATATGAGAATGCTCATCCTAAACCCCTACTATAAAGTTAGTGGATTCATTACCTGTTATATTCTAGTGAGTTAGATTCAATGGTGAAATTGAGTGATTCATTTTCACTACCTTCGATTTCCCTATACAAGTCTGCTTACTATCTTATCCACCTTCTTCTTTGTGTTCTAGTGATCCTTGAGAAGTATGGATTGTACCCATACTTATGATGGGGTGTTAAACTTGGTCATTCCCAAGTGACCTATCTATCAGTATCTGATATTGGTGGCCTAATCATCTGTTGCTTCCTTATCATTCCAAACTTTGAGTATAAGCTATGATAAGGTATTGGCCTCGATCAAGGAGATCTTGGACTTGGCTGATAGGGCATAGGCCTCGATTGAGATCATAGTGGCCTTATTGGCCTTGGCTTTTCAGTTACAGCCAGTTTCTAGCTTGAGTTGGCAAAACACTTTGCCAAAATCATACTACACCTTTCACAGATAGTGCCATCTCTTTCATATGATTCATCTTGTAAGGGTTTTGGAAGGGGAGTCCTTTTTCAAAACTTCATTGTAAGAAAAATGAGGTGCTAATTGTGGTTTCTCAACCATGGGAGCTTTCCCTTTGTTTAAATGGACATTGTTTCCCTGAATGAATGTACCTCTACCATATGAATTGGTTGATCCCCTCTAGGTTGTCCTTGAGCTATCAATCTTCAAATTTCCCATGCTTCAGATTATCTATACTAGCTGCTTCTCTTGTGGATATAACATTTGATATAATTTTACTTTAGCCTCATTATTAAAACAATGGTTAGGCATAATTGAACTTATATCTATAGACATTGTATAAACATCCACTAGTGGAAAATGATCTGCAACTATTGCCATATTTTCTTTGCATTGTCGATCAAGGCTCACGATCAGGTCTACAAAGGATAGTTGAGTTTTGAGTTTCTTATTTTGACCAACCAGTGAGAAAGGTAGGAAATCCATATCAGGATAATTCAAAGAGAAGACATACTAACACACAAATACACTATGAGAATAGGTTGTGATACACTCTACTTACAAGACCTCTAGTACATGGAAGAGACAATGAATCCGAGGTCCTTGGTCCTACTAGCAACCAGCCGCACTGGCTTATGTCTTCTCACTAGCTTCTCTAGAAACGCAAGTCAATCAACAACCGCAAGACTTCCAATGATCACTTCAAGCCCACTTGAAGATTTTGGTGAAGACCTCTATGGTTTCTACCAAACCGAGACACACTCTCTCACAAGGATAATGGTGTTTGGATGATAGCAAAAACCTCTCAAGAATTTATCAATGGGAGTGGGTGAGGTTGAGAAGAAGACCATTACCTAGCAACAAAAGCTCTAAGGCTCTAGGTTGTGTGTTTAGTCTCTCTCAGCTCATTACTACAATTACGATACAAGGTTCTATTTATATGGTGAAAAAAATTGATTGTATGGATACAAAAGTTCCCAATTTAGGAATCAACCTCAAACTTGCTCAACCAAGTGTGTTAGGCGAGTTGTCACGCAACCTACATTGACCTAGCACATAAAGGGTTTCCTAATGCTCGCTCGACTTCTTGCTCTCCAAAACTCATCTGATCAAACAAATTATTCCTTAAAATGTGCTCAATTGAATTTCTCCCCTATCCCAAGAAACTCGCTCAACAGAGATCAATAGCAAGTGAACAATAATAAGCATTGAACAACTCGCTTCACAAAAAGTCACCAAGTAATCTCATCACATAGTAAAACTTGATTATATAGAAGTTTGTAATTATATAAGAAATTTTTGGCACGGAATAAAGCTAATACTAATCTATAATATCTATAATATAAACTAAAAGTTGAAGCTGAGAGAAAATGTTTTTATTTCTCCAAAACCTGCCACATCAGCTTCCCTATTCCCACAATAATCCACGTTAGACTCATGCCTCTTAAATTGTTTTGCTATTTTAATTGATTCCCATTTAATTTTATCCTTATCTAAAGGGATTTCCTCTCTCTAACTTATGACTCCTCATCTAACTCTATCTCTCTCCAATTCCAATATTCAATTTTATCAACATTAATAAGTCAAGAATTACAAGAATATACAGATTTATTATAGATTCCTTATTTGATTAACTCTAAAAATTCTTTATACGTTAACGTTTTCGATATTAATGATTTTAAAGTGCCAGATATGCACAAAAAAAGAAAAAAAGAAAAAGGAAATGCTCTCCATTATCAAATCTGGCATTATGCCTTTTAAAGCCTCCCTTAAATGCATAAAACGTGTCTCTCCATTATAAAATCTAGCATTATGCCTTTTAAAGCCTCCCTTAAATGCATAAATACTTAATGCTTTATAATTCCTTATATCACCATTCTTTTTTTTCTTTTTTTTTCCTTCTTAAAACTTTTCACTTTTCAACATGTCTCGACTCTTCCACTCCTCATTAGTAACGTTAGCAATGTTTCTTATATAAATTACAATTGCTCTCCATTCATATCTCTGCAAAAATTACTGAAGTATCATCAGAATTGGAATGTCCTCTAAGGTGAGTTTTTTTTTCCTGATCTTCTTTGGTTTTTCCATTGGAATTTTGATGGTTTGTGGTTGATTTTCTTTTGGTTGCTTGCTTTAAATTTGAAGATTGAGGCTACCGTCAATTTCCAACGGGTTATAGTGGCACCAAATGTTTTTCTTTTTTCACTCCCAAATAGAGATGTAGATTAGTTGTCATAGACTATATTTTCAAGGTGTAAGGCTACTAGAGACATCAGTTGATCATATGCTCTTTCTCTCTTTGATAAAAGCTTATAGGAGTCGCAAATGTGAAATTAGATTCAACATCTCTTTTTTGTTTTTGATTTGTTCTCCTACTGTATATATTGAGCCATATATACATCTTAGAACATATTTGACACAATCTAAATAGAAAACTAACAGAAAAATACACATTGTGTAATATTTAATTTGTTAAGTGAAACTAATGTAATTACTCAAATGGTTTTTATTTGTGAATTTGACTATTTTATAACTTACATATAACTAATTTTTTCTATATTTTGTCTTACAATTAGACAGATCTATGCTTGGGAAGAATAAAGGAGGAGCAAGCCTAGGAGGAAAATGATAATGACA
Organism: Fagus sylvatica; assembly: GCA_907173295.1. Classification (NCBI taxonomy): domain Eukaryota; kingdom Viridiplantae; phylum Streptophyta; class Magnoliopsida; order Fagales; family Fagaceae; genus Fagus; species Fagus sylvatica. The sequence goes on along the minus strand of OU015769.1, from coordinate 19,824,325 downwards.
ACCATGATGATGATGAAGTAGAGGAACAAGAACCAAAAGGAAAAAACTTAATACTAAAATATTGTGATAGAGGCTAGAAAACGATTGGTGGGAAAATCAATAGCATTATATTTCGAAAAAATATTGTTCCATTCTATGTTTGCACACATGAGTTTGTGCATGTGTTTGTCAACATATAAACTAAATGTTTATTTGATTTGAGAGGTTTTAGAAGAAATCCATAGTATTGTTAGAATGTATTTAAGATGGATGTTGTATATTTGAACAACCATATCTTATATTTTAATATTTTATTTTTTGAGCAAAAAGAATATAGATAGCTTTTATTAAATTATCTCGTGCATCGCACGGGTTAGCGACTAGTATAAATTAAAACCTAAAGCAGAGAGAAATTTTTTTCCCTCCTCCAAATACCGCCACATCAGAATCCATGCACCTAAAGAAGTCCACCTCATCCTTCCTTCTCTTTTACTCTCTCTCTCTCTCTCATACGTCTCATCTTTCATTCTCTCATTTCTCAGCTCATTTAATTGGATACCATAACTTTTGTTTCTCTTTCTTCCCACAATTTCAACTTCTTCCCTCCTGTCAAAATCAGCTCTTCGTCTCCTTTAGTTGCCACACCACATCCCTAGAATTAAACACATCAGACTTCCTCTTCCAACAAATTCCCGTCAGCCCTCCCTCTCAATACTCTCTCTCTCTCACACACACGCCTACTCATCTCCCTCTTCCCCTCTCTTCTCTCTCCCTCAACTCCTCGTCTCCCTGGTAAATGCTACACGTTATTCAGGCATTAGGATTCCCCATCAAACTTCCCTAAAAGCTACAATTCTTTTTTTTTTTTTTTTTTCTCCAGGCGTTACCCACAAATTCAGGCGTGAAAGAGAGTACCTTTTGCGCCTCTTTTCCATCCACTGTTACGGCGTTTCCTCTTCTTGAATTTCACTATCTTCTCTCTCATCAATTCTTTATTTATAATAGAACTGTCAACAGTTACAACTCCTAAAATTACTCAACTTCCAATAACCGTTAATAACCGCCAAACAGTTATTATCAGTTATTTGGGTTTCTCTATTCTCAAGGGAATAGCCAACCACTAAAAGGCTAAGCTATGGTATATGAGTGTCCACACTATTATGGTGTGAATGTGTGATCACTCTTATACCTTCATCTCCCACTTGATCACACTATAAAGTAAAATTGCATGAGCTAGTCGGTATGTTAACTTTACCAATAATAATACTTCATACCAACTCTCATCTGTATAAACCATACAAATCGGGCGTTAAAAGATGACTTGACCACTGTGTGCACACTTTCTTATCATCCATTCTGACTGCACCTATCTTCGTACATTATCATACTGATATTGTCCTTCAGGCGACTTTCAAATCACTTGTTGGCATTTGGGCCATTGGGCTGGCCCAAATAGGCGCCCATGTGGGCAACCCATTAAGACAAAACCCTAAGACTAGGGTTCCCAATATTGCAATATAAAATTGGAATATTCAGACAGAAAAACGTACGCTAGAAAGCTGCAGACACAAAAGCCCTAGTGACACACTATCTCTCATCTCCTTTCTCTTTGCCTTAGGGTTTCCATTAACGAACCCTAGGATTTGGTTTGTGGACGTAGGTGAAGTGCTCGACTTTGTGGCAACTTCACTTGACCGACACAAGCATAAGGCACATGGGAAGAGAGCTTGTTCGTTAATTTCGCTGCAAAGAGATATACAAGGTTTTACTCACAAAACCTAAGAGGTAACACATTAGAAACTCTATGATATATGTGTACATTGTATACCTATGTATTTCCTTCATTGGTATCAAAGCCATAGGCTTTCTTCTTCATGTTTTTGAAGCCTTAAAGGACTTTAAGGAGAAAAACATTTTTTTACTATTGTTGGCCATAATGGCCATTTCAGGTTCTCACCGCCGGCGGCTCTTCGGTGAGCTTCCGGCGACACCATTGGTACTAATGGACTCCTCACGACCCCTGGAGTCCATAGCAACAAACCTTGCATGATTTAGACATGTGTGCAATGAGATATGCCATTTTATATTTTAAGTTCAATATGTGTAATAGGTGTTTTTGCGGCATATATATCTTATTCAATACTCCATGTTTTTTAATAATTTTTTATTCTAATATGTAGTATGTTGAATAAGCCTTCTAACGGCGTAACAATCTCCAAAAACAGAGTTCTATAGAGAGAAATATGGAGGCCCGAAATAGGCCCGGCAGGCTAGGGTTTTTCAGAAAAACCCTAGCTCAAAGGTTGGTGATGAACCAGACCGGGGGCTCCCCCACTCTGCGCCTGGCGGCGCGTGAGCCTCACCCCAAGCTCCTTTCGGCCTCCAGTTTCCTCCATTGTGACTATAATTCTTTAGGGTATTTTAATAAAATTTTTAATAATTTTTCTGGTAATAAAAAATAATTATTAATTATTTTTTAAATAAAAATATTAACCTTGGAGGACCACTCGCGCGTGTGGAGGCGCGTGAAGTACTATCTGGACCTCAAATTTTTTGTGCTCTCCTCTGGGAGTTGAGAGGACCTATTAGTATCGGAGGTGAGATGTTTTGGAACATATATTATTTAATACGAAAATTGTTAATTTTGCATTTAAATATAGAAAATTGAGGAAAATTTCATAAAATTGTAGAAAATTTTTGAAAGCTATTCTAATCTGTTAAGATATTCAAAATGTGCAAAACTAATATTTTTCCAGAATTATTTGACTATTTCCTTTATTTTTCAATAATTTTTATTGTTCTTGGTATACAATTAAAAATTGTTGAAAATTGAAAAAGATGTGAGAAAAATATTGGTTGTTGAACTGGTATGTTTATATATATACACAGAGAACAAAACTACAAGTTTTCAAGATTTTTTATGAGATATATAATTTTCTATCATTTTTATTGTCTCTTGAAATTGAACAAAAAATTTATAGAAATTTATTAAAAATCAAAATTGTGTATGGATGGACCATTCTGTGTATAGACATGGGAAGCATGAAATTTTAATTTTTCCAGATTTTTGGGATGTTTTTTGAATTTTTCCATGATATTCATTGTATTTAATGAATGATTAAAATATGGAAAATATAGAAAATTATTAAAAGTTTAGAATATTATGGGAAAATGCAAAATAGGTATCATGCAATATTATAATGTTAATGGGAACCATGGTGGAGAGGTTGGACCCTCCCATGAAGATTTTTGTGCAACAAATAAATTAATCATGGTAGTGTAACACTTGTGCATGAAAGATGATTCTAAGCATAGCGATGTCTCGATTTTATGTCTTGTGTGAGATGCCATGTTTGATTTAGTTTGATGCTACAAAAATGATTGTGTGTATATTTTTCTTATGCTTGCCTGAATACAATGTCCTGAACCATGTGTGTGTGAATGTAGTGATGGCATCAAAGACTGTTGTCGCTGACTTGAACCGAGGAGAGAAATTGGATGGCAAGAACTATGATATCTGGCACTGTAAGATCCAGTACCTACTCGATGAGTTGGAAGTCTTGGAGACTTTGACCAACTAAATGGAAGAGCCTGAGCAAGAGAATAGTGCTCAGAATCGCAGAGACTTCGAAGCATACCAAAGCTGGGGCAAGAAGGATCGTTATGCGCATTTTACCATGTTAAGCAGCATGCATAATGACCTTATTGGCGAGTTTGAGAGCTATGGTACTGCCCAAGACATGTGGATTGCCTTGAAGGAAAAATTTGGAGGGACCACGATCACTCAACTGCGTGCACTGACATTGAAATTTGATACCTTCAGGATGCAGCGTGGTGATTCCATGCAAGAGCATCTGAGGAAAATGCCAGCAATGGTTCGTGAGTTGAAGGCTGCTGGGAATAATCTGACTGATGAGCAGCAAATCCAGGCTGTGATCCATTCACTCCCTGACTCGTGGGAACAAATGAAGCTCAACATGACACATAATGATAGCATTCAAATGCTCGAGGACTTGTCACGTCATCTTGAGCTTAAGGCAGAGCGTCGTGTGGCGCAAGGACAGAGTTCTGCCTTCTTTGCTAGACATGGCCAGCGCCAGGCATTTAAGGCCAAGCGCAAAAGTTATGAAAAAGCACCCCAACGAGGTCAGAATAGAGGAAAAGCCCCAAAGAGAGCCAATACCACCAAGCGCCCAAAGGGCAAGCGAGGTGGACGGAAACAAGCTGAACAAGCATGTTTTAACTGTGGAGTAGTTGGTCATTTTGCTCGTGATTGCACTGAGCCGAAGAAGGTACTTTTTGACCTATTCTCTCGCACTGTGTGTTATGTAGCATCATCACAAGTATTGATTGCTTACTCTATCCTTGATTGGATTGTAGACACAGGAGCAACAAACCATGTAGCGAAAGATAGAGTTGGGTTCGTAGAGTACCGCAGAGTTCCAGCTACAGCAGATGGATGCGTATGGGGAACGAGTCAAGAGTGGAGGTGCTTGGGATTGGCACTTAAAAACTCCAGTTGCGTCATGAACGCACCCTCTTACTCCATGACGTGCTTTATGCGCCCGGAATGAGGCAGAATCTACTTTTAGTTAATGTTTTGTTAGAACTTGGTTTCAGTTTTGGCTTTCATGGTCGTTCTGTAGACATTTTTTTGGGGTCCACTTGTTTTGGACATGCTTTTATTTTAGATGATTGTTTGTTTCATTTGGATATTGATTGCTCTGCTTATGATTCTTCATTTGCCTTGTTGACTCAAAATGATTATGATGACATGAATTGGCATGCTAGGTTAGGACACATTGGACAAGATAGGATGAGTAGGTTAGCTTGAAAAGGACTTTTAGGTCCACTCACTAAGGTCAACCTACTAACTTGTAAGCCTTGCCTAGCTGGAAAGTCGACTAGAAAGCCTTTTGGAAAAGGTATTAGGGCAACTGTTCCCTTAGAGTTGATCCATTCTGATGTATGTGGCCCAATGAATATGAAGGCAAGGCACGGGGCCTCTTACTTCATCACATTCATAGATGACTTCACGCGTTACGGTCACGTGTACCTGGTCTCTCACAAATCAGAAGCATTGGATTGCTTTAGACGATTCATGAATTTGGTTGAGAACCATTAAAACTCTTAGAACTGATCATGGATGCGAGTATTTATTCGAGCAATTTAGAGAGCTCTGTGAGAATAAGGGGATTCGTAGGAAATTAATGATTCCTGGAACTCCGCAACAAAATGGTGTAGCGAAAAGAAGGAACCGAACCTTGCTAGACATGGTAAGGTCTATGATGGCGCAGGCCAACCTCCCAATATCATTTTGGGGGGATGCATTGATGGCTGCAGCCTATATCCTAAATAAAGTGCCCTCCAAATCAGTACCCTCCACTCCATATGAGTTGTGGTCTAGTAAGAAACCAGATTTGAGTAATTTGCGTCCTTGGGGGTGCGCAGATTACGTCCACAATACTACCCACAAACATGGAAAATTAGGCCCTAGAGCAAATAAATGTGTATTTATCAGATACTTTGATAAATCCAAGGGCTATATAATGTTGGGTGAGCATCCAGATGGGGGAGTAACTGAGATTGTGTCATGTGATGTAGAATTCATGGAGAATGATTTCCCTAGCAGGGTAGATGTGGGTCAAAGCTTGGAGCTATACAAGATGGTAGAGTCATAGGATGATACTCCAGCCACTAATCCTGGGGATAGTGGGAGAGAGATCACTCCTAGTGGGAGCAACCCACAACCACAAGAAGATGACTCCCAAAGCCCACAATTGCGCAGAAGTTAGCATGGAAATGTTCCACGCTGATGCTTTGGAATTGAAGGGGAATCCTTCATTAGTGCTGCGCAAGATGACATGGAGCCTAGGTCATATGATGAGGCTATGTCATCCACTACATGCAATGAATGGATGACTGCCATGAAAAATGAAATGGAGTCTATGAGGACAAACCAAGTCTGGGAACTTGTAGATTTGCCTTCTGGGAGGAAGTCAATTGGGAACAAATGGGTTCTCAAAGTCAAAAGGAAGGCAGATGGTTACATAGATAAGTATAAGGCCCAACTGGTGGCGAAAGGTTATACCCAAAGGGAGGGTGTAGACTACGAGGAAACCTTTTCCCCTGTGGTGAGGTTTGCCTCTATTCGCCTTATTCTAGCCATGGTAGCAAGCCTAGACCTTAAACTTCACCAAATGGATGTGAAGACTACATTCCTCAATGGGGAATTGGATGAAGAGATCTTTATGGATCAGCTCATTGGTTTTGTAGTGAAGGGATAAGAGCGCAAGGTTTGCAGGCTCAATCAGTCCCTTTACAAGCTAAAACAGTCTTTTTGACAGTGGTACAAATGATTCCATCAGGAGGTCATTTCCAATGGCTTCTTGATGATTGAAAAGGACCACTGTGTCTATTTAAAGAGATCTGAAGGAAGTTTTATCATTCTGTCGCTATATGTAGACGACATACTATTGGCTGGAAACAACAAGGAATTTATCAAAACTATCAAGGAATGGTTGTCCTCAACTTTTGAGATGAAGGACATGGGTGAGACAAGCTTTGTGCTTGGTGTAAAGATCCTCAAAGACCGTTCAAGGAAGCTCCTTGGTTTGTCCCAAGAGACTTACATAAGAAAAGTACTTAAGCGGTTTCACATGCAGGATTGCAAATCCATTGATACTCATGTTAGGAAGGGTGACTCACTAAGTAGTGAGATGTGTCCTAAGACTCAGGCAAAAATTGAGAGCATGGCTCGAGTACCCTATGCAAATGCAATTGGCAGCCTAATGTATGTAATGTTATGTACACGCCCGGACATTTGCTTTGCAGTAGGGCTGGTCAATAGATTCCAGAGTAATCCTGGACCTGTTCATTGGAAGGCAGTGAAAAGGATTATACGGTACTTACGTGGAACTGCAGATTACATGTTGTGCTACCAGGGAAGGGATTTGTGCTTAAGAGGATATAGTGATGCCGATTGGGCATGCGACCTAGATGAGCACAAATCAACCTCTGGTTATACCTTCTTGCTAGGTAGCGGGGCCATCACTTGGTGTAGCAAGAAACAGTCATGTGTCGCACTCTCCACGATGGAATCTGAATATGTAGCATGTTCTGCAGTAGTTCAAGAAGCAATTTGGTTACGTAGATTCTTTCAGTGTTTAGATATCGTTGCCAGTGCTATGGATCCGGTCACAATCTATAGTGACAGCATGGCTGCTTTTGCTTACGCGAAGGATCCGAATTATCATGGAAAAACCAAACACATCAAGATTAAGTATCACTACATTCAAGACATGGTTGCAAAGAAAGAAGTGCTCTTAGAGCATATCTCTACCAAAAACATGTTAGCAGACCCCCTAACGAAACCCATTGCTAGGGATCCCTTCCATGGTCACATAAAGGGATTAGGGTTGCGTAGAGTTTGATTTCATATTGCTCAGACTTGTTATATTTGCTTTTGAAGGACATTGTATTTTTGACATGATGTTTGGAACATTAATAATATTTTACATGCATTTATTATCCTTGTTAATTGCATATATACACACATACATCATAAGACTGCATAATGTGATGTGATAGGTATGTCACCAAGCTTAGGTTGGCTCACTCACACAAGCGACAGCCTTCGACGCTTGGGTAGCGGGCGAAGATGAGACATGGTATTCTTTGACACTCAAGGAAGTGTGCAACGGCCTTCAATGCTTGCACAGTTAGAAGAAGGAAAACACCAAAAAAAATTTGTTGTATCAGTTGAACTGATATGAGGTCTGCATTTGAGAAGATGAGACCGTGCATAATTCCTTCCCATGATCATGCAGCCTGGAGAAGTCGGGTGTGAATTCTCTCAGGCGCTTAAGGAAAGCGAGCTGATGAAGAATTCAAGTCAGGCGCTAGGAGCGACTGGACTAAGATCCATGCGGTGGAACTATCATGATGTATTTATGACATACGCTCCCCTTAGAATGGAGGAGAAGTCCACCGCAACATATGACCATACCACATGTGCTCACAACGACCACCAGATAGGGAGGTGAGAGAATAAGTCCTTGTTTCCTCACCGTGTGAGTCCAATCTCGATAGAATTGTGCCCTATGTGACCTTTGACTGTGACACAAGATAGAGGCTTGACAACTATTTCTTTGGCATGTTGCCTATAACCATGGATTATTCGGCTTTAAGGGACATGACCGGGAGGAGCGTCGAACCAAAGTTGAGTGACATTAGGGCGAAGGGAAGACAATCTGATAACACATCTCAGTCTAGTGCCTGCGTCTGGAATTCATGTCGACTCTGGGAGTCTAGGGCATGAATGTGGGTACAAGACGAAGTGATTTCGTGAGAAAGGTTGAGTGTTGTTCTGAGTTTGTTGAAACTCATGAGGGATTAGAAGATACTCAATCTGATGTGATCAGAAAGTCTGGGGCATAACAAGCCGTTTTTATTTAGGGGTTACACTATGCTAGTTTTGATGGAGCTTGGCTGAAGTGTCCCCGCCTTACAAGTTGGGCTTGTCGGTTACACGGACTATTTCCTGTTGTATATGTAAGACAAATGGATGGAAGCAAATGAGAGATGATTATTGGTTTGCCCACAATGGTTGAGTGGGAGTCTGTTGGCATTTGGGCCATTGGGCTAGCCCAAATAGGCGCCCATGTGGGCAGCCCATTAAGACAAAACCCTAAGACTAGGGTTCCTAATATTGCAATATAAAATTGCAATATTCAGACAGAAAAACGTACGCTAAAAAGCTGCAGACACAAAAACCCTGGTGACACACTATCTCTCATCTCCTTTCTCTTTGCCTTAGGGTTTCCATCAACGAACCCTAGGATTTGTTCTGTGGACGTAGGTGAAGTGCTCGACTTTGTGGCAACTTCACTTGACCAACACAAGCACAAGACACGTGGGAAGAGAGCTGGTTCGTTAATTCCGCTGCAAAGAGGTACACTAGGTTTTACTCACAAAACCTAAGAGGTAACACATTAGAAACTCTATAATATATGTGTACATTGTATACCTATGTATTTCCTTCATCATTATCTTTCAATATTTATGGATGGGAAAAACAGTCCATACCCATTCCATCATTAACGACTTTAGCCGTATGTATTTAATAATACATCGACCTACGCTAAAATTTTCACGATGCTTGATAATATCCAACATCATAACCCATAGAATAGACAGAATAACCAATTAGGATACAAATCTATATAATTCGATATAAATTTCAACTCTTAAGTGACATCAACATTGTGTCCGAAATGTACCAACAAACATACGTTTAATACTCAAATATACAACAATGTAAAATAAAGGTTAATATAGTATCCTTGAATAATATTATTGAATAACTCAAGGCTACCCAATTTTTAATTTTGGGATAAAAGGGGCACTTGACAATTTCCCAATAGCAAGTCTAGCTCTTACACTAACCGCAAGATTCCTTCAATTCAATCTGAAACTAAAGCACACTTAAAATTTGAACCACAACTCAGTAAATAAAGTATATAAATAACATAGAAAATATGCTTTTAGTAAAAAGAAATTAGGTGGCCAATTACGTTGAAAATAATTTTTAATGGACAAAAATAAAACATAAAATATAAAAGCTTATTATGTTTATAGCATGCCTATTGAATAGTGAAAGTCTTCATGTAAGCATATGTATCAAGGAGTTTTCCAGCATACCATATAACTAATAAAATCATAATTTACTAAATCGCAAAATATATCGAAAATCCCATCCTTAGGCCATGTTTTCAAGTTGGATTGGATTAATATGTCCACCCTAATTATATTAGCGGTGCCATGGTATATATTCTCTACCCACCATATATACAATTATTGGATTATTCTCCATGAGTCATAACATACAAGCACTTGCGGAAAATCATTAAGGGGCATATATATTTAGACTTTCATATATTCATATTTTTCACAATTATGCATGAACTATTATTTTCTACAAATTTCTAAAGTAACATATTTTACATACAAAATATCCCAAAATATTCAAAATTAATTCAATGGGTCTCAATTCATAATTGAATTTAGTAATATAAATGCTAAATTATGAGGAAACCAATTTTCCTTCAAACAAGAACTAAATTAAGTTTTCTCCTCCATGTAGTTTGTATAAAGTATAATTTATTTATTTTTCAATAGTATCATAAGTACACCTATAGGAATAAGAAATAGCTTTGTCATGAAAAATGAAGCCAAAGCCACGGGAAGTTTAGATGCACACCCAAATTATGCTTGTTACTTAACTCTAAGGACACATCATGTATGTTTCACAAACTTATTATATATTTGTTCTACTTCCTACTGATAATTTTAAAGAAGCAAAATCTCAATGCAACCATTGTATAAGAAAGAGAAAGATAGCAAAAAATGAGTTTGGTAGTAGATAAAAAATAAAATAAAATAACAAAAATATCAAAGGAGGTAGCAGGGTACTGAAGAAGGATTGGGGGAAATTAGAGTGAAAAATTGATGGATGCAACTTGAACCAATAGAAATGGCCCTCTTGATTTAACTGGTGAGCTATACTTTTTAGATCATCCTCTGAGTTCAATTATATTAAAACCATAGATACTTATAAACAATATTGAATCCAGAGATAATATATCAATCTAAAACATCTCTGAGAAACTAGAGAGTGAATGAAATCCATATCTTGATCCAAAATCATGATCTTAATATGTTTTGACAATGCACCTAATATGTGACCTATTAAATTGGATAAGCTTCATTGGGCTACAATGTAATAGTTTTGAAAAAAAATTACAAAGGATAAATTACATTGATCATTCATAAGTGTCAAAGTAGACTCGTTTTACTAGATTTTTTTAAAGTGATATTGTCCTCCTAAATTTCCAAAATAATGCACTAGAAATATTCATTAGAAAATTTTAAACAATTTCTTCTTTTTTTTCTTTTTTTTTTTACTTTTTACTGGGAATATTTTTTAGAAAACGAATATTTCATGGTAAGCCTTAATGTTGGAGTTGTATGGGGTTAGGGGGAAAGTATCAATTCTTTTTGGAATTTAAGGGGCTAATATTATTTTAGAAAAATCGAGGTTAACAAGCCTGAATTCACCATACCTCAGGGGTGTCAACTTAATTTAAAAAATTACAAAATCTAATTGAAAACATGGTAACCCAACTATAAAATTTAAAACACTACGAAACTAGATGCAATAAAAAAGTTATTTAATCCAATTATAATTAAAGTAATAGCAGTGAGGGGCGAGAGAGAGAGGAGATTGTATCTCCTATATCCTGTGGGTCCCACTTGCTTGTGAGAGCCGCCGTATACCGCGGACATAGGAAATCGTTTTGAGAGAGAGAGAGAGAGAGAGAGAGAGAGAGATTGGTTAAAAAGTAATTACCAAGTTTGATATTGGAGTACACTCTAGGATTTGGTGTAGAAAAGACCTCTACTTTTGGATGTGCTGATTGTACCAAATAATTAAACAAAAACTACGTAGAGTCGCACTCTGATGCATTGACATGCAATAACGCTAACCTTTTTTAGCCGTCTCATACACTGGGTCAAACCGATAGTTAACATGCGTTGCAAGGCAATGATCAAAACTATCTGGAATACATTTTACGAAGAGTTGAAAGTCTAGCATTGATTGACGCATTCTATACCAACAAGTTTCATATCTTTCTGAAAGGCAACTATAAACTGGTTCTGGAACATTGTCAAGCTCAAAAGGAATTAGGAGTGAGCTTGGAATTGAAGAGGGATGAAAAGAGGACGGGGCAAGATCGGTAGCTTGCACTTTAAAGAGAATAAGGATAATGAAATTAATCATTACCACCTCAAGTTTTGTCATTCCTATCTATCATTTTGAAGTTAAATTAAGGACAATAATTAGTAGACAAGCCCTTATGTCATATATAGATCAAAAGGAACACTTAAAATCAAACTATTTAATCTTTAATTGGTTTTATTCTTAAAATATTGTTTTTAGAATAAGTGTTTTCTAATAATTGTGACTTTTGGAAGTATATGTGATTTTAGGTTTGAAAATGCTTAAGCAGTGTCTTTTAGATTTGGTCAAAAGATTCAATATTATTTTTTTTATGTTAAATTAGGATTTTTCACAAAAGCAAGTACATTGGTAAGTTTGCAACTAGTTTCATATATGAACATTTCACTTTAGAATAAGTGTTTTCTAATAATTGTGACTTTTGGAAGTATATGGGATTTTAGGTTTGAAAATGCTTAAGCAATGTCTTTTAGATTTGGTCAAAAGATTCAATAATATTTTTTTATGTTAAATTAGGATTATACACAAAAGCAAGTACATTGGTAAGTTTGTAACTAGTTTCATATGAACATTTGACAGAATGAATGATCCAAAAATCACAATATATTATATCAAAATATTGGACGATATTGGTTTGAAAACCATGATAAACAAGTTATAATGAAGCAAATGGAGTTCCAACCATCCTTGTTCACTAATCAAAAGAAAACATGCATGGTATGTCAAATTCAGACGGACCCCCTAGCAAGGTGGCCTAATTTGAGGGGTGATGCAGAGTTGTCACCAACCATAGGACTTTTCTAGGTGTGATTTTTATATCATTAATATATATATATATATATATATATATATATATATATATATATATATAAATTCCCAACAAATAGTTCAAAGAGTTGGAAGTTGTATTGTTGCAAATTTAAGAATGCACCCAAGTGTCGCAAGTAGTAATAAAGTCTCGATAAGTCTGAGGTCGAACCCTAGGAAATGGTAGACACAATATAAAAAATTCTATTATTATGAAACGAAAGCAAAATAGTAAATTGATTTGGTTATTTTACACCTGAAGATGGAGCAAGAGATTATGAAAAATATAATTAAAAACAATTAAATAAAATTTGAGAGAATTAATGGATGAAGGCACTAGGGTTTCAAGGATCCACCTAAAATTTCACTTTATGAATTTGGATTATATGTAACTCGACTAGGTTAGAGAGCAAACTCATCTAATTGAAAAAATTGACAATTAGACACTTGCTAAGAGTAAGGTAGATAGAAAATAGGTTGATTTATAAAGAAGATTAACCATTCAAAATATCCTCAAATCAGAACGTATCATGAAGTGCATGAGTACAATATATCCAAAAATCATATTAAATCTCAATACCTTGTCAACATACAAAAGTATTCAATATATCTTCAAATCATAACGAATCACGGAATCATGCATTCTATATATATCCAAAAATCATATTAAATCAATAACTTGTTAACATATGACCAATCCCAAATCTACCATTCATACATTAAAAACACTCAATATTCCAAGTACACATAGTCAAAATATTAGGGTTCATTCTTAACCCTAACCAGAGATTCAGCTACTCATAATGAAAGAGATACAAATCAAATCCATGGAATATCCCTTGTATCTTCGTTCTTCTCTTCTCTTATACTGTGTGCAGCTAGTCCCAAGGTTCTCCCCTTTAAATTTGACCAAATGGCCTTTAAATAGGTCTAGAAGTCTTAATACAACTAGAATTTTCGTTGATTTTTAGGCTTTTCTTGACTGCCTCTTGTGATCCCTTATACGTCTGAATTTGGAAATTACCGTGAAATAGACAATTGTAGCACTTTGCCTCAACTTTGCATCCCAACTTGAATTGCCTCAATCTGATATTCGAGCCAACATTTATGTGCCAAATACTATGACATGTGCAAGCTAGAATCCTAATCAGAATTGAACTGCGATTTTCCTTTGATTCCTTAATGTATTTGGACTCCAATTAAATGGCTAACCTTCTCTAGCTACATTAAGACCTATAGCAAAATTAAGCCCAATAAACCTCAAAATTAAATAACATTGCGCGCGTCTTTATTTATAAAGTTTAGTATAATTAATTTCAATCTCTCATTCAAAAGGTATATATATCTATGCATTAGAACTTGTTTGAAACACAAAATTAATTATTTAAAATTATTTCAAAACCAAATATAAAATGCATGGATTAACAAATGATACGTATGATAATGATCACTAATACTGATATAAATAAGCAAAATTAAGCTATTATCACATATATTAAATATTACAAATTTTATTCATCCCATAAATTCCAGTAATTTAAAAGACATTTTATTAATTAATAGTAAATAAAACATTCTAAAATAAATCAATGATGGGGTTAGTTTTATAGCTTGGCCCTTAAATTATTCTCAAAATAATTGTTTTTTTCCAAATAAGTGTTGTTTAACAATTGACAGGTATTTAGAGTATTTTCAAGTTAAGTCTTAAGTGTCTTCCACTATACGTAAGGTCTTTCGGATAGTTTTAAAAGGTCTAATAATTAGTTTTTTATTTTACCATATGATTTTTCAAAAAATTCAAGTATACCCCTAAATGTGCAAATAGTTTAAACGAACATCTGACTGAAGGAATGATCCAATACTCAAAATATATTATATCAAAATATTAGACGATATTGATTTAAAAGTTGGACCTATCCCCTTGCAAGGTTACATGATTTGAGAGACAATGCGAAGTGACCATCAATAATAGGATTTTTGTGATGTGATTGGCAATCTGTTTTCAAAAGTGATTTTTTATCAACCAACGGTTAAGAGAGTTGGTGGCCACCAATAATAAATTCCAATAATCTTTAAAGAATTTTGACTAATATTAAATAAAGCAAGTTAACATAAATCTATGTTGGGTAAGTTGCTCTAATTTTTATAACCTCTAGTGACTTAAAATATTCTTAGGGCCCGTTTGGGGGAGCTGTTTGAAAAAGAGCGTTTTTAAAAATAACGATTTCAAACTGAGCGTTTTGAAATCACGATTTTGAAAATCACAATTAAACGTTTGGTAAAATTATAAAAAAGTGCGGTTTCTATTAATTAAACGTTTGGATAATGTTAGTTTAAAACTGTTGTTTTTGGTACAAATGACCAAAAATGATTTAACTATATTATTAAGGTTATCTTGTCATTTAAAAAAAAAATGCAATCAATATTTCAAAGTGTTATAATAAAATTATAATAAAACTACTAATAAATTCATACACAACAATACATTAAATAAATTAAAATAGTTCATTCAAAATACTATATAACCAATAATATCCATATGTTTCATAAAAAAATAACATCCATATGAATTAATACGTTAAACCCAAAAAGAAAAAAGAAAAAAAAAAAGAATTAGATCAATTAATTATCTTACTAAAAATGTCAAAACAAGTGATGTTTTAGTATTCTACCGATCTTAATAGGATGCGGCCTTATGGTATGTATACACATTTGTCCGTTTGACATAAATCATATAATTAATAATATAGGTCACCCTCTAACACCACATATCATCATTGATGATTAGAAATTAACCATGCTAGTTCTCTACCAAACAACGAAAAAGAAATTAAGTATACTGGTGACGTACGTAGGATTTGTATTCGTTCAAGAAATAACAATTTGTGGCTAGTATTAAACAATGAAATTCCTATAAAGGAACTTTCTGAAACAAACAATTTTGTCTTACTCTAAGGGTCCGTTTGGGGGAGCTGTTTGAAAAAGAGCGTTTTTAAAAATAATGATTTCAAACTGAGCGTTTTGAAATCACGATTTTGAAAATCACAATTAAACGTTTGGTAAAATTATAAAAAAGTGCGGTTTCTATTAATTAAACGTTTAGATAATGTTAGTTTAAAACTGTTGTTTTTTGTACAAATGACCAAAAAGGACTTAACTATATTATTAAGGTTATCTTGTCATTTAAAAAAAAAAATGCAATCAATATTTCAAAGTGTTATAATAAAATTATAATAAAACTACTAATAAATTCATACACAACAATACATTAAATAAATTAAAATAGTTCATTCAAAATACTATATAACCAATAATATCCATATGTTTCATAAAAAAATAACATCCATATGAATTAATACGTTAAACCCAAAAAGAAAAAAGAAAAAAAAAAGAATTAGATCAATTAATTATCTTACTAAAAATGTCAAAACAAGTGATGTTTTAGTATTCTACCGATCTTAATAGGATGCGGCCTTATGGTATGTATACACATTTGTACGTTTGACATAAATCATATAATTAATAATATAGGTCACCCTCTAACACCACATATCATCATTGATGATTAGAAATTAACATGCTAGTTCTCTACCAAACAACGAAAAAGAAATTAAGTATACTGGTGACGTACGTAGGATTTGTATTCGTTCAAGAAATAACAATTTGTGGCTAGTATTAAACAATGAAATTCCTATAAAGGAACTTTCTGAAACAAACAATTTTGTCTTACTCTAACACTACTAACACAAAATAGATCAACCCGTACTGCAAGCTGTAAAGTAAATATATGGCTGTGTGAAAAAGTGGTCCACACACCTTATTACATGGACAATACCATAAGCTCTTATAAGTAGCTTTCTTTTATCCGGACAAAAACTAGTATCTTCTTATACATAATACGGTTTAAGATCAAAAGAAAGAAGAAATAAGTTTTAAAACAAATATGAATGAGAGTTTTTATGGAGCAAACCTGAAGGAAAAGCTGAGGAGTGAAGAGAAGGATCCAGTCCGACAGGCAAGGAGAATGCCCTCTTTTTATTTATTAGACAGAGAGTGGATGCAATGAGCAAAATGAGGTTTGAGATTAATTTTTTGGATCTTTTGAATTTAATTTTGTTTTTGGTTGAAGAGATAGAGAGAAAGAAAAAGAGATTTTTCAACTTCTTTGTGTGTGTTTGAAAATTATGAGTTCTACACATTTGATGAGCCTGAACCACAAAATTAAGAGACGGAAATGTGAAGAGAGAGACAGCGGAAAAGCTGCATAAATGGAGTGCTTTTGCCCAGAGAGAGAGAAAGAAGCCTCTTGCTTAGTATGAGAAGTTTGACCTTTATGAAATTTCTGCACTTCTCTTCAAAAAATAAAAAGTTCTTGCTTGGTGTGTTTTTCTTGCAGATCAGAGTTTTTTTTTTTTAACTTACTGCAAATGGAAGTCAGTTGAGATGAAGAGGCAGAAATGGAGAGAGCAAATCGGTATTTAAGTCATTAAACAAATTTTTAAGGATATTTTAGTAACTTAGATCATAAGAACATGCGGTGCGAAAACTGGATATGGGATTTAAATACAACGTTTTCAAAAAAGCTAGGATCAGCTCCGGTTTGATAACGTTATATTTTGGCGTTTTTTAAAACGCGGTTTCCTAAAATTCACGGGGCCAAACACAGCATTTTTGCGTTTTTTGCTAAAAACGCAATTTTCCTCTTTGGAAACGGGGGGCCAAACCCACCCTTAATATATATATTTTTCAAATAAGTATTGAATAATTGTGATTTTGAACACCTTTTGGTAAGAGGCTTCTAGTTAAAATATTGTCATCTTTATTACAAAAATTAAGAAAAATACTTCTTTATTGATTGAGAAAATTACAATGCTTTGATCATAAATACAATCTAAAAGTAAAGTAAAAATACAAGACTTTAGTCCTAAATACAATCTAAGAAAGAAAGTAAAAAGATACAAAAATTAATCTACAATTCCCAAAGAATTAGGGTTCGTGTACTCGGTGTAGACACTGCATTTTGTACCCCCTACAACTTGAGTCCCCGGTCCCAATGATGAAAATACCAATCTCAATCAATATGATCAAAATACTATTCTTGTGTTAAGAATAAAAAGCAATCTTTAGTGACTAAGGCCTAGAAAATCAAGCCTATTTCAAAAGTCAAAGAGTTAAATCCATTTTTTAGAGCACAATGAAGCAAAAAGCTCAAATTGTCAAATTTTGACCTAAGTAGCGTACGCCACTTTAATCAGGCGTACGCCAGTTAAATATAGATGTATGCCACTGCTGTCAAAACCCCTAATTTTTAAAGGTTCTAGCTACAATTAGGGTTGCCTCCTGCAACCCTAGTTACCTTGTTCTCCAAGAAACTCTAACTTTACCTTTTCTCCAAAAAACCCTAGTTGCGTCCTCCCCCTATATAATGAGGTTTTCACCTCACAATTAAACACACAAAGAGAGGGGTAGCGAACCCAATACCAAATTAGAGAGAGAAAGTATGCAGAGAAATTAGAACTCTAAGAGTTTTCTAAAGTTTAGGAATAGCAAAGTTATAGATAAGGAGAAGTAGAATTTAGTAACGGCGAAACCCTAGGCATTTAGAAAGAAGAAGGTTAGTTTCTAGTTCTTCATACTAGAAAGCTAACCTTTCTTCTCACAAGTCTCCATTCATCAACCTTAGTTCAATTAAACTTTCTTTTATTCTTCAACACAAAGATCAACAAGAGATTTGACCGAGGGACCGGTAAAATATTGCTACATTAGCGTCCTTGAATTATTTCTTTGTTTTCATGTTTATTTTAGTTTAATTCATGAATTTTGAATCATCTTCCTAGTTTATTTTCATCAAATTATTGTTTGCATGTTTATTTAGTTTAATACATAAATTTAATCTTTCTTTCAAGTTTGTTTTTATTAAATTATTGTTTCAATGCTAAGTTTATTATTTAGACATTCAAAGTTCCTTTACCAAGTTATTCATAAAATAATACCATGATTCTTGTTTTTCAAGCAAGTTTCTCTATTTACTATTCACGCACATTTTCATTAAATTCATGCTATTTAATATTGTTGAGATTGTTTCTCAATAATTGGTGATTGGCAAGCTTTGAGTCAGGTAAGAATTATTTTCTCTCATTTTTTATTATATCATGCTTCACATGCTTTGGTTGATATAATTTCTAGGTTTAAATTGCTTTTGTGTGTTTAGGTTTGATTTCCTTATTAAATATTTCTTTAGACATAACCCAATAATATGAAAGAAGGCCCGCCATTGACTAGGCGAGCTTGGGTGCCTAACACCTCCCAAACACTTACCCTAACTGCAAACTCAGATCAAACCACTAAACCTTAATTTTCATATGGAGTTTATTAATATTTCATGGACCGAAACTAGGTGACAACTCTCTTCTTTGCCCTAACCTCAAATAAAGATCTAGTGACCCTCCCTATCCGAGAGGTGCCTCACAGGCAACTCACACTTGGGGATTGGATAGGAAGGTGTTAGGCACCTATCCAACCTAACTTAAGTCAGTCTCTAAGATCGAATATCTTATAATTCGCAACTTCAGTCACTCATCATTAATAAATTAAAATCATTCAAACATGCATATCACATGAAAAAAAAAAAAAAACATTATACTTGCTGGAATTTTAGTACATCATGTTAGACAAAATCAAAACAAGTCGTAATTATCAACATCTAGCTTATTGGCTCTCGGGTTTTTACCTGGGTGCCGATCGGTTCCCAAGTTTTTACCAGGTTGCTGATCTGGCCTCCCTAGGAGCCAATCAGCACACCACATAAGAGTTTCACCAAAAATCGAACTCTTATGCAAACAATCCTGTTTTTCAACCCTAATGAACGTCCTATAGGTCCAGAACTCAAGAAAAATTATTTTGAGCCTCCACTATAAATACAAAAACCTCTCATTTCAATAAGGGTGTTGGAAAAATTACTGTCAGGTGAATAGGACTTTTCATAAGAACACAAAGTGTGTTCTTATAAAAAAATCCAGAGATTGCAAAGGCACACTTTTCAATCTCATCTCCAACCATTTCATTGAATTTAATCCTCTTTTAATTAATATTAACAATCTCTTGTCAAGTGCAATTTTCAGATTGGATTAGGTATTCTCGATCAAGAGACCTCATCCCCCAACACATGTGGGTAAATTCTTTCCCTTTTCTATATCTTTTAATATGAAATTGTCATTGTTTAAATGTGTGTTTTAATTTAGGATTACTTCTGATGATTTTCACATTTGTTTGTATGATTGATTAATTTTTAAAACGGAATTAGGAACATGCTAGGTCAATAATCACAGTGAATAGATGTTTGAAATAATAAAAGGAACAACTTTCATGAAAGGATGAGATCGAGATCAATGCCCTATTGTGATCGGCACCCAAGTTATGACTTGGAAGCCGATTTAGCCTCCCTAGGTACTGATCGGCACTCTAGTAAGAGTTTTCTCATTTTTTATTTTATTTTTTAGCAAAAACCATTTTCTGTGATTTCATCTAGTTGGTTATGATTTTTGTTGAACATAACATGCTATTTTCTAGTAACTTAGATGTTTAATTTTAATTAGGAATATATGTTTGGATGATTTAAATAGCTACTTGATTAATCACCTTTTTATTATTTTATTTGCATGTACTATGATGATATGAGTCGAATGCAAGTATGGTTTGATTGAGAGTCATGAACTATATAGTCCAATGTATCCTTAGATATTGACTTTTGTCAGATTAGTTGGGTGCCTAACACCTTCCCATCCAATCCCCTAACCCCTTGAATCCTAATCCTTTGGGAAAGATAGAAAAGTTTGTATCCTTGTATTTTCTTTTTCTAGAATGTATTTAGGAATCAAAGCCTTGCAATTTTTTTTTATCATTTTTAGATTGTATCTAGGTCAAAAGCTATGTGATAAAAATAAAAAATCAAACTAGCACACACCCAGAAATACATTCTAAAAAAAATCTACATAGCTGCATGTGATAAAAATTACAGAGTACGAACAAGGATCAAAAAATTATTCTATAACAAAAAATTCACCAACAACCAGCTCATTTAGTTAGATTTGAAGGTAATAAAACACATATCTTTCAAAAAACATTATCCACAAGCAAACTGGAGCAAACATAGGCACAATTTCAAATCTGGAGAGAGAATGAAAGAATACCTGGGTTTTGTGTAGCAAAGGGGGTCGGATGTGGCCCCCGTTGGTCGGAGATGGGGGGAGCTTGACCGTGATTGGGGGCTAAAACCTTGGTCTGTCTCTCTCTCAGCCTCAGCTTCAAATGGATCTTCACAGTGGGTTTGTGTAGTTATCAGGGGCGGAGGCAGAATAATTTTTTAGGGTGGGCTAAATGTGAAAAAAAACAAAATTTGACTGGGCTAACTAGTTAATTTAAGGTTTTTTTTTTTCAATATATATATATATAGGTTAAAAAAAAAAAAAATACAAACCTTGGCTGGGCTGTACAATGTGGCTCCGCCACTGGTAGTTATGGACATTTTAATATATAGGAAAAGTAAGTTAGGTGTGGATTAATGATGAAGGTGAGATCGATTAATGAGAAACGACAAAGAGAGAAGAAGATGAGTAATGAGAAGTGATTTGTGGAGGTTGGGGTGTAATGAAGAAAGGAGAAATTTTGAACAGTGAAGAAGCTTAATAATGAAAGAGTGAAATGGCCGTTGAAAATGTCATAAAAAATAAAAATAAAATGTGAGTTTTATTGCAAAATTGCCACCGGTCATTCATGCAAATAATTTCAAAATTGCCACCGGTCATGTTGAGTTCGGATGAAAACACCTATAAGTTGTTCTCATATTTGAACATTTGAGTAGTGTTTGAAGAGTAAAATAATTTTAGTACAAAAGCTTAAAACAACTGCCAAACAATTAACATTGAATCCGGACCCATCATTTTTTTGTATTCCAAAAAACTAGATTTGAATCCCGTTACCAAACATACCCTAATTGTTCTAGTTTTATTTTATTTAAAAAAAATTTGATTGACTCAACCCCTTCTAGTTTGTTCCTTAAAGGTAACACAATCCCCAGGCACATGCAAAATTTCAAAATTGTCAAAATCAACTTTAAATGATGATGGATCTAAAATAATAGTGTGCCGCCAGTTTTTGACCTTTGTTTTTTATTGTCCAGTCTGCGAATTTTACTTTTAATTTGCATTTTATAACAAAATCTTTCTGGGATTTACTGTTGTGGTAAATTTCCGGAGCAGATTTATAATTTCTAAATTGCAATGTTTATGTCGACACTTAAAACGTTTGTTTGCGAGGACCTTTTGCTTTTCGCTCAACGCACTGTTTGATTAAGATTTTTTAATCAATTTTTTAGGAAATAATAGTATTATTTGGGCACAGAATATAATTCTTATTAACTCATAATGAGTATTATTTTGGAAAACTTTGAAGTAATGAAGTGCAGTGAGAAGATTTAAGATCTATTCTGATCCAGAATTGGTTTGGCGAGGTTGTAAAATTATCCGGCAAATAAAAATAATCTCTCTTACGTTTCGATTTTATGCAAATACCCCAAACCCTTTTGCAAAGTTTCTCATTAAACCCAAGATAGATGAGAAAAATCCTCTTTTTTACCCCCTAATCCACAACTCCCACTTTCATTTAGAAAAAATACTGACTTGATCCATGTATTTGGACTTTGCCTTTTTTTTTAATAGGCTCACAAACGTCCAAATGAAAATAAAATAAAAAAAGTGTCCAGTGCATGAAGTAACTCCCCTTACTCGCCACCTTTTCTCCTATCCACCCTTGCCCTTCTTATTCTTTGAATCTTTGATTGCTTATGTTGCCATACTTTCTTCCTCTCAAAAATAAATTTAGAATATTTACGAAGAAAAAAATAAAAAGATTGTCATACTTTCTTGACGTGCTCATGACCTACCTTCTCCGTCTCAAGATGACGGAGGGTAGAATTCTTCACCACAGCAACAGCATTAACAGCCAAACCAGAATATTGAATGTCCCCCAACCACGCATGTAACCCAATCCAATCCTCATCATACTCATATTAGCCTCCAACATCACATTATTACCATCAATGTTAGCACCCCTCAGCACTCATTCCTCATACCAATATTCAATGGAGGATTTGCTTAAAAACCTCTACTAAGGTGATCTTGATGAGGAAGAGTTCCAAACTAGCATAACAAATACCATAATAATAGCCTAATAGGTATACAATAAAGAACACCTAGTATAATTTAAATAACTGCAAAATTGAAAGTATTCACCATTGATTCATTGGATGGATGCCACCATATTATAGTTTTTTCTCTCCACTTGTAACATATCTGCCACATCCTTTCAAGTCAAGGTGAAGGGACAACACAACCCTTGCCTTGCTAACAGGGCAGCTAACATCCATATTATACAAGTAAACATGAGTTACAATTGAAGGCAAAACTTAAAATCAAACTCATTAAAAAAAAAAAGGAAGCAATGAAAACAAAATACTTTATACTTCTGTTTTTCCCATCGTTTTTGGATCAGTTGAGTGATATGCAGCATCAGCCGATGAGGTGTCAATATCATTCAGACCCAATTCCTCGTTCTGCTCCCACGACCTGTCATATTCTTCAACTGGAGACCACCGAGTAAATAACATCATACAAGAGAAAACAAGAATGATAATTGTATACTTATGGGAGAGTATAAAGTAAACATACAACCAGTATGTAAACACTGAAGTAAAAGAAGCCCCTCAATTCCACACCTAAACCCTGCTGCCAACTCTCAAATATGGAAGTGTAAACAAAATCTACTAGTTTTATACATATCTAAATACAATATTTTGTAAACAACATAAAAGGTGAAAATAATACGAAAGACTAAAAACTGAATGTATTATAGATGTGGAAAGCAAAAACAAGTTTTGAATGAAAAGCCCTGAGCTACGGAGAAAAAAAATACCTCCCTTTGACAAAAGCATTATCCATCTTACATGTATAAACATTTACCGTAGTTACTAACATAAATTATGTTTTAATAGAATAGTGAAAGATTGATATGAACCAAAACTTACATGTCAATTGATGGTCATCTTTGATATCTTCCGTTACTGGAGCAATAAAAGAATTTGCTAAAGCGTCATCGAGTATTAAAGTCCAAGGCTCTTCCAAACTCAACAGCTGCAAAACATTAAAGGGTTGCCTAGTCAGAAAACAAGCTCAAAAGCAATCATCCCTCAAGAATTTATTCCAGGAGAAGATTATATCATACAGTTCCTTCGAAAAATAAAAGAGATGGATGCTGAATTATGTTATTTTTCCGTTAAGCCCATGACCAACTTCAACTTTGGGGCCTAAACACTAGAAGGAAGTGAAGTGCACACAGAGACAAAACTTATCTATGACTCCCACAGTAGGTGAGATATTGTTGTAATCTAAACAGGTACCCAGAGCAGAAGTCATAATTTCATCATTCAGATTACTTTTTTTTATTGGTAAGTTACACACACTTGGTGGGTCTTGAACCCATGACGCCACACTTCACCTTGTTCTTACAAGGGGGGTTATTGATACTATTATTTTTAGGGCAAATTACACCTTCCCTTCCGAAACGGGTACATTTCAATTCCCCTCTAAACTGTAAAACTGTGCAATGCCCCCCCCTGATTTATCAATATATACAAATTACCCCCCATTGTCTAATTTTCTGTTATTTGTGTTAACTCCAATGGCAAATTGACTAAATTACTCTCAATGCTCATAAAAATAAATAAATAAATAAATAAAATAAAAAGAATTTGCTAAAGAATAAAATAATTCTCAACTCATTAAATATTCAATCTTCATTCTTCATGGCTAATTTATTTGAGCATTTATCTATAAAATTGTTAAATAAATCTAATGAAGATTGCATTTTAACAGCCATGAAGATCAGTGGTCCATTAACAGCCATGAAGATCAGTGGCCAACCTCAAATCCCTGGCCAAATTTAGCCCCAAATCCCTGTCCAACCTCTCTCTAAACCAAAATCAGCCACCACACATGGTGCCCGAACTCCCTCAAAACCAACAACACTGCTCAAAAGAAGTAAAGGGAACAATAAGAAGACAATGCAACTGTTATTAAAAAGCCTGCTGTTCAGAATACCACAAGGGCTGGACACAAACACCCACCAAATGCTTCAGGCATCAGCTATTGCAATTTTCTCCTAAGCTGGTAACATTTGTTACTGCGTCACTTTGGATATGTATGTGGTTATTTAGCAGACTTTTCAAAAACCTCAGCTTACATGATTATTTCCTAAATGGAATTTATTGCCAAATCATGCTCCAGTACCTTATTTAGCCTTGCTTTGAAGTCTTGCCACTTGCTCCTTTTATGATCACCTAGACTATCTCCAAAAGTAAATCCATGCACTCTCTCAAGACCTGCACATGTAAATCATACAGATAGAAAATCCTATTTGAATAGATTGTGGGGGTTTACAGATAGAAAATCCATTGCAAAATTTATAGATTCGCTATACCTCTCTACATAATTCTGCATTTTTTTTGTTCTTCTGTATTCTTTAGGCTGCTTTGTGGTTTTCATGAAGTATGCCTCTTTTCAATATAACTTTTACTTATTAAAAAAAAAAAAAAAAAAGAATACATTGTGGGGGTTTACAGAGAGGAAGAAACTCAATTCAGGTTTTAAAATATGTGGCTAAAGGCAAACGGTTTTACTGATACAACTCATGAATTATGGAATGGTTATATGTCCAAGGCTTACAAGCTTTGAAGGAGGAATTGAAGAAATGGAACAAGTTGTAGGGAATGAACAGGTGGAGAAAAGAAGAGTGTTTGGGGCAATTACGATGTTAGAATTGGAGGAGGGTGATGGAGGTCTCACTAATGAAGATGAGTTAGGGGGGAGGATATGAAATCTGAGGTAGAATGATAAGAGGTTGAACAATTCCACGAGGTGAGCTAATGGAAGAGTATTCGAAGTGAATGGAAGTGCTTTCATGTCTCATTACATCTGTCATAGCCTAGTTGGTGATGGTAGGGGGATTCAGTTTTGGCATGATGTGTGGTGTGAGAAAGGGCTTTAAAGGACTCATTGCCATATTTGTTTTAGCTGTTGATAAGGAATCTTATGTTGCTTCTTATATAAGTAGATAAGAAGAGGGAGTTATTCATTATTGAAATCCTATTTTTGCTTGTGCTATTCAGGTGGAAGTAGAGTCAGTTGCCTTCTTTCTATGATACACTGTTGGAAGTTGGCGTGTAAAGAATGTTCAAGTTTGCAGAATAATATGACGTATGAAAGTCAAACAAAAAGGTGCACCAAAAGAACATAAAAGTGGTAATAGAACCATCCATTTGTACCACAAAAACAAATTCTAAAATTAGAAAAGAGATGGGTTAGGTCAAATAACAGGATAACTATCAGATCAAATAAATTTTTTTTTTTTTTACTTATAAAAATTATTTTTTTTATTGGCGATTCTCATATGGAGAGGGCCGTCGGCGTGGATGAGGCAGAGACCGAGTTGGGTATGGCGAGCCACTGCCTTGCGGTGGTTCCGAGTGGTACTCTCCGAGAAGATTCGACAGAGGAGATTTCGCTAGATATTTCACCTATTAATTCATTCTCATATGGAGAGGGCCATCAGCGTGGATGAGGCAGAGACCGAGTTGGGTATGGCAAGCCACTGCCTTGCGGTGGTTCCGAATGGTACTCTCCGAGAAGATTCGACAGAGGAGATTTCGCTAGATATTTCACCTCTTAATTCATACGGAGGTGAGTCTTTTCAAAGTGATCAGTCGGAGTGGGTAAGACAAAATATGGAGGTTTTTAGCAAACAGATGGGGGTTTTCATAGAAGGATGTGAGACTGAGGCAATGGCTTTGTTTACGGCAATAGAGAGACGGTGGAGGCAACCGGGGATTTCTAGAACGATGGCAAGTACGAATCAACATAAAGCTCGTAAGGGCATACAAAAGTTGAGGAATTTAACGTCATCGATTAATTACAAAGTCTCTTTGAATCAAGGCAGTGATCGCAGATCTCGTGGGTCAGTATATTCTCAATGTATTTAAGACTAATATCATGGAATGTTAGAGGCCTTAATTGCAAAATGAAGAGGTCTCAAATCAAGAATGCGCTCAAGTTATGGAAGGGTGAGGTCATTTGTCTGCAAGAGACTAAACTGGAGACTGTAAGTAAAGCAATTGTTAGAAGCCTGTGGAGCAATCGGTTTGCTGATTGGAAGTTCCTGGAGTCTGAGGGTGCTTCTGGGGGAGTTTTGATCATGTGGGATAAAGCGTGGCGGAAGTTCAAGATTATGTAAAAGGTCAATTCTCTATTTCCTGTAGATTTAAGAATGTGCAGGATTAGTTTGAATGGGCTTTTTCGGGGGTGTATGGTCCTAATGTGGATGTAGATCGATTTATTTTATGGGAAGAGTTGGCTGGTGTTCGAAGCTGGTGGGGTGTTCCGTGGTGTATAGGTGGGGATTTTAATGTCGTCCGTTTTCCAAGTGAGAAGCTGAGGGAAGGGAGACTCACAGGGGCTATGACAACCTTTTCAGATTTTATTGCTGAGCTCGGGTTGATAGATCTTCCTCTCCTAGAAGGTCAATTAACCTGGTCTAACAATCAAGATCCTCCTTCTAAATCCCGGCTTGATAGATTTCTTGTGTCCATAGACTGGGAGGACCAATTCTCGCATCTGGTGCAAAAGGCTTTACCTAGATTTGTGTCAGATCATTGTCCAATTTTATTGGATAGTGGTACCTACATTCGGGGTAAGTTGTATTTTAAATTTGAGAATATGTGGTTGCGTCATGAGGATTTTACAGGGAATGTGAGGCAGTGGTGGGGGAGCTATAAGTTTCAAGGCAGCCCAAGTTTTGTCTTGGCTAGTAAACTCAAAGTGTTGAAGGAAGACATTAAGAAGTGGAACAAAGAGTTTTTTGGTGATGTGCATATTAAGAAGCTGGAATTAATGAAGGAATTACAACTGTTGGAGTCTAAAGAAAATCAGGGGCTTTTCACTAGGGATGATAGAGTCCATAGATTGAATACTCAGGCGGAGTTGGAGAGAACTTTGTTGTTAGATGAGGTGTCTTGGAGGCAGAAATCCCGGATTCAATGGTTGAAGGAGGGGGATAAAAACACTAAGTTCTTTCACCGAACTGCGAATGCTAATCGTCGAAATAATTGTATTGAGAGTATGATGCATGGGGAGTTGAAGTGGGAAACTCAGGATGAGATTCGTGAGGGAATTGTGGATTTTTATCAGGATCTTTATTCTGAGAGGGAAGCTTGGAGACCCGTATTAGGGGGGGTGGAGTTTAACTCTTTAGGGGCTGAGGAGGCTACTCATATAGAGAGGCCCTTTTCAAAGGAGGAAGTGGTTATTGCTTTAAAACAGATCAGTGGGGAGAAGGCTCCAGGCCCGGATGGGTTCACGCTTGCTTTTTTCCATCATTGTTGGAATGTTGTAAAAAATGAGGTGCTTGATTCCATTCAGGAGTTTTATGTGCATGAAGACTTTGAAAGGAGTCTTAACTCAACTTTTGTGGTCCTTATCCCTAAGAAAGTGGGAGCTTCGGATGTGAAGGATTTTCGTCCTATCAGTCTTACTGGTAGCATTTATAAGATCATTTCCAAGGTGTTGGCAAACAGACTTAGGGAGGTGCTAGGGTCGTTATCTCCTTCCCAAAACGCTTTCATTCAAGGTAGGCAGATCCAGGATTCGGTGTTGATTGCCAATGAAAGCTTGGATAGCCGGGTAAAATCTGGCATTCCCGGCTTGATTTGCAAATTGGATTTGGAGAAGGCGCATGATCATGTTAATTGGAAATTCCTAATGTTTCTCCTATCAAAAAAAAGAAATTCCTAATGTTTCTGATGGAAAGGTGTGGCTTTGGAGTTAAATGGCGCAATTGGATTCACTTCTGTATCTCTTCAGTCCGCTTTTCAGTGTTGATTAATGGGACTCCTTGTGGTTTTTTCTCGAGCTCCAGAGGCCTTAGACAAGGTGACTCTCTTTCTCCGTTGCTGTTTGTCTTAGTCATGGAGGCCCTTAGTAGGTTGATGGATAGGGCGGTGGTTAGAGGATATCTTGAGGGTTTTTCTGTGGATAATGCTAATGCGTCTAGTTTGAAGGTGTCCCATATGTTATTCGCTGATGATACTTTGGTTTTTTGTGGAGCTACTCGGGACCAGTTGCAGCATTTGAAGGGAGTGCTTTTGTGCTTTGAGGCAGTTTCCGAGTTGCGTATTAACTTGGGAAAGTCTAAAATTGTTCCAGTTGGTCCAATTGCGGATGTGGACAATTTGGTGCAGGTGCTTGGAGGTAAGATTGCCTCTCTTCCTATGAAGTATATGGGGCTTCCTTTGGGGGCTAGATATAAATCAAAGGACATTTGGAATCCTATCTTGGAGAAAATGGAAAGGAGACTGGTTGGTTGGAAAAGAAGCTATTTTTCTAAGGGAGGTAGGCTTACTTTGATTAAAAGCACCCTATCTAGTTTGCCTACATATTTTCTATCTTTGTTTGCTGTTCCGGCGAGTGTGGCTCATCGGATTGAGAAGTTTCAACGTGACTTTCTGTGGGGTGGTATTGAGGATGAGTTCAAATATCACCTTGTGAATTGGCACACTATATGTACCCCAATTCAGCAAGGCGGTTTGGGGCTAAGGCAAATTGTCCCCTTCAATCAGGCTCTTTTGGTTAAATGGCTTTGGAGGTTTGCTAATGAGCGGAATGCTTATTGGAGGCAGGTCATTGTTGGAAAGTATGGTTGTGATAGGGATGGGTGGCATTCGAAGGAGGGTAGGGGAGGGCATGGGGTCTGTTTATGGAAGCATATCCAATCTGGTTGGTCTCAGTTTTCGCGGTATGTTCGATATATTGTTGGATCTGGAGATTCAATCTGGTTTTGGGAGGATAGGTGGAGTGAAGAGGGGCTGTTACGTGATGTTTTTCCTGCCATATATCAGATTGCGCTTCATAAACAGGCTCCGGTGTCCGAGTATTTATCTTGGCATGTTGAAGGTATGGTTTGGTCGGTGATTTTACAGCGACCCCTCCAGGATTGGGAGATGGGAGAGTACAATGACCTTATGGTCTTTCTATACCAGCTGAAGTTAGAAAGGTCGGCAGTGGATCAGTTGAGGTGGACTTGTACTACTAGTGGGCTGTTTGAAGTGCAATCGTATTACCGGTTGCTAAACTCCCATAGTAATACAGATTTCCCTTGGAAAAGCATTTGGCAAAGTCGTGTCCCTCACAAGGTTGCTGTTTTTACTTGGTTGGTGGCTCAGGGCAAGATTCTGACTCTTGATAATTTGCGCCGTCGTAGGATTTGGGTGTTGGATTGGTGCTATATGTGCAAAAGGGCTGGTGAATCAGTGAATCATCTCATGATCCATTGTGAGTATGCCCAGGAGTTATGGTCCATGATTTTCTGTTTATTTGGGGTGTCTTGGGCTATGCCACCTACGACTTATGATCTTCTGCATTGCTGGAGGAGGAAAGGGCCTGCTTATGTTGTTTGGAATGCCATTCCTTCGTGCTTAATGTGGCTTTTGTGGCGGGAGAGGAATCAAAAGGCGTTCGAAGATGCTGAACGTCATTCGGCGGATTTGAAGTTACTGATTATTCGCACTCTTATGGAATGGACTGCTGCTGTCACCAGTTGTTCTTTTCCTTCTGTTTTTGCTTTTATTGATGGCTGTGTGTAATTTGCTAGTCGTTTCTAGTATATTCCTTATGTACTAGTTGCTTTCTCTATCAATAAAATTTCTTTATTACTTATCAAAAAAAAAAAAATTTATTGGTTAAACTATTGTTTTCGTCCCTAAACTTTGCATGAATTTCGCTTTTCGTTCCTTTTTTTTTTTATAAGTAATTTCGCTTTTCGTTCCTAAACTTTGAAGAGTTCGTTTTTCGTCCTTGAACCTTGAAAAAGTTCATTTTTACACGTAAAATTCGTCCTTTTAAAAAAAGTTGAGGGGCGAAATTCATGTGTGAAAACAAATTTTTTCAAAGTTTAAGGACGAAAACAATACTTTTGCCAAAATTATTTATATGTTTTAAATTATTTAATGAGAAAGGGGAACCAGTTGAGATATTCAGAATATGCTAGAAAAATCAAAATGACAAAGAGGAAAGAGATGAATAAGTGATACTCACTTTCACTAATTTTTGTAATCAAACCCTCAACGGTTGTAACACTTCCCCCCAGTGTGCCACTAGCCAACTCCAAGTCAAGCTCTGGGACCTTCACACTTGCAGTATCTGACTGATACACCCCAGTGACTTTTTTGTCAGACAGTGTTTAGTAGCCTTTTTTTTTAATAGATAAAAGTATTTTATTAAAAAAGATCTCCAAGTACTCAAAGAAAATGATTACAATGGAAAATCAGAATTATCAAGAGTTCAAGATTCTAAAAATTCACCTACTGAAGGGGAAGAAGTGAGCCCCCACACGCAGGACCAATCAAACAATATGACAGTGTTTAGTAGCCTTATATACAAAGAGTTCTAAAAACAAAGGAACAGACTATGTTTTCTCCATCCCAGTTCACAAAGATGTATAATCATATATAACCAGAACAAGAGGAAAAGGAAATAACAGAATGTGAATTTAAAGTCTATACAGCAATTGGTTTGAAATAGCGTAACATGATAACCATAGCTATACAGCTCAGAACCAATTGCTTACGCAAAGCATGATAATCATACATATGGTTATCATACTATGGTGATCCCAATGTTTAGTTGGCCTTAGTTTCATTTATGTATATTCTAAAACTCCTTATATCCCCACAATCAGTTCAATTAATGTCAACCTTCATGGCAAGTCTCTCACTTTCCTTTCAACATGCTCCTTTCATTCAAGTTATAATTTTTATCATTGCTCATTGAAAATAAAATACTATGGCTAGATACAAAAATACAGAATTCTCGATAAAATAAATAAGTATAGGTGAACCAAAGCCATCTTAAAATCTCAGAGTTATAAAAGCATATTCTTTATGTTGCATGTAAAGCAGTACGAAATTAAGATTAAGATCACAACAAAAACATACCTTTATCACATCACGACTAAGATCATTAATGTCCCGCACGGTGAGAGAAATTTTCTTCCCTTTTTCAGGAATTCGCCCACCAGCCTTCAACTGCATAGCAAAGCATGAAAATCATCAAAAGAAGGAAAATAGAAAAGAAAGTGTTAACAAATTACTACAAACCTCAGAATTGCGGTAACCACAAGCATCACAAGTGGATGCCATGACAATTACTTCTTGGAAGTAGGGAATATCTGTTTATAGTTAAGTTCAACAACATTTAGCAAAAAAAAAAAAAACGCTCAACAAGGTTCATTCTAATGCTGATCCACATGAACAAAAACAAAAGTCAGATTTTAACTTGAAATGATACTTAAACACTCAAATAATTATCCCATGCGGTACTTTAAGCACCATGCTCGTATTTGACAACCCCAACATTCCTAATAGCTATCTTCAGGCTACAAATAAAACAATCTGTAGTAGCTAACATTTCTCTCAAGAACTAACTTGATCCCATAATTCATTACTAAAAATATTATTTAAAAAAAAAAATCTGCATATATGTATTTATAAATATAGAAAACAGTCTTTTTAGAAATAAATACATAAAGTTACATTGAAAACACACAAATTTTCTGCATCTATTTGTTTATAATTACATAAAAACAGATATTTTTTAGAAATAAATACATATAACACAAACACACATTCTCATCAAATTATTATTTCATATTAAACTGCAAAATACTGAGATTTTGCCAATGACAATGAGTACTAATAAAAATTCGAGATGCTCAGCTACCTTCCTTCATCCACCTGGCCCTTCAACATGTTTCCTCATTTCAAAAAGTTCTTGCTTGGAGCAATTTCAAGAAAAGAATTACATCTAACATCCTTAACTCTCGCCGTCCTCATACCATTTGGCCTAACAAATTTCTCTCCAAAGAAAAAGGTCTATATAAGCATCCCAGTAGTCTCCATTGATCTTTCCTTAAGCTGGATTTGAAATCTAGCCTTCGACTACAACATTAACATAAATACTTCCTATTTTTCCTTTCTGCATGGACTTTAAAATGTTACTATTTTTTAAGCTATAATATTGGCATGCACTTGTTTCACCTTTTCAGTTGATAACAGGCTTGGTATTTACATGAACAAAGCCCTATCCCTCTCACTAAGTGTTTCACCATTTTAGCTGTATACCAATCTTGATGCGGATATTCCTACCTAACTGGATTTTCAGAAATGTCTACAAGGCCACCTCCAAGAAAACATGCAACTAAAATGACAACACAGGAAATGAGTACAACTTCAACCTCGCCAATTTTGCATCCCCCCCCCCCCCCCCCCCCCCCCCTCTCCTCTCCCAAGAATAAATAAATAAAAATAAAGTATTTACAAAACCCTTGGTATATAACCTTACACTATTCTATTCTTTGATAAGTGTATACTCTCAAACCTAGAGGGCTATAAGGTCTACAAGAGAGACAAAAATAAGCAAATGACTAACTAAATCAAGCATAATTAACGTGAAAAATTAAATAGAAACAGATCTGACTAGAAATATCACTGTAAACAAATACGTTACATATTTTTGGCCCCAATATTAGAGGATGAACATCAGTAAACTAAAGCATTGTCAAATGAAATAAGGATACTAGTAACAAACATTCGAGTCTCACACCCGGTGCCACAAGATCCACAAGTTGATGGAAAAGTCATCACCTGTCAAACGAAAGCAGGCATAAAGTAATGTAATAAACTTTTTTAAATCTACTGAAAAATGTGTAATTGCCTTACCTCTTCTGGTGCAGTGTACCGAAACACAGTTTCCATAATCTCTGCACTATTACTCTGACAAAATGCCCGATGAGCAGCTGCTGCTCCAACTGATCCATGTGGCACTCTTCTAACTTCATCAGAAGCACCACTCTGTGAAGGGTCAACCTGATACCCCAATGATGCTTGTTGCTCTGGAGTTCGCTCATAGAACTTGATACTCAAAGATGGGTCTGGGGATGGAGCAAACCTATTCACAGATATCATATCCACATTAAACTAAACAAGAGTAACTGAGGGTTCAAAGATGTATAATATGGGGGGGAAAGGCAACAAAGACAGGCCCAAGTGTGTCCCAACTCCCACGTACAAGTTAATTGAATGGAATCCAAAAGAAGCCACAAGCTAATCAAAAATAAAATAAAATAAAACCTTTTTTTTTTTTGGGGGGGGGGGGGGGGAAGGTTCATTTTTGCAACCCTAGCAGCATTCTATTTAAACATACATCAAGATTATCAAAAATATAAAGTTTCCCTATCATGTAAGAGTACATAAAGTTTCCTATCACATAATGTTATCTCTTACAGGTTCTCAATGAAGCTGTTTCCAGCAGGATCATCCAGGGTAAAGGTAAAAGATGAATCTCCTGTTGCACAAGCTTTCAGTTTCAACAAAAACTGGTCTATGGCTTCAGCAGTCTGAGGATCCACTTTCTGGAAAACCCAGAGGATAGCATTAAGGTACTGAAGAGGATATTACATGATATCAAATATCGTAAATCTCAGAATTAATATCCACCTTGCGTTCTTCTTGAAGGGCCTGCAACTCATCCGCAGCTCGTACCAATATGCCCTCCACCTAGAATAGTGACATCAGACATAAGATTGTTGAAAGGAGAGCAGGAAAGAAGGCACTGGAAACAGGGGATAAAAATTGGAACCATGCTCTAAAAGATCTAAAGTGCATGATATGGCATAGGATCCAACATGACCAAAGTATTTCATATTGATGCAAAATGCACCAGAAACCTTAACAAATATAATCAACACTACTCAAAGTCAAAACTCATCCAGCTTCCGGCATAACAACTTTTGCCTCAAAGCAAGTGCAGACAGCTCATCTTCAAGTAAAAAGAGTTGGTACATGCCATCTGGCATAGATTACAGGCTAGTCATAAAAATTTATTAGGGCTAGTATTCTTTTTTTTTTTATTGTTAAGTTGCACACACTTGGTGGGTCTTGAACCCACGACCTCACCCTGGCTCCACCGCCTTTTACAAGGAGAGGAAGTGCCATTTGAGTTAGAGTAAAGTTCCCCATATTGCAGTTATATGCTTGGTCTTCTTTTTTTTTTACAATTAAAAAAAATTCATTAAAAAGCACAAAAGGGGTGCAACCCTAGTACACAGTAAGTATAGTAGTATACAAGGGAAAGCCCAAGCAAAAAAACAATATATATATATATATATATATATCGAGATATAAATATACAATAATAACTAACGGAAGTTCAAAGTATCTAGGAACTCTAGGAAGTTCATAGTAGAAAAAAAATATGAGAAGTCAAAGTCCAATCATATAAAGTCTTCAAAAATAAGAACTTCAACCTTGCCAAGTTCAGCTCTTTCCCCTCAAAGCAACGAGCAATTCTTTCTCTCCAAAGACACAACATTAAACACAAAGGAACGGCTTTCCAAATCTCCCCATTGCTTCTCTTTCCAAAGCCTCCCTTCCAACACAAAATAAGGCATGACCAAAGATACACCAAACAGACAGAAAACCAGAGACCACAACTCCTGAGCCACCTCAAAATGTAGAAAAAGATGAATCACTCTCTCCTTGGTTCTTGCACATAAAACTCCAATCCATAATGATCAACACCTATACAATTGTATGCTTGTATTGGCAACAAAATTGGTAGTTTTAACAATTCAAGATATCTTTCCCCAAGAGAATGATCAACCAGGCACTCCTCTTAGGGAAGAGGTATTGTTCCACAAATTGGTGCAAGACTTAGCCCTACAATCGTGATGCAGAGTTGGACTTTGGGGGGAAGGGTGTCCAATTCCAATTCTATTGCTTTGTTTATGCCCAAGGATTAGATTTTTTTTTATTCCATGTTCAGTTCTGTGAAATAAAAATGAGTAAATAAAATTTGGGGGGGAGGTTAACGATTACAATTCCAACAAACTGAGATTATTGAAGTATCAATCCTGATTAGGAACCACCACATTTCAATTTGTCTACAGCCCATGGTTTATACACCGTTAGCACAACCTGTCCCAAATTCAATGGCCAGGTGCTTTTACTGACAGCATTGCAAACCTGAGCACCCACTTCCTCAGCTCTAGACAATGTCCAAGAATCTAATGACTACACCCTCTCTCTCTCTCTTTCTCCCAAAAAGCTCAATGCCCAGCTGCTTTTACTAACAGCATTGCAATCCCGAGGGCTCACTTCCGGAACTCTTTGATGTCGTCCCAGAATGTAATGACTGTTTTACAAATTTGATCCCAAAAAAAACTGGGAACTTGGCTGCTTATTACTTGGCCAGCCTAATCTATTAAATTTCTTAGAACAAAAAAAAAAAATTTGAAGTCATTATTTTCTCTAGATATTATTCTTTTCAACGTGTTATTTTGCGAATTTATTGACCCATTCAGAGATCTCGAGTTACATATTCCAATGTTGTTCATCCAAAGATAAGAAACATTATTCTGATAAAAATAAATAAAAAATCAATTCTGAGAAATTTGGAAGTAGAAATGTGATCCTGCATTCCAATCCTAACCGGGTTCCAATTAAATCCTTAGTGTCAATACCATTAGTCATCTGACTCACAAAGCAAATCATATAAACATTTAATAAGGCTTTGGTAGGTTGGAATAAGGTTTGTACGCCCATTGCTCATGGTGGTTTGGGGGTTAGAGTCCTTGTTGCTTTTAATAAGGCTTTATTGGGAAAGTGGTTGTGGAGGTTTGGGGTGGAGGAATCGAAATTTTGGAGACGTGTTTTAGCGGCCAAATATGGGGTGATAGGGCGAGGTTGGTGCACTAAGCCGGTTAGTGGTTCTCATGGCTGTAGTCTCTGGAAAGGGATTATGGCGAATTGGGATATTTTTCAGAGTTATATTGTGTTTGAGGTGGGCAAAGGTGATAAGGTGCGCTTCTGGCATGACAAATGGTGTGGGGATTATTCGTTGAAGGATGAGTTTCCTATCTTATTTGAGCGTTCTCGGGATCGTGAGACATTCATTGATTCCTTATATACGCAATCTAGTGGGATGGAGACAAGGGATTGGCATCTTCATTTTGTGAGAAATTTTAATGATTGGGAAGTGGATATGGTGGCTGCCTTTTTTAACCTCATTCATTCCAAGTCTCCTGTTCATGAATCGGATGATGTTCTTAAGTGGAGCTTGAAGAAAAATGGGACCTTCGATATTAGATCCTTCTCTCTCGCCATTCGAGGTAGCGTGAGTAATGGGTTCCCTTGGAAAGGTATTTGGGGCATTAAAGTTCCTCGAAGGGTTGCTTTCTTTGTTTGGACGGCGACTTGGGGCAACATTCTAACTTGTGATAATCTCCGTCGGCGAGGTTTTGTCATGGTTGATTGGTGTTGTTTATGTAGATGTAATGATGAGAATGTGGCGCATCTTTTGCTACACTGTCCGGTGGCTAGGGAGCTTTGGAGTTATGTTTTCCGGCTGTTTGGTGTTGATTGGGTGATTTCGGGATCCATCTTGGATCATTTGGCTGGTTGGAGGAATTGGTTTGGCAAGCATTATTCGGAGGTTTGGAACTTAGTCCCTACCTGCGTGATGTAGTCCTTATAGAGGGAGAGAAACAAACTTACTTTTGAAGATGTAGAGCTGCCTGTGGATAAGCTTATTGAGTCTTGTATGTGTTCTCTGTTTGAGTGGTCTAGGGCTTGGGGTTTTACAACCTCTTCGACTGATGGGGGTTTTCTTGTTTTTTTGAGTCATTCTACTATGATGTAATTCTCTTGGCTGCTGTGTGTTCATGCTTTATGCACACCATGTAGTCTTTTTTTAATAATATTTGCCTTTATTGATCAAGAAAAAAAAACATTTAATGTCCTCCCCCCAATTAATACACAAACAGAACACTAAACTTCTCTTAATAACAATTATAAGGGAAATTACCTTGCATAAATACATTCAGCTACTTCCCACAAAATAAAAAAAAATTCATATTTTTTATTTTTCTATGCCTTTTAATACTTCATAGGATTTAATAGTAACATCAAC
Source organism: Fagus sylvatica (assembly GCA_907173295.1). Taxonomy (NCBI): domain Eukaryota; kingdom Viridiplantae; phylum Streptophyta; class Magnoliopsida; order Fagales; family Fagaceae; genus Fagus; species Fagus sylvatica. The sequence goes on along the minus strand of OU015769.1, from coordinate 19,786,615 downwards.
GTAGAGAGTTGTTCAAGTGCAGCAACAGTTAGCCTGATGCAATAGGGTTTGAAGAAAAACAAGATCAAATACCAAAAGATTCAAAAATTGTGGTCTAGTTTCGATGTGGGGCCTTCTTGGCACCTTTCATAGGCTACTATAGTTATTATTGAATCTTAGTAAGTTTATTAAGGTTAGAAAGTAGGGTAAGTTACATTTCTCCACCCTTATCTTTCACTCATTTTTCGATATCCCCCCAAACTTTTGATTGTAACAATTTACCCCTCAATTAGATAGAATTGCACACCCAGTGCACCCTCTGTCTAAATTGGGATTAAATTGAATAGAAAACTCAGCCATGTGCAAGGGCATTGAGTGCATTTTTGGGGATTTACCTTTTTTAATGAGTATTTTCAAAAAACTAATTTCAATGTGGCCTTACGAATTAGTTTTTCGTCCAATTTAACCCCAATTAAAATAGAGGGGGTATTGGGCATGCAATTTTGTCCAAATGGGGGGAAATTGTTAAAATCGAAAGTTTTGGGAGACATTGAAAAATAGGTGAAAAATTAGGGTGGGAAAATGTAATTTGCCCTAAAAAGTAGTTGGTTCAGTTTAAACAGAGCTTTACTAAAATAGGCTAGTTGGTTAATTTCCAGATTTAGGAGTCCTAGTCTAGTAGTCTTTCTAGAAAAAGGCTATTTAGGAGTCAATATTGACTAGCTTATAAAAGAGTGTTCATGTATTCAATATTGACTGAGAGAATTTAATTGTCACTCAAATTACGTGGGGTGCACTTGCGGGAAACTCCTTACCGAGGGCCTATGCACCCCCAGGATTAGTCAAAGCAAATGCTTCGGGCACCTGGTGCCAATAAAAGAAAAATAAAGAGTCTTCATGTATTCAATGCAAAATATAAATAGAGAGATTGAATTTAATAAAATTTCAGCACCCTATTTAAGCTTTGAGGGTATGATTGCCTTCTCCTTCCTAAGTGTGATTGTTTAGGAAGCCTAGGTGTGGTTGCCTAGGGTTTATCTTTCTTTGTTTCTCGTTTTATTCACTGTTTTAACACCAAGCAGCCATCAAACTCATTCAAGATCAAAACTTTTTATTACTAAACCTGCTTAAACCCTTAAACATCAAACCCTATTCAAGAACGCTTCAATATCTCATCAAGAACCCTAATTTAAGGCCGAATTCCTAATATCCTACATCAAAATTGGTACCAGAGCCACAACAAACCAAGCTATTTTTCATAAGAATGAGAAAACACAGTGAAGAGAAGGTTTTAATCAACCAACCACAACCACTTAAAAAACCAACTAGAAGGGAAAAAAATGAAACATAAGGGTAGAGTTTAAAGAAGATACAGTTGACAGAGATCCACGTTGAGCCTCAGGAGGAATCTCAAAATCCAGTTCAGGAATCTGCACAAATAAAGAATGAAAGAGAACACAAATCTCAATATCACAATATCAACAACAAAAACAAAAAATCAAAGGAATACTTGCTGAGCCAATGCACAGAAGTAAAACACAAGGTGATCAAGTAAAACACAGAAATTCTCTATTATTGCAAGAATCTAACATGTTCTCATTTTTCCTCAATTTATCCATCTTGGAAGGTTAAGGCACAAGAACAGTGAAACAAACCCCCACACACACACACAAGGGAAAAAAAAAAATCTTATTTCCAACTTTAATAGAACAAAAACCTGGTGTGCAAAACAGCTACAGTACTCCTTGCAACCAACAGTGATCTATAGATAGTGTAATGTGACACCCACTCAAATATAAACATATAAAAATATGGAAACAAAAAATTTAAAATGAACTTTACTTTATGTCATCTCAGTAAGTATATTGAGGGTATATCAGCATAAAACAAATATAATAATAAAAGTAACTGCCTACAGATCCAATTTGGCACTCTAGACATTTATACAGATCAATAACTAGAAATATTTTAGAGTAATTTCCAAATCCTCAGAAGTTCAATTATATGGAGATGAAAATACAGCAACAACAACCAATATTTCTATACAACATATAATTTTTTTTTTTTGATAGGTAATGAGAAATTCTATTTAAGAAACAAAACTCCAACTAAGTGCACAAAATATGCACCTAGAAGAAGGAAATTACACAGTTACTGAATTAGGAATACAAGAGAAACATAAAGAAGCAACAAAATCAGCAAGGGAATGCATGGGAGTAAGGCCCCAGACCCGAGCCAAATCAAATAACAAACCAAAGAAAAGCTCAATATGTTTAGTGTTTGAATGCTCCTCGTCTTCGAATGTGCGCTGATTGCGTTCACGCCAAACAGTCCACATCAAACACAGCAATACCAAATTCCAGACCTTGGAATCATGCTTACCAAAGCTGTTATACCACCCAGAGAGAAGGTCCAAAATTCTATTTGGGAACACCCAACATACCCCAAAAGAACGCAACACAACATACCATAAATCTGAGGCCATAACACAATGAATCAAGAGATGTTCCCCTGTTTCCCACCCACTCCTACACATGCAGCACCAACCAGCCATGGTATAACCTCTCCTCATCAAATTATTGCAAGTGAGGATCTTCCCCCAAGCTGCTGTCCACACAAAGAAAGCTACCCTTCTAGGAGCTTTAACCCACCAAATGGCTTTCCAAGGAAACTGAATATTAATCTTTCCAATAAGAGCATGGTAGAAAGACTTGGCATCAAATCTTCCATGCTGTCTAAGAGTCCACCTCATGACATCAGGGCCCTCATGGCTTGGGATTTTAGAATGAATGAGAGTGAAAAAATTCAGCACCTCATCCATCTCCCAATCAATAAAATCCCGGATGAAAGAGAAGTTCCATACACGTTCTTCACCCCCAACAGGTCTGCTTAACAAAGACTCGATAGAAGCTGACTTGTTGGAAGAACAAGAAAACAGCACAGGGAACAAAGTCTTTAGGGAAGTCTCACCACACCATATGTCATGCCAAAAAAGAATCCTATCACCTTTGCCAGCGACCAGCTCAACATGTTGAAAGATAAAATCCCGACCCGACATAATCCCCTTCCAAAGCCCACACCCATGAGTCCCCTTAGGCTTAATCGAAGACCAACCACCCCCCTCCAACCCATATTTAGCAACAATAACCCGTCTCCAGAGGTGAGACTCTTCTCTACCAAACCACCACATTACTTCCCCAAAAGGGCTCTATTGATAGCCGCCCCCCTTCTCACTCCCAACCCCCCACTATGTAACAGATGTATGATGTAAAACCATTTAAATAGAGAGAAAAAGAAAAACAATAATTCAACGCATTTCCCTGGGTCCGGTCCAGATTTATCATGAATATAAACCAAGTAAAGATGGAAAGAGAAGGAGATAAAAATTTAAGATAACTCATCTAAAGAATACAATAACTTGACCTGCAGTGATACACACATATAACTAACAGACACCAAAGTTTACCAAGGTCTTTTAACACCATCAAGGAGCACAAAAAATCTTAACACCATGGTTTGAGGTGACTGTAATCACATAGAGTGGACTAGTGGTGGTCCTTGTGGAGGGAGAGAAATAATCGCACCTTTGAGAAAGTCAATCACTCAGTGGGGTGGCTTATTGAGTTTTGTATGTGTTCTCTTTTTGATTGGTCTAGGACCTGGTGCTTCACAACCTCGACTTCAGTTGGAGGTTTTATCGAGTCTTTTGAGTTGTATTCATAATATGTAATTCTTTTGGCTGCGGCGTGTGAATAATTTATGCACATCAAGTAGATCTTTTTTAATAAAATCAGTCTATTACTTATCAAAATTAAAAAATAAATAAAAACAAAAAAGAGACCTAAACGAGTCACTTAAACAATGAAACATTTATTTGACCTGTAGTGATATATATCCTTAACACCAATACATATAAATACAGGGAAGCATGAAGAAAATGTTCCATGTATACCAGTCAATCCACTCGTTGAAAAACTAAATCAATGAATAAATCATGTAACTCCAAGTTTACAAAAGTCCATTTACACCATTAAAGTGCAAAACTTTTGTTTATACCATTACAAAGAAAAACTTTGACCATGGACTAAGATTACGGGAAGACTGACAGAGTGGAGCATATCATAAAACAAGTGAAATCTGAATCATGAAAAAATTACAAGCAAATATGGATTTTTTTTGTAAAACGAGTCAGTGTTTGACATTCTCGGAAGCACCATGCATGGAGGATCAAGTAAACAATGAAATAAGAAGTTTGTCAACGTCATTACTGCATTAGTCAAATTGCTTCCTATTAGGCCTCCCATCCACTGTTGGTAAAGCACAAAGCGCCAGAAGCTCTGAGCTTTTCACCTCCAAAGCAAGCATATTTGCAAAAGCGCGCTTTGCTTTTTGGAGTTTTTTTTTTTTTTTTTTTTTTCCTTAAAAAAGTAAACCAAATGTAAAATGTAGTTGTTAGATCTTAATGTTATTAACATACACTATGGATCTGTTATACAAAAGTCAATTTTATGGTATGATATCATACATCTGAGCCCACCCTTCCACCCCTTTACAAATTCTAGAAAGTAAAAACCATTTGGGACCACACTCCACATACCGCTCATCCTCGCCAAAAGAGGCTCAAGCAAGAATGAGGTCACTAGAGAGGGCAACAAGTTAAATTTCTGGTTCACAACATACTCCTCTCACGAGAGAGACTATTAATTTACATGAAGTAAATAAGGATGATGATGAGGGTTATAAATCTTGTGATAACAATGATAATGATCATTTGCTTAAAGAGAATAATGATTAGATACTTTTAGGATCGCATTGTATTGCTTTTGTTAGGCAAATCATTACATAACATTCTAGTGCTTTATGGCCTTTTCCTTTTGGGTATATTGGGATTCAACCATGCACTTCATGTCTTCATTTTGATCATGCCTATCAAATATCATATTTGTATATATTTTACAAAGCACAAGAGAATGAATCACTTGATTTTAATATTGTCGATTAATAATTAATTAAAAAAAAAAAAAATCAATCAAGCATCAAGCTTAAGTGCGGTTTTACCAACATTGCTCCCATTACAAATTACAATGTTTTATCAATAACTCTTAGTAATTATATTGAGGGTATAGTTATTCATGGAAAATGAAAATGCAACAAAATTGAAATGTAAAAAAGTAAAATGAGAAAGTATTGAAGCACCTTAATAGTTGCAGACTCAGACTTGACAACTTGGCGGTCAAGCATCTGCATCAAAAGAAGTCGTCAAGTATAAAACACACATGATAATTATTTGATTGGACACAACCTACCTTTGGTTCACCGGAAGGGATTTCAAGACGGTAGCAACACCCCCGGGCTTGAATCTCACCAGCAAACTGAACTTCATTGTTCCTATAGTAAAATCACCACTCAAGGATAGACCAAATTGTGGACATTCAAACAAACTAAAAATTAAAAAATTTAGTTTACCTCTCACCACAATGTGGACATTCAAAGGCTGACAACAAGATCTGCAAAGAAAAATGAGCATTCAATTAGAACAAGAGGATGTAAAAATAAATAAATAAATAAAGCAGAGACATACCTTTCGAAAATGTGGAATTAAAGTGAGCAGGAACTTTGTTATGCCCTGTTCCAAATTGCGAAAAATATGAAAAGTTATTGTTGCAAACATTGACAAGGCAAAAGAGAGAGAGAGAGAGAGAGAGAGAGAGAGAGTACGTTTTGGTGGCAACGCATGCAGAGACTTTCGACTGTGTAAAGAGGGGCGCCATCAGTGTCTTCGGCGGAGACAGCTTCGACCAACGACCTCACATCCACGATTTCCTCTTTCTTACTATTGTTGTTAGCTTCCATTTCTCTCGACAAACAGCTAGTAGAGCTTTTTGATTATTTATCGGAAGAGCGTGGATTTGGTTGCCGGTCAGTTGTGGGTTTGGGTTTGCGTTTTGATCTAGCCGCCGGCGTGGATAGGGTTTGGGCGTGGGTTGCTGGGTTGGGTTTGGAAGGGGATGGGTAGTGGCCGAGGGGATGGGAGGGGAAGGGTACGGGATGGGTAAAAAAATGGTTTTGAGAAAAAAAAAGTTTTTCTAAAAAAATTCTAAAATATATATTATTTTAATAAGATATTTGTAAAATAGAGAATAGGATTAGATGTAAAAATGAGTTTATATAATAAAAAAGATTTTTTGAAGATGTAAAATAGAGAATAGAACCAAAATAAGTTGGGAATGCTTTTAGAAGGTACCAGAGACAGATTTAGGCATTCATCTCATTGGGAATCGAGGCAATTTGCCCGGTCTCGAGTTATTTTCCAACCCATTAAAAACCTTCAAGCTCACGTCTCTCAGCTTGCTTTTACTTTTTACTCTTATTTTAGCAAACCTTTTACCCAATTTACACTAATTTAGGTAAACCCATTACCCAAGTCACCTCTTCTTCTTTTTTTTTTTCTTTTTTTTTGAACTTTTCAATAAAAAAATACATGATTTAGGAGCCCAAAATAGGATGTAACGAGTTCGATTTCCCAAAAAAAAAAATAGATGTCAGTGTAATTTACACTTTTGTCTTTTATATTTTTCTTTTTTACAAACTAAAAAAAAAATTTGTAATGCATATTGGGAAATTTGTGTTTAGAAGTATGGAAAGAAGAAAAACAAACAGTGAAAGCAAAACCTTAGAGGCACGAAACGTTTTCCTTAAACAAAAATTGTGTTTATAACTTTCATTCACACATCTTTTAACAAAAGATAAGAAATCTTCAAGTCTCAAAGATTAATCATAAATTAAAGGAATTTTTCAGTAGGTAGGATAATGTTCTATTTTATGGTTAGTTCCAATTAGGATTGAAGGCCCAATGAATAATTGGTCCTATTCCTAAGTAGGCTCCTTTACCCAACTTGAACGCAAATAGTGCTTGCTTCTCAAACTATATTTGTTTTAAAACAAAATCTTATAATTTTTCGGGAAAGGAAAAAGGAAGATTGGAATCTAGTTTCATAGTAGACTTGACTCACCCTTCTTTTTTACCATGTACAGTTTAAAACTGAAAAGCTAAGGATCAAATCTAATGCACTTTTATATACAAATAACTCAGCACAAAGTCCAGAGTCATGAAGTATGACAAGAAGTTACATTCCAAATAGAGCAAAGGCTGGCCAGTATTGCAGATTAAACGAATAGCAAATGTCACAAATTGGCCTCATGATGTTTAAAATCTAGAAAAGCCAATGCTTTTTTCTAGCAGCCCTGGTGGGAACATCTGTAAATAGATAACAGAACAAGAATCAGGCTAATTTGTGACACTATGTAGATTTAGGGGTGAGAGTGAAAAATAAAATGTAAAGAGCAATTAAAGTAAAAAATAGTAGGGTTCATCACCTCCGCTTCCGTACAACGAATTATAATGCACTTCACTCCAAAAGCTCAGCCAGAGCTCTATAATAGAAACAGAAAAGGGAAGTCATAATCCAAATTGAATGGAATAAAAACCTCATCATATAAAAGCTAAGCAAATTTAAAATAATAGGCATCAACCATACTATGTATCTAAATATAGCACAAGGAAAACAAAGGAAGATTTTTAAGTTTTCTTGGAAGTGACCACAAACTTTTACCAAAATTTCTTGGAAGTTACCGAATTGAATGTCCACATCTTATTTGGTAGTTTTATAAAACCACAGCACTAGGGTATTGGACACTTTGATCTTAGTACAAAAACTAGATCATAAAGAGAATCACACTTTGTCATTCTAATACATCATTTTTACTATTCCAATTTGTCTCTTTATTTTCAAAACAAGGCCTAATCCATTATCCAATACTACTCCTGTCAAGCTTTTTATGATGAAGTGACTCGAACGTGCTTCACAGCCCAAAACTTTTACCATTGCACACAGCAATGTTCACTATTTTATAATTACTGTAAACCATTTTGGTCTATCATTGCATATCTAATAATACCAAATTGTCTTAGTGAGCATTTTCCTTCGGTGTTAGGTTCCTCAATATCCTCTACAAGAAGTAATTATTGAGAGGGGGTAAAGACGAATTTTGCAAATGTAGTGGATGATTTCAAAGAAATTTCTGGAATTGACATTCTTGACAGAAATCCAGAAATATGTGCATTTGACTTGGTAAAACTCGGATTTTATCATTTGACACACACATTATTATTTAAGTACTTGTTTCACGCAAACAAATAAATACAATTGTTTGAACCCGCATGATGAACATACTATCAACTTGCAAGCCATGGACACAAGCACAACTTGTATGCATTCCTTTTCTTTTTCAAAAACAATATAATAAATGACAGCTGCACTTTTGTGTCATAAGATTGCTGTTATAGTTGTTTCTTAATCAAGTGTGCATGCACAAACACGCGCGCGTGCACACAGACCCGAGTGAGAATAGGACAAAATGCAGAAATTTCTAGAAGTTCTTAGAAAAAAAAAATTCTAGATGTTATTATGGTTGTGCGCACCATGAGAGAATGCATAATACACACACTGTGTGTGTTTGTGTTCAACTTGCATTGGTGTAACTCTTTTACGATATTAAACCGCATGATTTCTCATTAGATTAATATTTTGCTGAAAACCTTCGCATGCCTATCATGCTTGCCAATATCAAAGATACTCAGATATTAAATACCTCATATTCAAAATATTCAAAATTATTTTTGTATTTAAATAAATATATTAAACAAAGAGTTTTGGATTGGATAGTAAATGACATCGGAGTGACATGAAATTTGGCATGCAAGATAAACATATGTAGGACAACTAATCCAACAATGGACTTGGCAAAATATTAATCTAATTGAAAGTTATAATTAATGTAACATAGCAAAGAGTTTACACTAGGTGTAACTTAAACTTAATCTATTATAATCAACCACTCAGTCATTTTATGAGATTAGTCTTCGCTGTATAACATATCTTCTTTAGACTCATGGATGATTAGAGGCTTAGAGAGACAAACTTATTAATATCAGGCTTTTCACCAACAGCAGAGGAACATATATAGCAGTGAGTTATCTGACACAATTACTTAGTGAATGGGTTGATGGTTGTCTTGTCTCCTAGAGAAATAATAATAATAATACAAATCTAAATTAAATCAACTTCTAGTAACTGAACAATATAGGGATCCATTTTGTTTGAGACCATTATTTGTGGGTACCCTCTTCTTTACTCCCTCTCTTGTGTTTTTAAGTGTTTCAACTGTTGTTTTGTGGAGCAATTTATGAGTTTTTAATCAGTTCATTTGGAGCAGAATATTTATTTTATTTTTATCTTATTTAATTTTGGAGTTGATTGTATGTTTATTTTAAGTCTTAGTATCTAATTAGGTTTATTAGTATTCTCATTTAGAGTAGAGTTATTTTATATTCCAATACTTGGGCCAAGCCCATTAGAATTAGGGTTTCTATCTTAAATTGATTTAAGGCTTAGTAGCCTATATGAGCAAAGTTTGTACTCATTTTGAAGGACTTGATGATTAATGAAAATTTTATGATTTGAGATGCGTCTCTCTTCTTTGTTTAGTGGTGATGCCGAACAAATAGGTGGTGATTCCTAGGGTTTATTCTGTTGTTCTTATCCTTTTTCCCATTTATCCTATTTCCCCATTGTTGTCATGCATCATCATCTCCCTAAAGTCGTGAAAAATAAACTTCTACTATAAAAAGTGGGAGATGGTACCACGATCTGTTTCTAGAATGATTGTTGGAAAGGAGACTTAACTTTTAAGGAAAGGTATCCTGAGCTCTTCATGATTGCAAGAAATAGAGATGCTCGGGTTGTAGACTATATCGATTGTTCAAATGGAGGTATACATTGGAATCCTTATTTCTTAGGCTGATTCAAGATTAGGAATTGGAATCGAAGGAACATTTTTTGAATGTTCTTTATTCTGTTAAGGTCAGGCAGGAAGTAACGGATAAAACCGTTTGGCATTCCTCAAAGAAAAATGGATTCCAGGTTAAAAGCTACTGTCAGGTGCTGTGCTCAGAGGGTAATCGGGCTTCCTATGGAAAAGCATATGGAAAGTTTGAGCTCCACCACGGGTTTCTTTCTTCACTTAGACTACTGCTTTGGGAAAATTTTGACAACAGATAACCTGAGGGGAAGAGGAATAGCAGTTATGGATTGGTGCTGTTCGTGCAAAGCCATCAATGAATCTGTGAATCATTTATTTTTGCATTGTCCAATGGCGCACGAGTTAGGGACATTGATTTTCTGCCTCTTTGGGATTAGTTGGGTATTGCCGAGTTCAGTAGCTGATCTCTTCGCCTGCTGGAAAGGGAATTTGGGTACACAAGCTACTGGTGAGATTTGGAAGTCAATACCCTTATGCTTAATGGGGCACATTTGGAAAGAAAGGAATAAACATACCATAGAGGGAACGGAATGATTGGTTCAGGAAGTGAACTTTTTGTTGCTTAGATCTCTATTTGAATGGAGGTCAATTTCTACTCCTATTTTTTAACAGTAATAGTCTTAGATAATACGTTTGTATTTTTTTTTTTTTTTCCTTTTTTGGGTTCTTCCTTGTATACTCTACGTGTACTAAGATTACGCCCCTTTTTGCCCTCTTTTTAATGGTATTGATTACTTATAATTTTTTTTTTTTTTAAAAGACCTATACATGGTAGTGTGGGGGGGAAAAAAGAGCTGATAGCATTCGGCCTATAAACATAGCTGCGGTACCATAAACAACACAAGAAATAATATTTATATGGGAAGAAGATAAAAAAGTATAGCTGAAAATAAACATCACAATTTGAAAAGGAATCTGGTTATAGTATTTACCTCTGGTGGGATTCTTGTCATTGGGAAGGATCTCAATATAACAAGTGTCTCGAAAAGAGGTGACTAAAGAGATTTTGGCATCAAACTGCAAAAATGCATGATAGGTCAGAAACCAATCCTCCCAGAAAATAATAAATATTAAAAAGTGAAAAATATAACAGCCAACAAGAAAACAATAAATGCATGAAAATAAAGACAAAAGATATAATAAGAGATATTTACTTCAACAAATAAGATAATAATACATGACATGAACACTGTCCCTTAAAAAAGGACAGGTCTAACAACCTCAAGCATTAGGTTCCATCATATCTATGCCAGTAACAAAATCTTTTGGTGTGTGTCCTAAGTTCCTAACCATCTTCACAAGCAAGCAGGGGTCCATGCAATGTTGACTAGTCCTCATAGAACTAATGAATATATAAACAAGAGAATCTTAAGTAAATACACGTGTATGCCATTTTGATCAGCTTTGAAGGAAACTAATTAATTTTTTTGGGTTGGTGGGGGAGGTAAGGTAACTATACAAATAAAGGAATCATGCATGCAGTGTACCAACTATAATAAAAAGGCCAAACAAATATTACTCTTTATCAGCCACAGGGAGAGGAAAGTAGCAAAACATAAAAAATCAAAGTTGTCTCTGACATGATATAAATATTTCTAGTAAGAAAAACCTATTAAGTTAATGTAATCTTCGAGAAATTGAAAGCCAATGCCAAGTTTTTTCACTTGATACAAAATATCAACATCAGGTATAAATATACAAACAAAGTCACCGCTGACAGGAAAATTGCAGAGACTAATTTCCCACATCTTATGAAGATTCACAAACTTCTTTTGCAATTACGCAACTTAAAATAAAAATTGCACTTTTCTCATTCTCTCTCTCTTTGACACACACACATAGCTTTGTTTAATAAAAGAATATGTAGTGCCTTGAATAAACCAAATGTGTAGGTACCATAATTTAACAAATAACTCTAATCGTTTTTACGAATAGAAGTTAATGGATATCAAAAACATCTTTTGGATTGGCAATTATGGTGTACAACGGGTTCAATATTTTAATGCCAATTAAGGACTTTTGGTTAGATATCAGCTCTCTAAAATGATCACTACCCGCATAAGTGCTGACCATCAAAAACCTCTTTGGGTTGGCACATATAGTGTAACACCAGTTCAATGAATTACTAATTGCCATCTATCTTGTCAATGTGGACTTACTTGAAACTTGGTTAAATGTCAGTTCTCTGAAACTATTTCACACAACCACTAACAGCATAGACCATCAAGAGTAATAAACACACACATGCATGTGCACACACACTCCTGATCTCCTAACCAATTTGGCATGTGACATAAACAACTTCTAAAATTAGGTTTGTTAGAATAATGATTAAATGTTAAATTCACCATTTCCTAAAAACTTTTGGAACTATTGGTAATTTATCATAGTATCAGAGCAGGTGGTCCTAAGTTCGAATCTTATCTCCACTCTACCTCCCACTTAAAATGTCAAAAATTCCACGTGTTGGGCCCCATTTATTAAGGGGAAGTCTGAACCCACACAGAGGGGGAATGTTAGAATAATGGTTAAATGTTAAATTCACCATTTCCTAACAGCTTAAGCTTTTGGCAAAATTGGTGATCCTTTATAGAATTCTTAATACTATTTAATATTAGTGATCCTTTATATGTACAACGGTACAAGTGAGACACAATGGAAGCTCCTTCATAATTCTACAGACATCAATTATGTTCAGTAGTTCTTGTGTTCTTTCTTGTGGTTCTTGATACACACAGCAGGCTATAGACATATAGGTCAAATCAGCTTCTCAAAGTTTGGTGGTTGGTGGTTGTCAATAATAACATCATTCCTCCTTGGTGAATGTAGTAGACATGTAAGGAGAATAAAGATAATACCTTGTTCATTTTTCTATCATCATCTAAGAGGATATAAGCTGATGAATTCTAACTCTCCCTTGTCACCTTCATGGTAACACCGTGTCTATGGGTGCAAGCTACTCCTACCTTCAATGTCTGTTTAACATCTGTTCACTTTTTTTTCCCCTTTTTTTTCCCTCTCTTTGAATGAGACAAGAGACCATACTGACTATTTGATTTTTTATTTATTACATTTTAACCACTGTGGTTTAGGCCTAGTTAGATTTGCAAACCTGTTTTTTAACAACTTAACAACTTGCACTTTATTCACCTGAGGTCACATCCTTTAATATTTTTTAAGCCCTAAATCACTAAAATTTGCATACCTAAATCGCATGCCTTAAGAGATAGCCAGAGAACAGGATAGCAACTTCATCACAGTTTGAGTACATTAAAGCTCATGAACCAAAAACAAATATTAGACCTCAGATTCATAAAGTGAAACTTTTCAAACCACATATTGGCAATTTGAAGTTAGCCATACGACATGCAAGTAAAGTATCATCATCCCCCCCCCCCCCCCCCCCCCCCCCTCCTCTGTAGGCAAACACACAACTCACATACGTACTTCAGTTATAACATGATTAAAAATTAAAAACAAAAAAAAAAAACTTTAACAAGAAATTTGTGATGTGAAGAAAGTAGTGTAAAATGTTTTTCTAATAGACCTATAAAACTGAGTAATAAAAAGGATCGATAAAGATTAAACTTACTCGGTCTGCAGCTGCTTGTAGAGTAACATGATCTCCCCACTCACCTGATCTAGTAGAATACAAACATTTGTATGAAAATTGTATTAGTGTTTACTCACAGATTCCTTACAACATGTTTTCTAGTTTGCATGAATAACAATAGGAATCACCACAGATGTCTCACTTTTTCATCTTCTTTAGGTAGCTGCTGTACTTCATTGGGACATAACCTTCATATAATTTTCTGAAATGCTTTAGCTGGGGAAAAAAATGCACATACAGTGATTATTCATATTACAACCTTTTCATAATATATTAAAATTGGCACATTGCACACAAACACAGACATAGGTTGCCCTATTTCTACTCAATATAGTTTTATCATTTGCATTATTTAAAATATAATAGGGAAAATAAGCAAATCTGTGATTAGAAATAGAGAGTGATTTTTATGTTAAGGTTGATCAAACAAGGATATAGACCAAGAGAAAGTTGAAAACAAGCAACCTCAAAAAATGAAATTAATTGTGCATTCCCAAAATATCAACTAGAGAAATTGATGATGTAAATATGGTATCACTTTTATTGATATTAAAAATCTAGTCTTCTTTCTGAGCCCAAATAAAAAATAAATAAAAAAGAATCTAGTCTTCTTTCCCCATATCAACACCATTATTGAGACAAAACTGCATATATGTGGAAAACTTATGAAACATTCTATGAGTAACAATACCAGCTAGTGAATCTAGCGGTCATCCCATATCGACTAGTATTTTCAATAAATCCATTTATGACCTGGTAGTCCCAAATCAAAGAAGTAGCACTCTATTGCTTCTTTCTCAACAGTTAGTAATCACCAACAGAAGTGCAGCGTTCAATGTAAACTGTATAGGACCAAACTCAGCCCAGCCAGTAATCATGTGGAGCTCAGTGCATACAGCTTTGAGCAAAGGGATGGACATTGGGCTAGCTAAATTCGATTGACAGTCCCAGTCCAAACAAGAACTCATGTAAGACATGAATCATAATGAGTATGCAACACCACTTTCTAGATCAGGGCGTGTGTGTGTGTGTGTGTGTGTGTGTATACTAGTAAATATTATATGCATGTGTATATATGCCTCTATTCCTTGCTATCTAGAAAATATTATACTTTTATCTCCTTTGTTATTGCACTATAAGCTGAGTTATGTTGCCGGCTGATCCCTAAAACCATTGCTGAACTACATTTCACATCCATATCTATCCCCTCATCATAGTCTAGGTCCTACCTTAACAGTATTCCCATATTCCCTAGCGAGGCACCATCCCAAAAGAGTTTCTGATTTATACTTCTAGTATACTTGGGCTGTCTGTTTAATTAAATTTTCTTACTTATCAAAAAAGAAAAAAATCACCCATCTCACTCCAAATTGATAATCTGCTCTACAGTCACCAAATATTCCAGAAACGAACATAGAGCACCCAATATCAATGATAGTCAACATCATAGTCAACATCATCTAAAAAATAGGCATAGGAACCATTAATAGATCAGAATATTTGCCCAAGGAAACAGTCTTCTGAGAATCCATCAAATCATAACTAATAACATTTCCAACTTGCATGTTTAATATTATCTAAAATACTGAATGCATTAGTGAAGTTTTATCAGCTATACCTGCTTGATGACCTGCTTTCTTACATGCTTGTGATACTCCGGACTGCGAAACAACTGATCTGCTAAAGCTCGAAACTGTCCAACAATTTGATCAAATATTTTACTAAATACATTGAGACGAAGAGAAAACTATAACCAAAGAAAAGGACAAGCATAAGTTGACAGAAAAAAAAAAAAATTAATAGTGACTCATTGAACCTGACAATTCCCATCACCCTCCATTTGCAGTTCAGCTAATCCATATGTGACCAACCTATGAAAAAGGAATTCATTATCACCCAGCAAACACAAGCCATATTACATACACATGTAAGGTACTGAGTATAAAAATCCAGATGATGAACTATTAATGTCAAATCTTCAATAATCATGCCTGTTAGCATTTCTTTTAGCCAGATTTACAATCAACAATCACTGAATCATGTATCCTAAGTATAAAAATAGCTAAGATGCTCTTTGAGCTACATTTTGTGTTACTTTGCCAACATAATATTCTCATACAATGCCAAAAAAAGGATGGCATACTTTTTTCAAAAAAAAGGATGTCATTAAGGAAAACAAAAGCCAATAAAAGTTACTGAAATGCATAAAAACAAGAAATCTCCTTTAAAAGTGTGAGTTCAGAGGAACTTATAAAATGGTAATCAAAAAGCCAAAATGTGCCCTCAACATTCTAGTCCCTACTACCTAGATTGCCAAAGGCACTACTAGCTCACATAAAGGTGACAGCCCAAGTTATGCAAGGCACCAGATATGTAATAGTAGTTGAAATTGTCTTTTGTATTACAAAAATATAAGGCAACATCACCATCCATTTACAGTGTAAGGACTTTACTTATCCAAACAAAAAATTACAGTACAAGGAGTTTACCCTCTCACCTGATTATTGCAATGAACAAAATATCATTACTTGTTCATTTTATGTTGAAAGTGTCTTTTGTATTACAAAGATATAAGGCAACATCACCATCTATTTACAGTGTAAGGACTTTACTTA
Organism: Fagus sylvatica; assembly: GCA_907173295.1. Classification (NCBI taxonomy): domain Eukaryota; kingdom Viridiplantae; phylum Streptophyta; class Magnoliopsida; order Fagales; family Fagaceae; genus Fagus; species Fagus sylvatica. The sequence goes on along the minus strand of OU015769.1, from coordinate 19,770,526 downwards.
TCCAAACAAAAAATTACAGTACAAGGAGTTTACCCTCTCACCTGATTATTGCAATGAACAAAATATCATTACTTGTTCATTTTATAACAAGGTAGAGTTACAGATTAAAACGTTTAAGAACGAAATGGTAATAAAATCATTCAACAAGAATGCCCTATAAATGAGAGAAGGATTGCCTAAGGGTTTCCACAGTAACTTTAATTGTCGAGTAAAAAGTCTAATCTAGCACCCATCACCTTAGTTGAAGTGCTTGATATGCGCAGAAGGTGAAATTCTTATTGAACTCACCTCAACTCAAGGGTATTAAGGCATTAATTAGTGGTTTATGTTGGCCAAGCACCATTTTTTATAAGTAATATTTATTTATAGAAAAATAAAAGGAAATCAAAACTACAATACAGAGGCAGTGCACTTATGTACTCACCTAAGATTGCAAATTAAAGTTAAAGAACCCAGAAAATCCAAAAAAAAAAAAAAAAGATGGAGTGCTGCCATCAACTGACATTTAATGAAAGAGTAACCATAGAAACAACCAAGGCAAGCGCTGAGCTCACCTTTGACCATACTGGTAATTATTATAAGTTAATGATGAACATCCTTTTTTTTGGAAGTAATGATGAACACATGAAATAAGTTATCTCCACAATTTACAATAAGCACTGAACCAAGGATAATCTCACAATAGGTTATAGCAGTTAAGGAATTTACAAACAAACAAAAAAATATAGAGCTCATGATAGAGTCAAAACCTTTCAGACAGCCGCCCATGGTCTAAGCTTGCATCATTCACATCAGGAATTTCCCCGTTAACCCGGGGAGTATGCTGCCAACACAGTTGATCAATAAGTACTTAGATAGCCAGGTAATTCTGTGAAGTATACAAATTACAGAAAGACAAATGACAGAAGTTTATTTTTGTGAGTCTTTGCCAAATACTAATCGACAAAACAAGTAAAGAAGGGAGAGAGATACATATGATTGATTCTAAAATTCATAAGGAAGTAACAAAAACTTAGGAAAGCGTTCCAAAGTTAATGTAGATTGACAGACTTAATAGAGGAAGCAGTGTCACCCACATACCCATAGCCATGAACAAGGCATACATTAAAACTAAGTGTAACAAACATAAAGAGATTAAGATCACATCACAGAAACAATAGCACAAATCGTACTTTTACATACCATAACACAGCCAGAGAATGGAATGGTAGAACTATGTCCTCATCAAATAAAATTCCTAAGTTATAAGATGCCATATTGTAAGTACTATCAGCCTTTTTTTATAAGTACTAAGAAGTACTATGAACCAATATAGAATAATTATACATAGTCGTACTATATATGGCACCTCCCCTCCACTTTTAATTTACAGTAATACATAAAACAAGGATTTATGGGGAATCATTGAAAATTTTATGATAGCAACTTGAACAGTATTACTTATCCAAAAAAAAAAAAAAATTGAACAGTATCTTATTACTTGACAAAGTGAAACTCTTCCGAAGAAATATCTCAACTGGCCACTTATATTGTTAAACATCATCAAGTAAGGATGAAGGCAATATAGACAATTTTTAAGCTCCTTTGTCTCTATCAGCACTATAAAGTTGGATAGAGTTTGACCCAACCCTGGCAAATTTCCAAAGTTTAAAAAAAATGGAAATGGTAACAATACTTCGCCTAAAAACTTCAAATATTGATTCGCACAAAAACCAGACGACTTCAGCAGTAGCTTAAACAGATAACCTTCTAACAATGCGCTCTGTGAAAGAATGCATCACCCAATTTTACTTATTTTAACAAACGGAAAACAGTAAATATAGATTGCCATAGACTATTACTACAAACATATATACAAAAGGCCAATTTACATGGCATACATGCTTCTAAACAGTTTTACATTAAGAAGGCATCAGCATTGAGTTATCATAAAGCATTTAGAATGTATGAAGTGAAGAAACTTTTATGCTGAAAAAATTACAAAATACAAAATTCCTCTAGTAAAATGAGTTATAAGAGAAACAATACAAAGTATAGGTATAGTGAGGAGCATACCGGGATGGAATCCAAATGGGAGAGTCTCTTCCCAAGCCTGCCATCAAATTTGGAATTTCCCTCTTCGGCTAAGATGCTTGCAATGGTTTGGTCATCCTCGGTATCCTGGAAACTGCTATTCAAACTTGAGCTCGAGCTTGCACTTGCATTGATGTGGCTTTCATTCATACTACCCTACAAAGCATGTAAAATAATTTAATGATTTAACTTGATGTATAAAGTACACTTTTATAGACTTTATCAAAAAAAAAAAAGTACACTTTTATAGACATACATAAATTAATACAAACATAGGGTTATTAAAAATCCCTTAGTTACAACTACAAGCATATAAACTCATTCATAAAAAATACCATATCCCAGAATCCCAGATCCTTATTCGAACAAATAAGGAATACCCATGTGCTAAAATCCATGAAAGCTACAGAAGAAAACATGGATACCCAAAAATCGATTTCTTGTTCTTGTTTTAGATTCTTCAACTGAGACTCAAATCATTGTCATATATCATCTTTTTCCTCTCACTTTCTCAGCAAACAAACAGAGTATAAACTTCCGATGGAAAGCAATTCGAAAGAGAAGAACACACAAGGAATTAAACAAAGAAACCAGAAAAAGATAAATACGTACTCAAATAAAGAATACCCAGAAGTAGTAAAATTGGAAGCGAGACAATCAAAGAATACCAATAAGAATATATTCTTGAAACTCTGTGCTTTAAGTTCTTTTTAAACTTTGTTTTGTTTTGTTTTGTTTTGTGAATCAATCAAACAGAATTGGAATCAGAATAATAATCATAATATAACCCAAAAAAAAGAGGGGGAGAGAGAGAACATAAGGTACCGAAATGTGAAATGAGAAATGAAGAGGAAAGCGTCCAAGTTGGTGTAATGGTGGAATGAAGAAAAGATGAGAGTAGTAGTTATGGGTAACGCTTCTAGACTTGGACTAAACGTCATTCTTTCTCTCTCGCCGACAACAAACAACACTTGTCCCTCATACAATTTACAAACACAACACAACACCCATGGACTTTCACAAACCGTGTTGGCTTATCTTGTCTTTTACAATTTTATTACCTCCACCTTGGATCTTTTTCTTTTCTCTCTCTCTCTTTTGGTAAATAGTTATAGAATAGGTGAAAGAATTTATTCCAACTTCAAACCCAAGCTGTATACTTTAGGTCAGTTTGATATTCTACTTTTTTTTCTTTTTCTTTTTTCTTTTTTGCTAAATACCGAAATTTTATTAAACCGGAGACAAAAGGGACTGGTGTCTCTTCCAGGCCTCAAACATAACATAGAGGGAATGAGAGAATCTGCATTACAACAAAAGGCACGATTTTATAGAGTTGCGAACTTAACCATAAAGTGAGCTACAAAGTTTGCTTCTCTCTGAATCCAACAAAAAGAATAAGAATAAAAATAAGAACAATTAGTCCCATAACAAAGTTAATCTATCTTCCAATGTTTGCTCTCCTCATCCTCTTTCAAAGACTCAACACGAGATGAATTGGTAGTTCTTGACAATGGCTACGGATTGCAGAAGCTTCTGTCACTAGAGGAATAGAGGATCATCTAGAGGGCCTATTTTAAACCTAGCACTCAACAACTCACCATTGTTGTCGCACCATAATGTTGGTCACTTTGATATTATATGGTTTCATAATTTGTTTCCTATGTCAAAGGATGAACACATTATTTATTTGAATTGGTGTTTTTGAATTGATGATAAAGAGTAATTATCATTAAGCGGACGTGCATCTTTTAGTGTTTAAAAAAATTCTTTAAATTTTGCTTTTAAAAAAAAATAAGAAGAAGAACATATAATTTGAGCAATTTAAATTTTGTGAATGACTCCACTGTCAAATTTCAAAATTCATTGATTTTAGCACATGTTTTTTATTATAATTATCTTTAATTTATTAGGAACAAAATGGGACATTAAACACAACTTGTGAATATTAGATGAGAACAGGTCCACCTACTTACAAAAGTCAACTTATTGAACCAAAATTGTAGACGGACAACTTTAAAAATCTAAGAACATAAATACATAGTTGACATACAAGCATACGACAAGTTTGAAATGGGTTTTTGATATGTTTTTTATTTCTATTCTCCATTGAAGCTTCTAGCGACTTGGGTAATTGTCTCAGGCCTCCGAATAAATAAGTAAAAACAAGCTCACAGATTTTGAGTATGTTTGGTTCATGAATTCAGTTTTCAGTATTTGAATCCAACTCTTTGCGGGCCTTATCATAATTTTGGTTGTTTGGCAGTTGTGTTTTGTTTTTTAACTCAAATCCATTTACTGTTGTAATGATACTTAAATCTACTTTTTTTAGAACAACAAATCAATGTTTTCATTTATTAATTTCTGTTCTCAACATTATTATTTAATATAATAATAATTTTTTATTTTTCGTTTAATAAAATGTTCTGCTCTCTCTCTCTCGATCAATCTCTCCAGTCTCCACCCACTTGAATCGCAAACGAAGCAACCACGAGCACGAGCGCCTATGAAGCATGGCGAGGCGCTGCGAGGTGAGCAACCCACCCAACTAGGTTTTTGAGTTTTTTTTTTTTTAGATTTCTTAGATATGGCTGTGATGGTTTTGGTGTTGCTGGTTCTAGTTATGGGTTTGTGAAATTGCCGATGATGGGTAGGTGTTTCAGATTTTGGGTTTGTGAGGTTTCTTGGTTCTGAGTTTATGCAGTGGGTCTCAGTGGTTACGGGGTGAGTCATGGTGGGTTTCTGTTAGAGTTTGGCTCGCGATGGGCCAGGGTGGCTTGTGGTGATTTGTGGGGTGTTCGAGGTGGGTCGCAGAGGTAGTGGTTGGATTTTGGTCGATCCGGTGGTGGTGGGTGGTGGGTTATGAGGTTTGTTTATTGCAAACAAAAATAATAATAATAATAATAATAAAAAATAAAAACATTACTCCAAACTAGTGGAAAACAATTGCCAAACAAACTTTTTGTTCTCAAACCTACTAAAATACTATATTTAACATCAATTTTTAAAAACATTTAAATACAAGTTTGAAGAACAAAAAACAAGAAAAAGTGACCAAATATACCCTTTGGTTCTTAGTGCATTGGACCCGATATGATGATGACACGTGTCACGATCATGTCGGGTCCAGTAAATTAGATCATTGGACCCAAACTTAACCCAATAGCATATACCCATTGAATTCTATATAGTATGTTGCTTAATATGAGGTAGAAACGTTTTTATATATGTATATGACTGTGGTTATTCTAAATTGTATACATTGATATTCATTGTTCTTAACACTCATGCTAAAATTCTTGTTAATTTGGTATGATTTACTATTTGTTCAACAAACTAATGTTTATGTATAATTTAAAAAAATAGAAAACTTGAAATTTAAACATTTTATAGATGACATGGTTATTGATATTTGATCATTTTGAACTTATTATGCAAGCATAGAAAGTATAAAGAGACAATGTAATCTAACAATGAGATTTGAAAACACTCATCCAATAGAAGTTATTGAGTGGTGTAACATTGACAAATGTTAAGTCAAAATATATGTGAGTGAGAGTGTCTGAGAGAGAAAGAACATAATTAAAGTCGAAATTTCAACTAAAAGATCGGATGACTTTCGTCCCATGGGAGGATGGTCCTGTGGGGAAGTAATTTGATTTTATCACAAATAACAGACATATTACTACAAATGACATCCCATGAGACCGTCCCGTGAAGTGACCAAAGAATTTCCTCTGAACGAGAGAATAAACTCTATAGATCTTTCTTGAACTAATGACAGATGTTTTATATTAATATATATTTGTCATTTTGTATAATCTAGCTCATCTTTCTGTCTCAGATTGTTACGTCTAATTAATTTTTATCCCATCATATGTACAGGTTATGATAAAGCATGTCCAGATTTGTTGTCAATGAAGACAATAGACCACCTGTCATAGTAATTTCATGTTGATTCAATAAATTTGTCAACATTTTATTGTAAAGGCCAAAAAGCTATATAATAAAATCCAAGCAATTATCCTATTTTACAAAAAAAAAAAAAAAAAAAAAAAAAAAAAAAAAAAAAAAAAACTAGAAATTAAAATCATGAAAAGATTTAATGGGAGTCTCAATCGTTAATATATTGAGATGATCGATGAAGGCTGTGAGATTAGACATTACTCTTGACTTAGCCTCCTCTCCCATTGTTCTCTCATGTAACCTCCTTAATCTGTTCTGCATCTCACTATCTTCCATCACTCTTCTTAACCCTTCTTCAACATCTTTTAGTCCAAACCCATTGAGTTTCACCCCAATTTTCCATACTTCAACAATGTACTTATTATTTATGAATTGGTCCCCTGCCACTGGATAGCACAAAAGTCGCTTTTGGCATTGTATGGCCTCCATTGTTGAATTCCATCCACAATGTGTAAGGTAACACCCCACAGCCTTGTGTTGCAACACTTCCATTTGGGGAGCCCATGAAACCACTTTGCCTTGCATGCCCACTCTCTCCAAATACCCATTTGGTAACCCTTCACGCCAAGCTGACCCTAGCACCCATAGGAATCGCCTTCCTGATGCCTCTAGAGCCAATGCTAGATTTTTCACTTTTCCTTCTCCAATAGGGCTAACCCAACTTCCAAATGAGATGTATATAACCGACTTAGCTTTTTGCTTGTCTAGCCAATCTAAGCAACTCTTATCTTCTTCCCAAAAGCTTGGGTTCTTGGTCATCATTACATGCTTACTCAAAGGTCCAATAGGGAACACAAGTGGATGATCGAATTGAGAGCTTTTGACCAATTGATTTTGTTTTACATCTATGTATTCATCAGGAAAGGAATTCACTAGGACCCACCTAAGAGTTCTTGATCGGTCCAAGGTTCTGGTCCAAAATTTGAATCTTGCTTTTCTTGCTGTAAGAGTTCCAATCAGCCATGGTAGATCTTCTGTAGGTAGCATTGGTTGATTAGGTAGAAAGCAAATTGTATCTTGGTGTTGGGGAATTCCTGCCATAATATAACATAAAAAAAATAATCTATACCTTAATTTGATTAATGGCCAAAGATGTTTTCATAAGCAACACGCCCAAATATGTTGAACAAATTACCAAAGAATTGAATTTAAAAAGTGCCCAATTAACAATTACTAAAGATATAGTCATATAGAAAGGAATAAATGTGATTTTTTTTTTTTTTTTTTTTTTTATGATTCAATAATTGGGGAAGGGGGATTTTACTCTTAGATGTCTCATTTAAGGAACACTATGAGATGTTAACTAGTTAATCTGCAAGAATCTTGACATAAAATGTGCTTTATTTAATTGAGCTTTACTGTAAATGAAATCAATGTCGAAACTAACTAGGTCTAAATTGAGATTTTTCACTTTATTATAAAAAAAATCCAGTTGCTTTAATTATGGTTAAAATTCATATAAAAAAACAAAACAAAACAAAAATTGTTTAAAAAAAAGAAGAAGGAATATTCAGTTAAGTTTAGTAACCGAATGATCTAGCTAGATTTGTTGTCAACGAAGACAACTAAATTTCAAACCTCAAGGATTGGACAATTTTTTTGATTCACTTTTGGGGGTTATTGGCATTTTGCCAAATCTCGAGTGAAGTGAGTATAATTTACCCTAGTTATTAATAGACATTTATTATGACTTTTTTTAATTATATATAAAACTATATATTCTCCCAATGAAAAAAGATATAATCTAGCAATATTCTAATAGATGGTGTAAATATAAGAGGTTTTATATTGAATTTAAATTTTTTTAGACATTTATTATGACTTTTTTTTTTATTATATATAAAACTATATATTCTCCCATTGAAAAAAGATATAATCTAGCAATATTCTAATAGACGGTGTAAGTATAAGAGGTTTGATAATGAATTTAATTTTTTTAAAATATATATTAAAATAATAACATAAAAAAATTTAGATCTTCAAAAGCTTATATGGAAACATTGTATATATTTGTGTTTATAAAAAAAATAAAAAAATAAATATTATTAATAGGATTTATTTTTTAAATTCATATATATTTTTTTATAGAATAATTGATTCATTTGGTTGAACTTTAAATTAAGCAGGTCGAGCCCTCAAAAAAATTAAGCGGGTCATATAGAAAATTATTTAATGCAAAAGGACCATTACTTATTTCCAAACCTAGGACAGGCTCAAGTGATAGAAAAAGTTAGCTGTCGACTCGTAACGCAAATTACTTAATGCAAAAATACTTCTTGTTATATATGTCAAAGAAAGAAACAAAAAAAAAAAAGATTTATTGTTGTACTTTCCAAACCTAGGTCAGGCTTCGGACGTATATAAACCATGTCCCCGTAAAAACAGTAATATAGACATTATAATAAGGTTTGACCTACTCTGGTGTCATGGTATTGACAAAAAATGAATAAATAAAAAACGTAACTTTAAGGTTACACTGTGGCTGTGTCTGAATAGCAATAAATTGTGCAGATAAGTTAAAATGTAACTAAGCACATGCCTAATCACCATCTTCCTATTTTCTTGATTTTTTTGTTATTGGTCAACATCTTATTGAAATTGTTGAAGCATATTAAATTTGTATATGCGCACATTACAAAGATTTTCCCATGTGATATCTCGAATAAACTTCTAATCACAATCACTTTTAATTTGTTGCCGACTTCTGGTGATAGTTAATCATAGAATTCCAGAAAAGGGATCAGAAAAGAAAAGAAAGTAAAAGAGATTATATATATATATATAAATGATAAATCAACAGTTACAACTTATAAGAGTATTCTCAAATAGATTGTCTAAAATTTAAGCTAAATTTTAGCTTTAGGAACTATTTTTTCAATTTTGCCTAATCACTTTTTAAAACACCCCAACCGATTCTTTATTTTCAACTCTATTTTATTATAATATTATTTCTTTACTTATTTTTTATTATATCATTCAAAACTTTCAAACACACAACCCAATAAAATGAGAGAGAGAAAAAGAGAACTAATTAAAAATAAATGATATAATAAAATATTGTTTTGCCTAAGCTATAATGCTTAGGCAAAAATGCCCAAGCACTATAGCTTAAAGTTATTTTGCCGAACATGTTGGTAGTCCAATGGAAGCGATTTTGGGTTTATAAGTCATATTTTGGCTTAAATAGTATTTTAGCTAACCGGTTGAGAATGCTCTAACAATGAAAATAGAGATTTAATTCTCATTGTAAAGGATACAAGTCAATATCACTAAACTAAAAGACTTTTAACAAGAAACACTAATATATATATATATACACACACAAAAATGTTTATAATTAATATTTTTCTAGATAATTATTACTAATCAAAGTATTATCTTAATAGATTCACATGAAAGTAATATTACTCTAACCACGACTCAAAAGAAAATAAAAGAAATTACTCTAACCACAGCTCAAAAGAAAATAAAAGAAGGGCTAATAGATACTCATGTAAATATTTTATTAATTTTTTGGAAATAACGTGTCGGTTTAATATATTAATAGACTCATATAAAAATAAAATTTATATATGTAGTCACAAGACTCACAACTAAACAAATCGTGACCTAACATTATTCATATTTTATTCAAACAATCAATTTTTCTTCCCAGGGCCCACCAATTTTTTTATATCACTCTCAACACTTGGCTACAAATTTGCTTATCTCAACATGTGGCATGGGCTTACATTGATACAACCAACGGCAAGAAACTCCTTAATGTTCCAAAATTAAACTAGGAAAAATATATTAATCTGAAGAGAGAGAGAGATGATCATGGTTGGTAATTAACTAACCTGTATCAGAAATAAGACCTGTCCGGACCATGTCTGGTATGGCTGCAATCATTTGGTATGTGGCAAGCATGGCAGGCCAAAACCCAGCAACGGGGACCCTGCACCGGTTTGCTACTTCAATAGCCCATGATGCCAACAAATCAACCACCACACATACTACTTCACCATCCTCATCAAGCTTATGAACCATGCCTTCCAAATGAACAGGCATGTTTTTCTCCATAGCCATCTCAATGGCAAAGAAATCACGCGGGGTATCCTTGTCCAGACCATCTGGTATTGGCATGCACAAAATCTGGTCTTTAGGTTCTATATATGACACAATCTGATGGTGAATGTACTCTGGGGTGATCATGATTGTGTCAAATCCACGGTTATTGAAGGCAGCGGCTAGCTTAAGCATGGGAGTAACATGTCCCTGTGCTGGATATGGAACCAAAATGATCTTTGGCCTGGTGCACTTCATATTACCCATCGATCCCTTATTCCCTATCAGAAAACCAAACTCAAACTGTATAATATTCTCGGAGGTTTTTTTGTACGCATTCAAGTCCCTAAGCAAATCCCAATATATAGAAGAGAGAGAGAGAGAGTCAACTAAGCATGTGCCTCAAGATGTGCCTATAAGCAATATGGCAACTCTTTTTAAGACAAATATTAAATGACAGGAATGTTACAGACAATATATTTCACAACTAATGAGGGTGATAGATTGTTATCTGTGTAACATCACTTTCACAAGAAAGTACTATATATATTATTTTTATTATATACTAATAACAATTGGTCACCTTAATTGTTATAAAATTTATTGTAGATTATTTAACAAAATAAAATAAAAATTATTATTGATTTTATTGTAACTTTAAACTTACCCCTTAATTTAAGGTGGAAGAATAAAATTCTAGCATTTTTCTTGCCTCCGAAAATGACTCGCAAGTCACTCCAAAGAAACAATCTTTGGTAGATTGCTAAAGTACTAATATTGTTCAAGTGTCTAATTAAAACAAGGTGTGTAAGTTAGGCTAAATGCACCCATTAGTTTTCTGATTGAGGCATGGGACCCTTTTTTCCTACACGTGATGATATTTCGTGTTACATGCTTCAACTTTTTGCCTACTCGATAATCCACTTGCTTTTTTTCTTTCTTTTTTGATACAATAGATGGGTCTATAACTGCTATTGACTGAGGCATGGTGGCTCTATTTTATGTTTATTTTGCATTTTTTGGTTACTTTTAGGATATAATAGAATTTTCTTGATGTATATTTTTGAAAATTTTATTAGCAGCACTGACCCAGAAGCATGGAATTGTAAATTACAATTAAACACTAAAAAGAATATTACAATTGGACACTAAAATGAAAATGTTTTTTTTTTTATTTTTTATTTGGACAGACATGTACAATGTGAAAAAGTTGTTGAAATTATATAATAACCCGTCAGTCGTGCCAGTGGCAGAAGCAGAGCTGCAGAGGGAAGTTGATCCTATGATGAGAAGATCATGTCTCTTACTAATCATTTCTTTAATTTCATCCCCTTTCCACACATTTGAGTGAGATTGCATAAAAACGTATATTAAGGCAACACTTTTGGTTTGAATTTGATTGAATAGCGCCACGAACGATGCATGGATACATTAAGCTAATGAGCAACAAAGAAATAAGGATATTAAAGATATTATAAATTCATGTGTCAACTTTTAAATATAAAATAAAACATAATTAAATATTTATTATATTATTTATGTGACATCAATTATATTAATTATCACGACATTTATAAATTTTTTGTAATAAAATTGATAATACCTTAGATTTGGCCAAAAAAATAAGATAACACCTTAGATTTAGCTAATCTATTATCCTAAAAATAAAGATTTAGTTAATCTATTGTGAATCTTTGTGATAATAGGAATGATGAGTAATTATTTAATACTCTGATACTATAATAAATGTATATTTTCTCCTCTCATATAAATGATGTATTTTACCAATTAAAACAAAACCTTTGTTTTTTTAGCTAGTGAAAAGATAATATGAAAAGGAAATGTTTTTAATGATATTAATCTAGAAAACGTTTCCATAAAATACTAATTAATTTGTTTTGAGATATTTAGGAAGTAGATTATTTTTAATAAATTCCCAGCGTGAATGCCAACCCAACCCAGATATTGAAATTGAAAATAAAAATGTCAAATCTTTTCTTAGCAAATTTTTTTTATTTTGGGAAAACAATTCATCAATCATATATAGAAGTATAATCGGAATGAAACAAAGCCACAAAAATATGGCAAATCGTCTATTAAGGAAAGATCAACAGCATTGCCGACTTAAAGGGTCAAAACTCAAGAGTGAGACGTGAGTGCATGAAAGTCTTGCAAAAAAATGTTAATATCATGCGCCATACCTTAACAACATGTGGGTTGTCTGATCATTGGTCCTTAATTTTTTAGAAAAGAAATGCAATGCAAGCATGTGTGGCACAGAAGAAAAAAAAAAGCATATGTGCACGTGCTTTTCATGAAAGCATAATATAGGTAATTTTATAAGATGTTGTCGGTTGTGGAAGTGTAGGGCCTTGTTCCCAGCCATCAATTGAACACTCATCGAGGGCTCAACTTTTGTAAGCCTATTAGATATCTATTTAGATAAAATTTCATCCTATTGAGAAAAAGTGTGAGATTTTATTTTATTTTATTTTTCTATTTGTTAGTTAGAAAAGTGCAGTTTTCTTGGGTTTGCCTACATATATAACGGTGACCTTCACACCGTGAGTATAATTTTTTTTCTTTCTTTGGTAGATATGATAGAGGAAAAAAAATACAGAGTAACAACACTTGGTCCTCCAAATTTGGAGTTTACACTAAAAAAATATTTTTATGTGAATAAAGCCCACCAAGTCTGAATTGAACAAATTGGCTGAATGAAAAGTTAATTCAACATGCCCAATTATTATTTCAGTATTATAAGTGTTATAAGTTAAATAAAATAGCACAGGGTCTACCTCGAGGCAATTTCACTTAGATAAGGATACAGTTATTAATGGTTATTTGAAATGAAGACTATTCATAACAGTTAATAATTTGACATTCTTATCAAAGGATAGGTGTTGATCAAGCCTAGAAGATTGGGTCACTAATTCGAAGTTCCAAGCATGCACAAAAATAGGAAACTAACTTGTAACTGCTCACTGTACGGTATAGATTGAAGATGAGTGCAACAGAAAAGGACCCCCGCAAACTTTCAAGAAAACTTGGGATCAAAAGATATCAAAAAACAAAAGAGGTCAAAAAGAGACCAATAGTGTAGAAAAGAATAGGTTATAAATGTAATAGTTATTTATAAGGAATAACTATTCAGTGTGGTTTATATATAGGTCCAGCTCCCCTCCCATTTAAAACCCTTGTATTCTCTCCCATTTTAATCCCGACACGTGGCAAAAGTCATAGCCCTCTTCTTTGCCCTTCTTTTCTCTTTGCAGCTGCGACATCATCAAGCCATTGTCACAACAAGATTTGATTCAATCCAAGATTATAAAGCAAATCAAACTACGGAATCAAGCAATTCATTGAGGAAATGGAATTCAATTTGTCTCTAAATAATTTTCTTTCTCAAACTTCCCCTTTTTCTTTAACCGAATCCTAGAGGAACCTAAAAAAAATTATAAATCGTTCTTGCTTTAATAGTAACTCACAGAAGAATTCTTTCAAAAAAATCTCAACTTTTTCTTTTTAGTTCTTGGCCGAAATTCCCAGAGGATTTCTTTGCTCTTTGGCTCAAAAATTTGAAAACTCTCTTCCTTTTCCTTGTGGCTGGCTGAACTTCAAGATTTTTTTTTTTTTTTTTTCTAGGCTTTTGAATTTGTGGGTGAATGATATGTTTCGAGTTCCTTTTGCTTTTGATTTTCGGTTCTTTTGGTGGGTGAGTGATTTGTTTTTTATTCTTTTTGCTTTGCTTGGATTGAATCAAAGCTGGCGGATGGGTCACCTTCTCCTTGTGCCATGTTCAGGTGATGGTGATGATGTTGTAGTTGCAGTTGCAGAGGGAAGAGAGAAGAGAAAAAGAGGCAAAGAAGAGGGTATGACATATGTGATTTTGGGGTGAGGCCGCTAGAGAGAAAGAAAAAGAGAAAGGGAAAGAGAAATGGTGTTTGATAGGGTTTATTCTTAACCGTTGGATCATATTTATGCCACGTGTCATCAATTGGTATTAAAATGGGAGAGAATAGGAGGATTTTAAATGGGAAGGGAGCCGGACCCTTATATATATACCCAAGTCTCTATATTTTAAAAAATTTGCCCTTTCTCTCTCTCTCTATATATATATATAACTCAAGTCTCCATTTCTTTTTTTAAAAAAATTGCCTCCCTCTTTCTCTTTCTACACACAAGTCTCCATTTTTTTTTAAATTGCCTCTCTCTCTCTACACACACACACATATTATATATATATATATAACATTCAAAATCCAAGTCTCCAAAATGTTTTAAAATTATTAATACTCGTATAATAAACAATACTCGTATATTAATCATGTTGTAGTAAATTATAGAATACATATTCAGGGTTCTATTCATGTGTTGTCACTAAACAGATGAATGGTAATAGTTATTACATTACAGCCTCTTTTATTCCGTGTAATACTAATTCCTTTTACAGTGTAATAACCATTATAGCGTACCAAACGTGCCTTAGTAGTGTAATTTAGAATAGGTTGTTCCTAGTGTAAATTGCAAATATCAAGGGTTTAATTTTTTCTTTATAGGTAAATATCAAGAGTTTCATGTTTGTAAGTTCTTGTTATTTCTTATGTTTACTGGTGTAACTTGTGCATTATTATATATAATGAAGTATTCTAAGTAATTATGTGTTTAATTAATATTGTTAATGTACCTCAAGGTTAATTATTGCTTATGAAGTTAAGTTAAAGCTGTAATAATAATTTGAGATTGTAACTTAAAGTAATACAGTTAGTATTTCACTTCGAGGAAAAGACACTTTGTTGTGTTTCCGCCCCGAGGTAACCAAATTTGTCTTCAATTCAATATGTTGCTTCATTTTCTGGTGTAAGCTGGTATCATTTATAAAAAAATCCTCTTAATTGAGACATTACCGAACCAATCACACCCTTTTAGATTTTGAAGTCAAATTATTTAATTGATGGAGTTTGAATAAAATTTTGAACAGTTAAACCACATAAAATTAGTTTACTACAAACATTTGCATTTCATTTTCAATTGATCCTCCCACTCTAAAATGCGACAATATTATGTTGGAAATATATTCAGATAATGAACAAATTTTTTTTTTGTTTTACAAGGAAACAAAGTTTAATCCAAAAAATTAATAATAATAATACAAACTTAAAGTGAGATTATAACAATCTTTATAGTTGCTTTGTTCTCTATTTCTATTTGAAAGAATCCTTAGGAAAAACATTTTGTTTCCAACGGGCTGGAGCTCGACAACAACTATACAAGAAATCATACAATCGAAGGCTAGCAACAAGAAGCAAAAAGATAGGAAAAGCTCAATGGATTCTAAATGATTGACAGAAAACATGCGAAATTCTAGGATTTTACCTTGGGGCAAATACTGCTATACATTCGTCTTCAGGTTGATCTATACCATAAGCTATTTGTTGTGAAAATAAAGTTAAATCCAAAAAATTAACAATATGAATACAAACTTAAATTAGGTTTAGGAACACTCACCAAGCTAAATCACCACATTGAATCACTGTCCTTACAAGTTTATTCATGCCATTGGAAGATAAATTTGGTGCGAACTTGTTCTTTTTTGAACAACCCTTCAAGATTAGATTATATATGGAGTTTACCTTCGTGTTTGTCACACTTCCAAGCACAAAGATTAAAGAATAATCTTAATGAAAGTCTTTCCTTTCAATTAAGAGAGAACCAAACAATTTTGTGTTCTGAAACACGAATATGTGTGGGAGAGGGAGAGAAAGTCATGTAACAAGAAGAAACATAGAATAGTAAAGTTAAGTATGACGGTGTTCTCCTAATCCCAAATTCATGCACGTGAGATGAGACAAGACAGGGTGAGGTGGGCATGTGTAATGTGGATAAGCCTCAATTTTTTTTTTTTTTTTAGAGTTAACAGGTACTCTATTACATCTCTAAGCTATTTTTTATTGCAATAGTTACTAAAAAGTAATAATTTATTATATCCATATTATATTGTTGCAATAAGTTATAAAATGTTGTTGTAATAAGTCATTTACAAAATTTATTGCAATGATTTTGAAAGTCAATGCAAGAATTACTTATATCACATCCAAATCCTTGTTGCAATAGATAAAACACATTTATTAAATCTACTTAAGTTGTTGCAATAGCAAAACCCTTATTTCACATTAGATTTATTGTTGCAATAGGCCAAACCCTATCTACTTGCTTAATTTCTCCCAATTTTTTGCCTACCCACTTTTTCCCCCAATTTGTTCCCTCTTTCCTTTTCTGTAAACAACAGTAAATCAAAATAAAAAACAAGAGCATCAACCTCCAAATTCCAAATCTCTGCTTTACAATTAGACCTTCTCGAAATCTTCGACTGTCTAGCTTTATCACCTCCCACAGGTACCCCTTCTCTCTCTCTCTTTCTCTCTCACGTTTTTTCTCTTCTTCACTTTGGAATCAACCAAAGCCCTAACCCACGAACCCAACCACCACCACCACAACCAAAGGTTTCAAATGAAAATCAAGTGTGTGAACTGAATAAAAACTTTGAGGGTGTAAATTGCCTTTTAGTCTAAATTTTCATAATTATATCCCAAACCATTGCCATTTATATTTGAAAAACCTAAATGTGCTCGCTTATCTTACCATGTGTTAGGTTGATTGGATTAGGTCCGGTTAACTAAAATTTGATCGTCTAAAATATTATTTAACAAAATTTAAGCATTAGCAAGCATTAAAATACTAAACAAATCATTATTTCTATTATAATATAATTATATAATCAAGCGTTACATGTACTTGATTGTCGTAATAATTTATTATGTTCAAACTATTAAAAAATTGCTACAAATCCAATATAATATTTTAAATTTTATTACATCACATAAATTTAAGTTCTAACTATCCAAAAAAAATATTTAAAATGAAAATACTACCTATAACTATCCAAAAAAATATTTAAAATAAAAATAATACCTAAATTATTTAACATCATATCACTTCCCCTTGACTTCTTTTAAGTCATTCAATATAGTTGATGAAGATATTATATGAGAACCTGTATACTGAAAACCTAATTTTTTTTTTTTTTTTTTTTTTTACAAAAATAAAGAGGAAGCACATCAAACTTGTTATAAAAATCCTAGTTTTTGTGTTGAAACAATGAGTATTTTAATAATTGAAATGCATAATTTAGAAACATTTTTATTTAAAAAAAACCAATATTATTTTTTTTATTAGAAAAAAAAAACCAATATGAAGAAAACCCATTTTAAAAAGTAAAAAGTTAAAACCCTTACAATAAAGTTGGTCGGGCCGAAAAACCCTGAAACGAAGCCATTTCCATCCGCAAAACCCTCCTATTTCTTTTTCCTGTGTTCCTCGTTTCTCTATCTCTTTCATCTTTCTTCTTGCTTAAAGCTTAAAGCCCCCGAAACAGTTTAAGAAATAGTGATAGTGTGTTGAAATTGAAATGGGCAAATTCTAGACAAGAGTCAACAGCCCTAAGACCAAAATGCGAGTTATTCAGCACTGTATTTGTCGTCCTCTTCACTCCACCCTCTTCTTCTCTTCTTCTTCTACTTCTACCACCTCATCCAAAAGATTAGGCCCTGTTTGGTCTCGTTCTCTCTCTCATGTCACTGCCACCACCATTCGCCTTTTCAAGGCCCCCACTCCACCAGGTAAGGGAGATTTTATTTTTTTATTTTTTTTTCCCTTTGTTTGGTTGTCGAGAAAGCAATGGAAGAGTAAAGAAAAATTTGATGTTATGTTGGTTTTTAACAGGGCTTCAAAATGGAGTTCACTCCAAAAGCCAAGGTTGGGTGATGGGGTCCAAGAGCATGTTCAAGTCCATTTCTATTGCAATCCCATTAGCTCATTCTTCACACAGACACCTCTTCTTTACCTATTCTTCAAAACCCATCTCTAAAATTCATTCTTTTCCCCTCCACACTAATGGCTTCTCTTCCATCTCTCATGCTGATGTTCCGAGACCAGGTATTTCCCCAATCCCCTTAAAACACTTCATGTGTATGTCATTATGGGTTATATGTATTGAGGGCTTGTTTATCTTTTTATTTGAAGCCTTGTAGATGATGTTGTTGTTGTTTGTGAAGTTTAGTAGAGAATCAATATTGATGTGTGTACGTGTGAGTGAGAATATTTTGATACATGAAGCCTTGTAGTGACATCTTTGTTTTGACTTTTTTTGTTTTTGTTTTTTAATAAGCTTCTTTGGAGAGCCCAGCAGGGCATATTCTTGATTTGGCACAGTTGAAAATTCTGAAACAGAAATTGGAGGAGCTTGGAATGGACACTGACATATGCATACCGGGACAATACAACCACTTGCTTTGTCCAATGGTATTCACTTTTAATTTTAGCTATGTTGCTATTTCACTGTTTATTTTAGGGTCCATTTGGTAAGATTAACGCAATTAGATTTCGAATTATTGTAGAATGATTTCTGACAACATGAAGCCTAGCTCTGTTCGAAATTAATTTTTCGCCAAGTACATGTCTAGTGCCCTTGATGTATTCTATTTTCATTATCAATAAAACTTATTGCTTATCAAAAAAAAAAAAAAAAAGTCTAGCCGAATACATTTTTATGAGAAATAGGGTTTGGTATTATACTGAAACTTTTATCAAAAAGTAATTATGTTGAGAGAAATTGAATATGGTTATGACATATAAGAAGTAATTTTTTTATTGGTAAGTTACACATGTACTCAATGGGTCTTGAACCCCCAATATCACCCTCCAACCAATTGTCGCGAGTAACTTGCCATTCTTGCCTCAAGCCCAACAACAATGAGCCGTTGTGGTTGGGGTGGTTGGTGCTTGTAGACGTTCCAGGAAGAGAGAAAAGACAAAGGACAGGAGAAGGAAAAAAATGGGGAGAAAGAGCTGTTGGAGTCATTGGGCAGTGTGCAAACCCCCCAAATAGCTTTGGGAAAAATATTAATGAGAAGCTAGAATGAGAATACCAGTTTTGAGTATTCTCATTTTAACTTCAAAAAATGAGAAGTGAAGATTTCATTATGAGGAAAATGCATTCTTGTGTCCAAAAAAATAAGTTACCAAACATGCCCAAAAAAATACAGAATGCATTCTCATGCCTAGAAATCAACAAAATGCATTGTAGTAGAACATGGGCTTAGTTGATAGAATCTTGTACTTAGTGTGTGTTTAGTAGGGCTTAAAATTCAGCTTATTTGGGTTATTAGTTATAACTTTTTAAAGCCAACTTTTTAGGTACAAGCTTTTCAAATCTCACTTATTAAAACAGGCCCCATACAGACCGCATTTTTTAAAAATAAATCATATAAGGGGTTGTGGTCTCTTTTGTTCTGTTTAGTAGGGATCACTTGGGTCATGCCACACTCTATCTTAGCTTTGTTGGAGTCTTGGAGAGGTACTGTAGGCACTTGTAGAAGTTGGGAAGTGTGGGGTGTTGTGCCTGCTTGTCTCTTTTGGTGCATTTGGAGGGTGCGGAACCATCATACTTTTGAGGGAGTGGAGCTTTCCTTGCTGAATATTAAGTTCATTTTTCTGAGGACTTTGTATGATTGGTTCCCCAATACTTCTTCTTTCTCTACGAATTCCTTTATAAATTTTGTAGATGCATTTGTGTGTTACCCGATAAAGCCTTGTTTTTGTATTTTTTCTTTGTTTTGTTTCCTCAGGATCTTTGTTGTCCTCTCTTGTTTTTCTTTTGTTGTATACCTCTTGTATACCTGTTTTTGTTTCTTAATAAATTTCTATTATTTAACAAAAAAAATTTAAGTCATTCTAACCCCAAGATAGCATGATCGGTTGGGGACTATGCCTCATGAAGCGGGAGTCACTAGTTTGAATCTCCCCTTCCCCCCACCTTGGGCCACAACTTATTATGTATTTAAAAAAAATTAAACCGTATTAAACGGACACTTAGAAAAACTGGTTTCTTGATTTTGGTAACTTGCAGGAAAACAAGTATCGAGGTTGAGAGTAAATCAAAGAAATTGGAGGAAAATAAGGAGTACCAACTTCATGTTCACTATACAAGCAATATACGATACTTAGGTCAATTAGGGGCTACATTTCCCGCAAACTGAAACAGATAATCCAGTGTAAATTGGACATTGCAAAATATGTGGAAATTTGAGTCTCTCTGTAACATTTCCAATAGAACCTTACTTCCCATCTGGACTTTTACATTGGCTGCTGGATTTGATTGGTGAGTTTCATACATTGGTGAAATTTATCCCCCCCCACCCCAAAAAACAAATAAATTCTTATGTTGCTATGGCTATGGTAGATAAGGTGGGGAGGACTGTATCTGGGAATAGTCATGTTGACTAAAGTGTTATCATCTGCTTCAAGGGCCAATAGGCTGAGAGTATTCCTTGGAATGAGATTTGGTGGTCTTGAAGTCTTTTAAAGTATGTGCTTGGACTGCTACGCTTTACAAGATTTTTTCTAATAATGTTCCAAAGAGACCGATAAAATACTGATAAAATAAATAATGTTTCAAAGAGAATGGTTTCTTGTTGTTTGGTGTTATTTCTATAAAACATGATGAGAAACCATGAATAATCAATTCTTACTTTGTCGAAATCGCTTGGGATCATTAGTGCTTTGTATTTTCTCCTTAATATGAGTATCCTCTCCTATGTTGAAATCAGTTTATAAGGTATTATATCAGCGTATGAGATTTCGAAGCAGAAAGATTCATTTTTCTTGAGGAAGCTGTTCCTTTAATCGGAAACAATGTTAAGAAAGTAAATTAGGGTTCAGTGTTTCAACATTTAAGAAATCATCTTACATGGCATAAAATTTGGGCATTGGAGTGTACTTTGTACTAAAACCTGGTTCAATCCCAACTTAGATATGCCTTTGGGCATGCATTTTCTTTTGAGTGAGAATTTTTTTGTTTGTTTTTGTTTCTAAATTTTGTATTTACTTGTTAATTTTGGTATGTTAGTGCAATGGTGGGGATTCAGAGGAAAAGAGCCTGTCTCTTTTTGTTACGGAAGATGGGTATGCTTCTTGTTCTTGCTCATTTAAGTCATTTGTCTATTCAATTCTAAACTGATTGCAACTATTTTATGCTGCGAATTTCTGAGTGTTTAGGGGTGCTGCTTTATGGATGTGTTTCCGCGGAAAATGTGGCTGGAAAGGCAGTACGAGGGTAAGATAGTTTCTCATCTGTGTGTGACTTATATCTATTTCCTAGTTGTAACCTATGAAAATGTTTAAATGCGAAAATCATTGGCCCAGTGTTTTCCCTTTGGTGGCAGGCCTTAGCGGATAGCCGGTCATTTTCTGGATCTTTGACCCCAATAACCAAAGTTAAGATTAAAAGAGAAATTACAGTAGAGAACCTACAATTAGAACCACTTTGTGACGAGGTTTGTTAAGTTTTGCTCTTTTTTTTTTTTTTTCTACCTCTTTCCCTTATGTGAAATAAATGCTGATTTAGATGGTCTGAGTGGCTTTCATCATAGCTATTATGTATCCCTTAATAACTTGATTACCTATTTCTCTATACAGTAATACATTTGTTCATCGGTGAAAATGTCATGGAAGTAGTTTCTTCTAAAGGCACAATTTGTCATTTATTTCCAGATTACACGGAAAAATTTTAGTTTTTGGATATTTTTTTTCTTCCAAGTTTACCACTGTGGAATTAGCAAATGATTCTTTTGAGTTTGCTCTACTCTCCTTTGCAAGTTTACTTGAGCTTCAGAGTTTAATGTTGGTGTCTCATGTATACTTTGTGCGCCCCTTTGTGTTTTTTAAATGAAATATTTACTTGTCAATAATATATTTTTTGGATTAATTGTATTTATTGTTTGTATATACCTAAGTCACTCCCTCTGTTTTTTTTAGGTTTTTTTTCATTAATAAAATTTTCTTTACTTATAAAAAGAAAGCATATAACCTGTCTATAAAAATCATTTCTTATTAGGATTTTGTTAGTCTGGTTTTTTGTACTATGGAATACTAAATAAAATTTGATCCTGAGGACTGGGATTTCAATGTATACATGCGAGTAGTTGTTCTATTTCACTTGCTATTTTGGTTTGCTGTTTACCATTTAGCTACATGTTGCGTGTTTTATTCTATTCTTAGTTCTCTATCCTGAAACTCTTTTGTTCTTTTCCTTTAGTATAATGATTTATGAATAATTGACTAATTCAGTAATAAAAGTTGATTGCCAAAAATCTGTCACGTTTCCTGTTATTTTATGCTTACTGCATGTTATAAGCCTATGGATGTATGCATGCAAGCACTGTAAAATCATGGCCTCTCTCTCTTATGTGAAAAATGTCCTTTTGCTATATACTGTCCTGTTTTCTTGTCAGTCTGAGTATTGATTTAGCTGGGTTGTGATGCTCTTACCTGCTACCTTCTTGGTAAATTTATTTTGTTATTTATCAAAAAAAAAAAAAAAAAAAAACTTTCTTGGTAAATTTATATTGTTTGCCTTATGCAATGTACTAAATATAATTTTATTGTTTTATTTCAGATAGTCAAATATTTTTCCGAGCGTTTAATATCAAAGGAAACACTGCAGAGAAATTTTGTAATGCAGAAGAGATGTGGTGGTGATCAGGTGCTAGGCACTATGGAATTGAGAAAACTTGATACCTTTTTATAATATTGATGGCCTTAGCCCTTAGTTGTGTTTTTAGATTAGAAAAAGATATTAATATGAGTATTATAATGATTTGGATTAATAGTCCTCTGAAGTTTAACTTATCATACAGAGGAAAAACGAAAGTGTAGAAGACACTGTCTGATGTGGGTTATATGGAGGGAACGAAATGCTCGATCCTTTGAAGACATAGAAAAATCGATTCAGGATCTTAAACAATTCTTTCTCACTATGTTATTTGAATGGGTCAATGCTACAGACATTTCCCATTTCAATTCCTTATATGAGTTGATCAATTCCTGTCAGCTCGTTTGTAATTGGTACCTACTGTATAGTCTTTGTGTACATGGGTGATTTTTATTTTAATGAATTATTACTTATCAAAAAAAAAAAAGAATAAAATGAAAAGAAGTTCAACTGTCCATTTGGGAGAAAATTGCAGCTAGAATCTTTTCAATTGTGAAGTAAGAAAATAGTATAGTTTTTATTACACGAAACCTGATAACATGAAAGCTCAGTTCTAAATGTAACGGTGGAAAGAAATCTCTATTGACATGGCAAATGTACAATTCTGGTTACCTGAGTTTAAATGTGAAATTCTGTCTTTTCTGATGGCTTTTGAAATTCTATTGGCAGCTCGCAATTGCATTTCCTTATTGGAAAAATGGAAAGCTTGTTAGTTGCAAGTACCGGGACATCAACAAGAAGTTTTGGCAGGTTCGAGCAATAATTTTTACCCAAGATAGTATTTAGTATATATGTCTTTTAGGCTTTTAGCCCCTTGGGTCAATCTTCCCATGGATGACATTCTTTTACACACTGTTCAGATTAAGGATCTTGAAGTGAGATTTTACTTAAAAGTTGAAATCTAAGACTTCCTCTTCCTTTTGTGTGTGTGTGTGTGTGTGGTTTGGATTAACCAGAGATTTATTTATTTATTTTTAACTTCTATTTTGGACTTGACATTTCAAGCATCCAATCTCAACTTCAAATTCCATGGGAGAAGGTAGCATTATTTAAATTCTACCAACATTATTATTCCCATACTACGACTATTACTCTTCATATTGCCTACGATAATAATTTAATTTGATTTTTGATAAGTGCTTTAATGCCTTAATTTCTAAATATACTCATCCAAAACCTGGAATTTAAATTGATGGGATTTAAATTCCCATCAACGTAGAATCCATCATTTTGAAAGAATTTTTTAAATTCTTCATCCATACAACCTTAAGGAAATATCATTTGCTTAGAAGCCAGCCGATTGGCTGATGAAGCCTTCTTATTGGTGCCAAATATCTGTGAAAGCCCTCTGTTGGATATGATCTTTTAATCAGGAGTCTTCTGTGGAAAAGGGACTCCAGTAATTAATTGAAGGTTACTTTATGTTCCTTTATATGTGTGGCCTTGTAACCATGTTGCAGTTGAACCTTCTACCTTCTACTGAACATGCGCTTAAGGTTCTAATGTTTTTGATATAATCACTTGCTCATTGCAGAATTACTTTGATGGTGACCTCATAACATGTATATCTGCTTTTGATGTATTTAGAAACGAATAATAGGGTCATCTGGAATTTCTTAATTCTCTGCTTTTATTTCAGGAAGTTGATACTGAAAAGATCTTTTACGGGCTTGATGATATTCAGGGAAAAAGTGATATTATTATTGTACGTCTTTCATTCTACTATGATATTAAGTGATATCATTATGATTTCACCGTATACTTATTATTTCACTTAATTATTATAGGTTGAAGGTGAAATGGACAAGCTTGCAATGGAAGAAGCTGGGTTCCTTAATTGTGTAAGTGTCCCAGACGGCGCCCCTCCATCAGTTTCCACGAAAGATTTGCCACCTGAAGAAAAGGTCTTTGTCATCCCTAAAATTCTAAATTATGTCAGTTGGATTAATGCTTTTATGATTGTTAAGTATAGTTATGTTTTTGTTTAGGAAGTGTCTGTGGATATACTCAACAATTATCACCTTGGTACTTGACTTTGAAGTGTCCAAAAATGCCATATATACTCCCATAAAGAGGCATCTTTCTGTCAATGAGGGGGCTTTACTCATGGAAAGAGCCAATTAGCTCTAGCTCAAATGACACCTCCTCTCCTTGTATAAACAAGGTGGAGGGTGAGGTCGTGGGTCCAAATCCATAGGGTGCATGCATAACATACCAAACATAGACTATGACATGTATATATGTTTATTAGTTTTATTTGCAGTACTATAAGCTTCACTTTTGCTGCTTGTGTTCAACTATGAATGAGAAGTATATTGTTCTTGGGAAGTGTGTTTACAGTCAATTAATTTACCTTGTTACACATGAATATTATTTATTTATTTATTTATTTTTGATAAGTCACATGAATATTATTTATATAAGGGTAATTATACTAATAGCACAACATTATAATTTTACACCTATCACAACATACTCATAATACTCCCCTTCAAGCTGGGGCATATATCCCAGCTTGTTATGTAACACATCCGAAGAGTCTTGCACAAATGCTTAGTCAACATATCAGCAATTTGAGCTCTTTTGGAGACATATGGAGTAGCAATTACACTTATTTTGACTCTTTCTCGAACATGGTGGTGTTCCACCTGATACTCTCATGAAACACAATATTAGATGTATTATCAGTTGCTGCTTGATTGTCGCAATTCATAGTCATAGGTAACTTGACCTCAAACTTTAGTTCTTCAAAAAGATGCTTAATTCACATAAGTTCGCATGATTTATGTGCCATGGCCTTGTATTTAGCTTCTGCACTAGATCGGGATACAACACTTTGTTTCTTACTTTTCGAAGTGATCAAGTTGGCCTTGAAAAGGTGAAATATCCAATAGTAGATCATTTAGCTGAGGGTGATCTTTCCTAATCTGAATATATAAATGCTTCTACATGTAAATGACCATTAGATTATATGGTAATCCACAACCTATAGAGATGACAAACGGGCTGGGTCAGGTGGTTTGGGTTTGACTTGGTTGGGTACGGGTCAGAAAGGGGTGTTGATATTCCCATGACCCTTACCTGATCTTTGATGGGTCTGGTCAACTTGGTATGATCCTTATATATATATATATATATATGGACAGAGTTTGCCTACAAACCAGTTTGTAGCCAGTTTGCTACAACTCACTACGTGGCAGCTTATAAGACCATCCACATGTATTATTTAAAGAAGTCACATAACTCATTAAATTGATCATGTGACTAAAGTATACGTAGATGATCTTATTAATTGTCACGTAATGGGTTGTAGCAAGCTGACTACATAGTGGTTTGTAGCCAAACACTGTCCTATATATATATGATCATGTAAAATAAACTTGACATACTTTTTAATTTTTTTTTTTCAAATTTCTTTAAAAAATTAAAAGAACAAATAAATATCCTATTTATTATCTTTCCTTATTCTCAATCCCTACTTATAATCCTTTTTAATATCCTATGTGCCACACTAGTGGTGATTGTGAATAAGGAAATTAAGAAAGATAATAATAAGTAGGAAGACTTGAGAGTATACCCTTCAATAGAGTTAACCTCCCCCTTTTGACAATTATAACGTCTTCCAACAGCTAATCTACGATACATCTTCTCTAGAATAGGATGCCATACTGATTTCACTTTGAAAGAAGGGCCAAAAGGCACACTGAGATAGGTCATTGGCAAACACCTAATCTTGCAATAGAGTATATCTGCCAATTCTGTCATGTTTCCAACCACACCAGAATCACCTCACTCTTATTCAAATTCACTTTAAGGCGTGTCTTCAAAACAAGTCAGTCCCATTCTAATATACGTAAGTCGTTCGGTGTTGGCATTACAATATAAAATTTTATCATCAAACAAATAACAAGTGAGAGATACACAACCTATTGTGCATAATTACTTCAACAGAGAAAAGTAACAAGTAAATAAGGTGTGGGTTAGTCAGCCCCCAGATCATCAGTACCCTCACAAGTAAAGGTGTGGGCCCCATGAGTAATACTATAAACTGAGCAACAACAAAAATGGGTGACACTTAGTCAGCCCACAGATTACCAGTACCCTCACGAGGCAATATCAACAAATGTACCGAACTCCTCTACTACAACAATCACGAAGAAATTATAATACCAACATAGCATCACTTATTAAAAAAATAAATAATACCAACATAGCATCAACTAACCCAAAATGTTCTAAACCCATATAGGTTATCCCAAGTGTGGAGAAAACACTTTATCTAACTTACAACGACGACAAGCAAGACAATTGCACACACAACTACACATCGGCACAACAATACAACAATTGTAGAGATCTACCAGCATAGTGTGGTTTTGCACAAAAAGAGAAGTCGATACATACCATAATGGATTGGGTCAACAACGGTTGGGTAAGGTTTGTACCGATTCTAATTGGAGACATGGTTGATCTTAAAGGAGCATATTAATGTTGCTAAGAGCAAGTCTGGTGAGATTTTAGGGGTCCAGAAGGATTCCATTTGGTTGACAGAGGTTGCAATGGGCTTAGTGTAGGATCAATCACGGTGGAAACTTGACTGTGAAGTTGAGGTGGGAATGATGTTTCCTAGGTTCGATGACATGATCGGCGATCGGGGATGATGATTGGGTTCCTCTCCAACATAGATTTAGTGCTAAGGCTTAGGGTTATGGGTTAAAGTTAGGTTTTCAAAGTCAAAGGGTGTAGTTGACATGG
The DNA here is from genome assembly GCA_907173295.1 of Fagus sylvatica. NCBI lineage: Eukaryota > Viridiplantae > Streptophyta > Magnoliopsida > Fagales > Fagaceae > Fagus > Fagus sylvatica. The sequence continues at coordinate 19,743,078 of OU015769.1, read as the reverse complement.
TCGCCAAAGAGGATTCACTTCGGAGTTGATGGTGGAATGCCGATGTTGGCGGCAGGTAGAGTTTTTTATTGCTATGATACCATGTTCTCGGGAAGTGTGTGTAGAGTTAAGAAGCACGAGTACGTTTTTGGATAATGGTATGGTATGGCGGTACGACAATTTCTAACAAATTAGGATACGGGTACAATGGGGTATATTATTTATTATATATTGTTATGCATATATTTTTAAACATATATGAATTTAAAAGCAATTATGAATAATAGCATAATATAATTCTTCCCCATAAATGAGAATAATATAGCATAAAATTAATAAATTTCTACTGCCTTTATTAAAAAAAAAAGGGTCAAAAAAATAATACACCTTTTATAACAACCACTCATTACTTTTGACTTTTTCACCATCTTATCTCTTCCCTTGCCTATTCCCAATATTAGAAGCTTATCTCTTCCCACACTTATCCCCAATATCAAAAGCATTGCAGAGGTTTTATTTGCCCCTTGTATTTTCATATTCTCTACAGCTTTGGGTTTCTCGGCGAACACATCACAGGCTTGGAGGCAACGTCTAGGCTTTTCCGTCGCCACTGAAATTTCAGATCGGAGCACCTCTGAGATTTTTCCTCGCCGCAAGTCCAAATTGGGGCACACCGTGCTTCGTCGTTGGTAGAGTGAGGATGTGATAGAGAGAGAATCGAGTGAGAGAGTTAGATCGCAACGTAATTCTGCTTCATTCAGCCTCGACCTGTACCTGATCTGTACCCGAACGACTGGGGTACGCAGGCATTGATACCCATGCAGTATCCGTACCCCAGCTGTATTCGGTACATGTACTCCAAAAATGCCGTACCTGTGCTTCATAGGTGTAGGGTTAATTAATTTAGCCTAACACAAATGAATAGTATGTACTAGTGTTTTTTCATCAATAAAATTTTATTACTTATAAAAAAAAAATAGTATTTGTTTGAGGGTAATTACCTAAGAAACACGAACACTTCAAAATCCCCCAGCATTGTATGCTTTCCTCAGTGTGTTGAGAGTAAAATTTTTTTTTTTTTTTTATTTAAAAAAGTTTCTTTGATTTTAGATTTTTTTTTTAAAGATTTTATTAGTTTTTATTTATTTTGAAACATAAAATAAACTTAAACCATACCGATAAATAAATAAAATAGACCTAAAACCTAAAGATATATCTTAATTAATTAATTGTCGTATCTCTACCATGCCGTGTTCTAATTTTTCAAGAATTGCCGTGTTTCGTGTCGTGTCGTGTCCGCGTACATGCTTCTGAGGTAACTACACTAATAGCACAATATCATGATTTTACCCGTCACAAACATACTCATAACATATATAAAGTAAGATTCACTCACATGGAGAGATATATCTCACTTAATAGATGCAAACATAGTTTCTGACACGTATATATGTTTATTAGTTTTATTTGCAGTGCTATAGCTTCACTTTTGCTGCTTGTGTTCTAATATGAATGAGAAGTATATAAAATAAGGTCACTCACATGAAAGATATTCTCACTTAATTTACAGTCACAAACATTGCTGCACTCTTGTTATTGGAGGGTTGTTTCTTTGTTTGAATGGTCTCGGGCATGGGGTTTCACAACGTGTTGTTCCATTGCTGAATTTATTGATTCCTTATGTTTAGTTCATTCTGCTAATTCTTTGTAATTATTTGACTCTCTTGTGATCATGCTTTATGTACATAGAGGTGTCCTTTTCTAATAATACTTCTTTATTACTTATATAAAAAAAGGTTGCAATATCAGGCCCTTTTTAAATTTTTATCTGATGCTCTATCTTTGTATTTTGTGAACTAGGACATAAAGTATCAGTATCTGTGGAACTGCAAAGAGTATTTACGGAAGGTTGGTTGATATAGGTCTGCTGCTTTTAAGTAGAACTTGTATTGTAGACTTCTTTGGCTTTTATACTTTATTGATATTCATAGGCATCACGCATTATACTTGCCACTGATGGGGATACACCTGGTCAAGCTTTAGCTGAAGAGCTTGCACGCCGCCTTGGAAGGGAAAGGTTTACATTATTGTCTCCCGATAGCATAATTTAACATTAATCTGAAACAACCTCTAGAGGGGTTCTAAAGAATAACAGTTTGTTCTCTGGGCGGCTGCAGATGCTGGCGAGTCAGATGGCCAAAGAAAAATGAAGTGGACCATTTCAAAGATGCGAATGAGGTCAGTTTTTAATATTTGCTTTTATTTACATCACTAGTGATGGAAATTGATTTAATCTTATGTTTTGAATTTTATATGTCGATCATTATAAGTTATCCTGAAGACAAACAGAAGACCTTTTGAAAATAATTGTGATACTTGTAGCATACATGAAGATTATGGGAAATTTTATATAAATAAATGTATCAATATAAAAATCAGATATGCTTACTAAAATAAGATTGAGTTAATTAGTGAGATAAAATTTTCTGAATACCAGCAAGTTTCTCATCCTGCATGTTGTAGCATATTTGACTTTAAAGCTTGTATCATACATGCTGCATGATGGTGCACGAGAAAAGTTATGGGGCCATAAGGGGTGAGTTTATGGAAGAATATTAGGAAAGAATGGGGGAGCTTTTCACGTTAGAGGTTGGGGATGGGGCTAATGTAAATTTTTGGTTTGCAATTTGGTGTGGGGACCACTCCCTTAAGGAGGCTTTCCCAGAATTTTTCCTCCTTGCGCGCAATAAGAATACTCTAGCAGCAGACCATCTCCAGATACAAAATGCTTCTATTCATTGGGAGTTGGATTTCTCTCATCCGGTTCAAGATTTGGATTTAGAATCTATCATTTCCTTTTTGGACCTATTATACTCTTCCTCAGGTAATGAACGAGGTGTAGATCGTTTATGTTGGCAAAGGTCTACTTTGAAGGGTTTTGCAGTGAGGTCTCTCTATAAGGCTTTACTTCTGTGTGAAGGGAGAGGTGTTCCTTGGAAAGTGATTTGGAAGCCAAAAGTTCCTCCACAGGTGGTGGTTTTTGTTTGGACTGCAGTTATGGGTAGAATTCTTACCATAGACAATCTGCGGAGGAGAACAATTCTTGTGGTGGATTGGTGTTGTATGTGCAAAAGGAGTGGTGAATTGATAGACCACTTACTCCTACATTGTATGATAGCTTAGGAGTTATGGTGATTGGTCTTGTTTGGCGTTTAGTGGGTTATGCCTAGGGGGGTTATGGATTTGCTTGCTTGCTGGAAGGATGGCATTGGCCGGTCTAGGAATTTGATAGGTGGTTCCTTACTGTTTGTTTTGGTTCCTTTAGAGGAAGAGGAATGCTAGACGCTTTGAAGGGAAAGTGCGCCAGATGTTGGATTTGAAAGGGATGGTTCTTCGCACCCTTTTGGATTGGATGGCTGCGTCAGACTTGTTTACTTTTTCCAATATCTTAGATTTACTTGATTCTTGGGCTTTTGCCTTTTTGATGCAATAAGCATCTTATTACTTATAAAAAAAAACATGGTTTTGTGGTTTGCCTGGTTGTCAAATTTGTTTTTCCAGGCATAAATATGACGTGGATGCAATATTTTTATCAAGTTGATGGGCAATTAATATCTGCACACAATAGGTGTTGCCTATGCACTATGTTGTGTGCTTTGTGGTTGCATTCATGGAAATTTGTTCAGAAGAGCCATTTAAGTCGTTGTCTAGGTTATTTTGCTCCGTAATCACAAAACTAATTCTTATCTCTTGTAATATTGCTCATAGGTTCTTATAAATTTTAGCATAGCTAAAATTCTTGTTTATGTTCTAATACGGTGAATTGCTTGTAGATAATTTCAAAAGATTTTCTAGTTAGCTTTGGATGAGGGAAAGGACTATAGTTGGAATAAATTACTGTCCATAGGTTGTGAGAACTTGAAAGTGCACCCTGTCTTAGGGCGCCACCAACCACCTCACCAAGCTCCCTTTGCCATCAGCCTTGCAGGGGCGATAATTTCTTTGGTCTTGTCCCTAAAAACCTTTAGCCATGGGCAGCCGTAGAGTGCTAGGAATTGAATCCAAAATGTTCGAACTAATTCTAGGAGGAGGTCAGACTTATGGGATATAGATTATAATTGAGGCAAGAAATATATGCGTAACATGCTCCTACGCAGAGGAGTAAGTTGGTTCCGAAAATCCCTCATGATGGCACTCACCACAAAGTCAAATAGAGTTTCTTGAAGAACTTTAAGGAGTCAAGGAAGGCTTTCCTCTTTTAGAGAGGGAAGAACGAACATGGTTAATACCTATATGGTGAGGAGTATGGTGGAAGGACCAATTGAAGCATGTTGTTTATACTGGAAGGCCGCAACTCCGAGGGCTGGCCAGCCTTCAGAGACACCTTCGACAACCTAGTGGGTTAGACATGTAGACCTATTGCCCCTCCACAGTGGCCTCGACCAGCCACCACCACCTAAACATCAAAGGGTCTCTCGCACGCTTGTAAAATGTCGATTGGTGGTCCTAGAGCCCATTGACCTTCATGCATCCTCACCAAGGCAAATGCGTACTTCACGCATTGACTTTGGTTGATGATATAAATTTGGATATGGGGCGAAATTCATGGACTTTATTAAAGGAAACAATGAAACTGTTTTGAATTTAAAAATTCAGCTGGTGTGTGGGGTAAACGGAAAGTGGGATGTCAAATTGGCTGGGATTTGTGAAGATTAATCAAGCCAAATTATGGGTGCAAATGAGATCAATTCAGTTAATGCCCAAGCGGGCTGAGAGATAAAACAAAAGGCCTCGGGGCCATGCCTGAAGCCCACTTTCGTGTGGAGGCCTAAAGAAAAAGATGCGGGGGAAGGCCCATCAGGGTCAAAACTTGTGTGGTTGAATTAGTGAAGCCTTGGCCTCTCGAAACTTGAGCTGTTGACTCTTCTACAAAGGAATGATCAAGGAGAGAAGGTCACAGATCAGCTTGAGTTGGGATTGGGAATCCCCATCCACAATCGACAAGGCCTCTCCGACATACGAAAGAGCCTCGTCGATATGGCTCACTACTGGGGCACATCGAGCGATTGGTTTTTGGAGCTAAAGGACTGGAAGCGCCTTTGCCTTCTGATGGGGTTACGGTCACCCGATTCCAATTGATGAATCGGACCCTCCGGTCGAGGAGGCCAACGTTCAAAAGCTCCTTCGCTGGTTTGACTCACACCACAAAGATCAAGGCTTGGGAAATTATGAGTTCAAGCATGATTTGGGGGTTTTTGGTTCTGAGTTTGGATTGGAGTACTCTATGCTTGGGAAAGGAGGGGAATTTTCGCATGTGGAGCCAATTTGTTTGGGACCTTTGATAGTGGCAGTTCCACATGATGAGAGGGTAAGCCAAATGGAGGAGAAAGAAACGGAAAATAAGCACTCATTCAGAGTGGGCTGTGAAGAAGCTTAAAGGCTTAGGCTTGGGGAAGTCTTTAGGAACACATATGAAGGTTTCGAAGAGGCTGTCACTTGGTTGCTTGTGACCATTGAAGCTTGACCGAAATAGAGAGAAACTTGACACAATGATCAGAGGAGGTCGAAAAGATCTGGGCTAAAGGGTAGTAGGGAGTTAAAAGGCCTTTTTACCTCAATAAATATGAGGTAAGGGATGTTAAACAAAAAATCAACATTAAGGATAGGGCTTTGATGCTAACTCCATAAATTTGAAGACCTTGTCTTGGAATGTGAGGGGTTTGAATGAGGGAGAAAAAAGGCTTCGAATAAGAAATTTGTTGCAGGGGTGGAAGGCAAGCATTATTTGTTTGCAGGAAACAAAATTGCAGCTTATAACGAGAAGTTTATAGGGTTGTCATCATGTTAATTGGGTTTATTTGTGCTTTTTTGGGGCCTCATGATGTATTTTATTGATGTGGAATAGGAGGGTAGTGGGCACAATTATTCTGTCTCTTGCAAGTTCGGGAATGTGTCGAATTGTGGAAAGAGTTATATGGGATTATTAGTTGGTGAGAGGCATCTTGGTGTGTGGGAGGTGATTTTAATATTGTTTGTTTTCCTACAAAAAGATTGGGGGTTGAAGCATTAACTACAACAATGCACAACTTCTTTGATTTTATTTCAGCACATGGATTAGTAGATATTCCATTGGCAGGGGATAATTTCACGTGGTCGTGTAATCCTGATATTGCTTCGATGTCTAGAATTGATAGATTCCTATATATGACTGGCTGGGAGTAGTGTTATTCAACCCTTAGAATTTGTTCATATCACTTTCCAATTTTGTTGGAGTGTGGAAACGTTCAATGGGGTAGAAGGCCATTTCTATTTGAAAATATGTGGTAAAAGGCGGAAGGTTTTGTGGAGAGGATAAGAATGTGGTGGGACTCATATCAATTTTAGGGTTCTTCGAGATAGATTTTGGCCAACAATCTCAAAGCTTTAAAGGTAGATTTGAAGAAATGGAATGATGAAGAGTTTAGGAGCGTAATAGTGAAGAAGAACCAATTGCTCCTTGATCTTAATGAGCTGGACTCTATTGAGGAAAGTCGGCAATTATTAGCAGAGGAGAAGTTAAAAAAAGAAAAAAGAAAAAAAAGAGCAAGTGCTAGTAGAATTAGAAAAAAGTATTCTTCCAAAAGAAATAAGCTGGAGACAAAAATCAAGACCATTGTGGCTGAGGGAAGGGGATGAAAACTCAAAATTATTTCATCGATTATCAAACTCGCACCATAGTGAAAATATCATTGGCCATCTTAATGGGAAATTATCTATGGATCAAGAAGTTATTAAGGTGCACACTGCCCAATTTGTGAGCATCTATATACGGAGGGTGGCTACATGCGCTCTTTACTAGATGGGTTATAGTTTTCATCTATAAATGAAAAGGTTGCTAAGTGGTTAGAAAGGCCGTTTGATGAGAATGAAGTTTTCAATGTGTTGAAGGGTTTCAAGCCCTGTGGCTGGATGGCTTTCCAATGCCTTTTCTTTTAGACATGCTAGAACATAGTTAAACATGATGTCATGGCAGTGTTTCAGGTGTTTCATGAGTAGGGTCAGTTTGAGAAGAGTCTTAATGCAACATTTTTCGCTTTCATACCAAAGAATTCGTTGCAATTGAGGTTAAGGACTTTAGGCCCATTAGTCCAATGGGTGGAGTATACAAGATTACTGCTAAAGTCCCGGCTAACAGGTTGAGTCTAGTGTTAGAGAAGATAATTTCAGATTTTTAAAATGCCTTTGTTAAGGGGAGACAAATATTGGACTCCATTCTTATAGACAATGAGTGCTTTGACTGTAGATTAAAGGTAGGAGTTCTAGGAGTCCTCTGTAAACTGGACTTGGAGAAAGTGTTTGATCATGTTACTGGGATTTCCTTCTCTATTTATTTCGGAGGTGTGGTTTCTCAAAATAATGGAGAAGATGAATTTCGTTTTGCATCTCTACAGTACGCTTCTCCATTTTTGTCAATGGTAGCCCTTGTGGTTTTTTTGAGAGCTTTAGAGGGCTACATGAAGGTGATCAGTTATCTCCATTTCTTTTTGTTGTTGTCAAGGCATTAAGCAAAATGATGGATAAAGCAATTGGAGGTGAAATGTTTTACATTGGGTAAAGTGAATGCTAATTCTTTAATGATTACTCATTTGCATTTTTAGGATGATACCCTTTTTTTTGTGAAGTAGATCCAAATCTGATTTTGCACTTGAGGTATATTCTTACTTGGTTTGAAGCTACCTCCAGTTTGAGTTAACTTGGGAAAATTAGAGTTGGTTCCAGTCGGAGACATGCCTAATATAGAGTTGTTGGGGACTGATTTCAGGTGCAAAACAACGCCACCGATGAAATACTTGGTCTTCCTTTGGGTGCCAAATTCAAAGCAACGACTATTTGGAATACTGTTTTGGAGATGGAAAGACGTTTGGTGGGATGGAAAGAGTTGTATTTATTTATTTTGATAATAAGTAAGAGTTGTATTTATCAATGGGAGGTAGAATTATTTTGATCAAAAGTACTCTTTCTAACTTACCAACATATTTCTTGTCTATCTTGCTATTTTTGTTGATGTGGCTCATCGAATTGAGAGATTGTAGAACGATTTTTTTATGGAGAGGCTTAGGGGAATAATCAAAATTTCAATTGGTTAAGTGTGATAAAATTTGTCCACCTTATCAAAATGAGGGGTTGACTGTAAGGAGCTTGAAACTGTTTAATGAAACCTTATTGGGAAGTGGTTGTGTTAATTGGGTATGGAGATTGAGGCGAGTTGTAGTGGGGAAGTATGGATCTTTGGGGAGAGGCTATGGGGTTAGCTTGTGGAAACATATAAGGAAGGGTTGGCAAAGTTTTCAAATTTCATTAAGTTTGAGGTTGGTATTAGACTTAAATTTTGTCTAGATGTTGGGTGTGGTGATGTTTCTGAGTTGTAGTGGGGAAGTATGGATCTTTTGGGAGAGGCTATGGGGTTAGCTTGTGGAAATATGTAAGGAAGGGTTGGCAAAGTTATCGAATTTCATTAAGTTTGAGGTTGGTATTAGACTTAAATTTTGTCTAGATGTTGGGTGTGGTGATGTTTCTTCAATGGTCCTTTCCTGAATTGTATTGTATTGTACGAGATAAGGAAGCTTCAGTAGAAAACCATTTGCAATTTCACAATGACTCTGTTCATTGGGTGTTGAATTTTATTTGAATAGTACAAGATTGAGAGTTGGAGTCCATCTCAACTTTTTCGGATCTACTTTATTCAGTATCTGTGCGTGGGCATAAGGAGGATAAGCTTTGTTGGAAGCCTTCCAATCAGAAGGGTATTGAGGTTGGAGCTAAGAACTTTCCTTGGAAAATCATTTCAAAGCCTAAAGTTCCAACACGAGTTGCATTTTTTACTTGGCCTGCTTCTTTGGGGAAAATCTTAATAGCAGATTACCTGAGGAAAAGAAACATAGTTTTGCTGAGTTGGTGTTGTATGTGTAAAGGGATGCTGAGTTGCTAAAGAGTTGTGGGATATAGTTTTTGCCCTATTTGGGGTTCAGTGGGCGATGCCTAGAAGTGCTATAGATTTATTAGCTTGTTGGCAAGAATGAATCGGTCGACGTCAGAACAGTGAGGTTTGGAAAGCTATTTCTCATTGCTTGATGATATGCTTTTGACGGGAAAGAAATGTTAGAAATTTTGAGGGGTGTGAACAGACTATATTAGACTTGAAATTTTAGTTCCTCGGAACCTTGTTTGAATGGATGACACTGTCCATATATATTTTTTTTCTTTCTCCAATTAGGGATTATAGATCATTGTAATCTTAGAGCTTAGTTGTTTTGTACATCTGGTATGCGTCCTGTATACTTGGTGCATTCTTTTTCTCTCGATAAAATTTATTATTTATCATTTTTTTTTTTGCTCACAGGTTCTTATGTATCTGGGCGCTGATGTACTGAAGGATGTAATTGAGAACGCTGAATTATACCCCATACGTGGATTGTTTAACTTTACAAACTACTTTGATGAAATTGATGCATATTATCATCGTACTTTTGGACATGAGTTCGGTTTCTCAACTGGTTGGAGGGCTTTGAATGAGTTGTATAATGTAAGTGCAAACTTGCATCTTTACACTTTAAGTCTATCTGTATGTTTTGGTGGTGTTGACTTATATTACTTTTTTTTTTGGTTAAAATATTCTGAATTAAGGTCTCCTGTTGACACAATACCACTAGTTCGTGCATTATTACAATTTAATGTCATGATTCCTACTGATTTACAGCTTACAATGCTAAGCGATTCGTATCTTAGGTTTGGGTTCTTCTCATGGTGATGCAACGCAATGAACTCTTAAAAGATAACTTGGTGTTTGATGAAAAAAAATAAAAATGTGAGGAATCACTGCCTAGTGTTACTTGGAATCACCACCAAGCATGAAATAAAGATAGGAACCCATGAATCCTGCTTAGCCCGTCAGGGGTGAATGCCCCTGGATTATTTGGCAATTGGTTCTGGCAGGTGGGGTCAGTTGCCCGTAGGTTTTACTGCCTAGAGGCGAGTTTAAAGGGCTCTTCTTTAGAAAGATTCCTTACGTTATCAAAAAAAAAAAAAGATAGGAACCCAAGAATCACCACCTAGGCCTAACTTGGAATCACCACCAATCACTGTAAGAAAACTTCCAACCCAAATATAGATTGTACAATAATAACAAATGGTTAATGATTCTTGTCATTAGTAATTTCTATAGGTAGGGTTTAAAAGAGATTAGTGTTATAGGGTTTGGATAATGATTTTGGAAATACAGATTGTACGGTAATAAAAAAAGGATCTATTATTTTAATACTCTCTTGTCTAATGACAAATTTCATTTCTAGAATATTTGTAAGATTTCTTTAATTGATGATTGGTTAGATGAGTTGGTTAGAAGTAGAACATTCCGAGTTTTTCAAATTTGGAACAAGTGTGTGATTGCGCTCATCTTCTTATCTCTATCAAGGAAGTTGTTCCCTTATATCTTATTGGGTAAAATGCATTTACCCCCCTTGAACTTTGAGGGGGTTGCAGTTAGACACCTTGTATTTTGTTTTTAGCCAATTTAGGACTCAACTTTGGGTATGTGCCAAATAGGTCATTCTCTCCAATTCCCATCCAAATTGCGTTTAAGTGTCTCACATGACACGCACATGTCACTCATAAAATAAAATTTAATACACGCTGTTTATTTTGTTTTATTCTCTCTCTCTCTCTCTCTCTCTCTCTCTCTCTTTCTTCATGTTACCACCATCGAACCCAGTTAGCACTAAATCTACCACCCTTTCTCACTTCTCTCCTAAGAAGCACGGGTACGTTTTCGGGTACGGGTACTAGTACAGTATGGCGGTACGACAATTCTTGAAAAATTAGGGTACGGATATGGTGGGGTATATTTATTAAATATATATATTTTATGCATATAGTTTTCATATAATTTTAAATATGTGATTATAAGAGCAATTATGAATAATAAAGTATATTCATTGCCATTAAATGGTATTTAGAGTACGAACCAAGATCCAAAAGAGTAAATAAAAGAAGTGTTCAACATTGAAACCAAAATAAAAAAAAAAAAAGTGTTCAAGAGGCTTGATTGGAGATAAGTGTAAGCGAAAGAATACTAGCTTTTTCATGCTGATGTGATAAAGTGTTCAATTTTTTTTGCAGTACCCCAGTAGCACCCCAGCACCTGGTACGGGTACTCCTCCATTTTAGGAGTACCTGTGCTTCATAGCTTCTCTCCCTTTTTCTTTCCAAGCTCTTGGTCACGAAGGCGATTTGAAGGTTGTCTGTGGTTGGGGATGGATTGGTGAGCCTTGACTATGGCATGGGAACTTAGATCAACAACGGGTGGCATGAGCTAATTTTTTGTGGGACTCGGCCAATGGAGGCAACAACTTAAAGATGGATTTAATTTGTTTGGGTCTCGATGGTTGGAGGCAAAAACTTGAAAATGGATTTTGTGTGGGTCTTAGCCGATGTAGGCAATGACTTAAAAATTGTATTTTTTGGGTTGATGGCCGACGGTGACAAGTGGCGGTGATTGATGGGTTTTGGGTATATGGGTGTTTGTTGAACGTTGTTTGATTTTTTTATGGGTTATTGGCTTTGTACTGGTGGATTAGGCGGCAATAGAGGCACCTCAGGATAATTTACTATGTGTGGGGTAATCGGTGGTGCAAAATAATTCTGAAGGGAGAGATGATGGAGGAGGAAAAATAAAATTGAATGATAGAAAAAGAGATATAAACGGAGAGAGAAAGTAGTAAAAAATTTAGGTGTCTTGGGGCTTTTTTTGCGAAGCTTGAGTGTCTATTTGGTGATGCGCTGTCTTGGCTGGTGGCGTGCTGGCATCAGTCGCGGATGAGCGAAGATAGTTGCTCTCTCTCTCTCTCTCTCTAATTGGATCGAGCAAGAGTCTGTTAATTATTTATTTATATTTTTTTTCAGTGGCACTTGTGTGAGACACTTGATGGCAATTTGGATGGCAATTGGACAGGACCAATTTGGCACATATCTAAAGTTTAATGCATTTTACCCTATTTTATTTATAGATCAGTTCAAATTAACCGGTAGAAATGCATTATGCATGTGTGTTTGTGTTGGTGAGTGATCTGTTGTTCTAAATTTGAATATTTAATCAGGTGGTGCCAGGAGAGTTGACTATAGTAACTGGGGTTCCCAATTCAGGCAAGAGTGAGTGGATTGATGCTCTCTTGTGCAAGCTAAATGAGAGTGCTGGTTGGAAATTTGCACTTTGCTCTATGGAGAATAGGGTAAGCTTAATTCATGGTAAAATTTGATTTCATACTCATTTGCTATCTGTTCTCTTATGATCTTGATTTATGGTCTATCAATCTGTGGGAACTGTTCCTAGCTGGGGTTTTACTCAATGACTTGTAGAGACAGAATTAATCAGAAAAAAAATGTTTGAAACTAGTTATAGATCTTCTTGTTGAATATCTCATATAAAATATTTGACAGAATTTAAGGATGCTTTAAGCTTTCATATTCAAGAAGAAAGAGAGGTTTAGGGTTTAGGAAAGAATAGCTTGTCAAGAAATCAAAGATAACTGAGCCTATGCTCTGCTATTGGTAATGGAATTCTGTTACCACTGAAAAAACTGATTACAAGAGCTGGAATTCTGTTTCTTTTTTTTTTTTTTTGATAATTCAATAGTTGGGGGATGAGAGATTTGAACCCTGGTTCTCTTTATAAAGAAGACTAGTTAATGTCAGTTGAGCTATAAGGCTCTTGGAATTCTGTTATTTATACTCTTAACAAATTATAATTGGCTACTATACTACCCTTACACCATATGGTTATTTAAAAAAAAAATGACAGACTGCTCATAACAACTAACAAGTAACAACACTCAAACAATACAGAAACATGCCCTGCATCATTTCTTTTCTGTATTTGTGTTGTATAGTGCCTTTGATTTCTTGCTGTACAAAATTCTCTCAAGCCAACTGATACAAGGTGTTAACCTCCCCCACCCACACAAAAAAAAAAAAAAAAAAAAACGTTTTTTCATCTGTTTAGTTTTGTTGGCGTTAATTAAAATTCTTTCTGAAGGGATTGATGTCACCTAGTTACCTGAAATTGCTTGAGATGCTGATTAATGCATATATTGCTACCATTGGCATAGAGATTGGTTGTGAACAATTTGTGTTGTCTCTCTCCCCAGTCCCCGTCTTTGTGGGATGTGTTCATAAATAACATAATGCATTATTGTCCATTCACTTATTCAAGCTTATCTGTTTTGCCATCCTTTCAGTTCTAAATATGTTGAATGTGCAAGAATCATACAAACTTGAAGAAATAAAGATTCTACTATTTAAATCTGAATCATGGTGACAGTTTTTCTTCTTCTCCTGTATTCTTGACTTGAAAATTGTTAATTGTGACTTTGTGGTTTTTCTTTTGGGTGGCCACATGAATAAACTATTATCAGGCATTGATAATTTTTTTTTTTTAAACTGTTGTACATGTCCCAACGTTGCACTTTGGTAATCTTTCTACCCTTGTTCATCTCGATCCATCTCCGTTTGCTGAACACTATAGGTTCGGGAGCATGCAAGGAAACTTTTGGAGAAACACATAAAGAAGCCTTTCTTTAATGCAAGGTGAGTTTGGGTTAATATCATTCTTTATTTCTCTATTAGGACAAGGCTTGTAAAATCAATTGATGTATTTGTTCCAGTAAGATTCCCATTGCAAATGCATATATTGCCCATGAACCTATAACCTTCCCAATCAAGAGAAACAAAAAAGGATAATAGCATTTTCCTTTTTTCCGTGCTCCTGTTGCAGTCAGTCATGGTTGCTCAGGATGCACAGGAAGTATGTTGGAATCTTGTCCCACACACTTTTAGTTTCAAATTAAATCAGACTTTCAGAAATGTTTCATCAAGCTATAAACCCATTTATGGTGATGTCAATAATGGAAAATACTTCAAAACAAAACAATGCTGTGTGGTTATTTCAACACATATGCCTATGATATATGAACAATAATTCACTTCAAGTCACACACTGTCATTTTGTTTTGTTTTTTTTCCATTAACAGCTTAACGTGTGATGTGTTTAAGATTTGAATTGAAACATTTTTGAAAGGGTAGGTTTTAATTTCAAACTTTTGAAAGTGTGGGGTTTAATTTGAAATCGCCTCTAAGTTATGGGGTTTAAATGTAATTTACCCTTGCTTTTTTGTCTTTCTCCTGGTTATATTGGAGGTACAATGATACTCGATGGTCTATGCTTGTTTGTTCTTTAGACTTGGGTCTCTGTTTATAATAATAACTGGCTTGTATCTTACATATTGCATCTCTTGACAGTAGATACTTTTTCTACTGTGACTACTGAATAGTAATTGTCTAGATAACTAAGGATGAAAATAATTATCTTTATATAGAAATCTCAGACCATGAAACCTGTGAGTGTTTGGTCATTTATAGACTGTTATTGTTATTATTTTTCTAGTTCACTTGTTATTTCATATTAGCATAAGGGTATTCTTGTAACCTTGCTATATCACTCTAATATAATATGTGCTAAGGTGTGGGTTTGACTCATTAAGCCCTAAACCTTTTCTTTCTTCTCTCTCTATGTTCTTCTCTTAATCCTAATTTATCATATTTTACAACTCAACTTAGACCAACTGATTGTTGGAAATAGCTAGTTTGTCAATATTTGAGTTTTTTAGTCATATATATACCTCATACATTTTTATTTGGCACGTTCTGATTGATAACTTTGTACTTGCTCTCTTGGCTAACCGTAGTTATGGTGGATCTGCCGAGCGTATGACTGCTGAGGATTTGGAGCAAGGGAAGCAATGGTTGAGTGATACATTTTATCTCATAAGGTAACTAAAAGTTTCAAGACCATTGTTGTGGCAGTAGGGGAATGGAATCCAATATTATATGTGATTATGATTAATTATGCTGTGGGAGACTGCACTGAAACCTGTTTTAGTTTAGACTTGATTGCATCTAATATTTCTGTTGTACTCAGCCTCATTTTCAGTCATAGATTAGCAAAAAAAGTCTTTCTAAAGACTCATTATCAGTTTGCTATTACAGTATGGATATGAAGGTGATCAATCTGCTTGAAAGCTGATTTTGCATGGGTAGGTTACGCAAAAAGTTATAGCATAGGGTGTTTCACAAATAACTCTCTCTCTAAACCAAGAAAAATCTTTTCTTATCAAAATGAAGTGGAGGTTGGCTGACACAATGTCTTGGCAAAGGAGAAAAAACAGAGATAAAGAAACATGACCTGCAAGTTTTGGCTGGGTTGGTCTTCTGAGGATTATCTGTCTGACTATCTTGGTGCTGCAAATTGTAAAACATTCTAAATCAGCCTTTGAATAACTCAAAAGAACGTCATATAGATATTCATTTGCATTCGGATAAACATGCATAATTGAATGTTCTTTATACAATGCAGCCAATATAATAAGTATAATCATATTGAGTACTTTATGATTGTTGTTTTATTTACCTGAAAATGTCCTCGAGCAAAACCTTTGATGCTTTTGTATGCTAATATTAACTGGGTGAATCCTATGCTGTTATTTATTGTTTATGAGATTTTTGTGTTGGTTTCCTTTGTGGGCTGCTATAGGTGTGAGGATGATTCCCTTCCAAGTATTAACTGGGTCCTTGATCTTGCAAGAGCAGCAGTTTTGAGGCATGGGGTGCGTGGACTTGTAATTGATCCTTACAATGAGCTCGATCATCAGCGTCCTGTAAGCCAGTGAGTCTTTTTCACTACCATTAAATCCTTCTCCTGCCATCAGCTTTTGGGCCAGATGTTTTAAGTAAATCATGGGGTGGAAATTTGTAGATTTAGTTTATGTTTTTTTTTTTACCCTTCTCATCCTTGTAGAACTTTCAACTAGAACCAAACGCTAATTGTGACTTTTATGAGAATTAACATGACTGTATCATCTTTACCAAATTTCTCAGTTATTAATTGGTGCTGTGCTGGTTTTCCACAATTTCATTATTTTCTTTCATTCTTCCACAAAATGGTGTCTAAGCAAGCATGTTTACATTAACATTATATTTCTAGTATCTACACTTTGTTTGTTTTGGCGGAAAATGTCATTTTCCTTATTTTTTGGTGTTTGGTACGGGGGAAAATGCAAGTCAATGGAAAACCCATTCCGTAGTCAATGGAAAACTAGCCAATTGAATAGAAAATATTTTCCAAAACTTTACATACTCAGCAGACACCTCAAATAAACTCCACACCGCACCAAAAAAAAAAAAAAACTCTCACAATAATTTCTCTCTTTGCCCACTCTTTTTCTCCACAGACAGATCATTTACTGCCATTAATCAGCTGTTGACGGATCGTTGACTGACCATTGACTTTTCCCAAATGACCTTTTTGCTTAAATCAGTTGCTTCCCACTTAAATCTTTTGCATAGGTTCTGAATTTGGGGTTTGTTTTTCCCTTTGTGGCTCTCAAATGGCCCATAAAATAGAATTGTTTTTCCCATTTGTGTTCTATTTTGTGAACAAGAGTTTTTGTTTATTTAATTATTTCGAATTACAAGAAATATTAATGATTTTCCGTGCGAGCCAAAAAAATAGAAAGCGTGTTCTGCTCACTTTCAGTTTGGCAACCAAACACAGGAAAATGATACACTTTTCCAGAGAATGAGTAATTTTTTTGGAAACGTTTTTCATTGAAACAAACAGAGCGTTGGTTTCTGGCGACCATCTTTTCTGCTGCTGAAAGCACACTAAAGAAGCATAATGGAAGGCAGTGAGTTGCAGATGCCTCATGTAGGCTTTATCAAATCTATTATGTAGACTTTAGGGTCTGTGTCATTCAGTGCTTAGTATCTATGGCGACCTGTGTCATTCAGGATTAGGGCTGAAAATGGATTGAGCTGTTCAAAAATAGGTTGACCACTGCTTGAGAATGCACTTGTTCAGGCTTGGTTATTCATAAATGAGTCAAACTCAAGTCCTCTATTAGGATTCTTTCATATGAGCAGGCCCAATCTCAACTTTTGTGGGCTCATGAACATATAATAACGTGTCTTAAACATAATATTTTCTTTGCTTTCTTGGCTGGTGTAGTAGTTTAATTTGAAAAATCCTCATGTTATATGTCATAAGATACATAAAAGGTGATAAAGATTTAACTTGTGTAATATCTGGTCCCAGATTCTGAGCTGAAGATGGACTGAGCTGTTCAAAAATAGTTTGGCCACTGCTTGAGAATGCACTTTTTCAGGCTTGGTTATTAATAAATGAATCAAACTCAAAGTCCATATGAGCAGGCCCAATCTCAACTTTTGTGGGCTCATGAACATATAATATATTGTGGCTTAAACATTATATTTTCTTTGCTAGCTTGGCTTGTATAGTAGTTTAATTTGAAACAGCCTCATGTTATGTCACAAGATACATAGATGGTGATAATAATTTAACCTGTCTAATACCTAATGCCAGATGCTGAAAACCTCCTGTTACATCTTCTCAGCTTTATGCCTTCAAATCTTTGTAGGTGGTTCCCGAAAAAAGATTATTTGTCAGTAAAAAAAAAGATGTAGTCAGGTGGGACTTTGTGACTTTGAACCTCAGTGTTAAGATAAATGACTAGTGTTGCATAGAGTTGACCATTCAATCTCCATTATCAAGCTGAGGCAAGCCATGAGCCATCCAAGCAGCAATCAAGCCAAGCTTGAACAAAGGTCTTTTGGCTTGATTCAATTTTCAATGAGTTGAGCCTGACAGGTCTTTACTCGGCTCATCTCATTGTGCCCTACTCCAAATCAATTTATGGCTTTCATCCAATAGAATCCAGATGGAGTGAAGCCTTTATTTCTTTGGCCATAGCTTTTTGTATGGAAACATGAAAACTTAGATTTTTAGCTTGTTATGGGAAGAAACTAGTGATCATGGCCCTATAGATGATACCTGAAATTGCTTACGGGTCTCACTGTGCCCACTTGCTGGATGAAATCCTCTCCCCCTGTGCCTGGACTTCCGGTTTTTGGCCCAGGTTCTCATCTTTCATGTAACTAGCAAAATGGTTCTTTAACTTCTTCAGAACTTTGGGTCTCCTCTTTCTGGCCTTCTTGCTGTTTTTGATAGCAGTTGTGTAGTTCTCCTTGTTCTTAACGGATAAGCATTGTGTTTAGGAGAAGAAACAAAAACAGTCTCCTTCAAAAGTTTTTCTAGTGAACTTTAGTTTTGTGGTGATGCCTCTTCTCACACTAGCTATTCTGCTCTGACCATTTGTGTTATGTTGCATGCTTTAATTTACAGTTCATTACCAACACAATTTATTTATTTGTGACAGGACCGAGACAGAGTATGTGAGTCAGATCCTTACCAAAATCAAACGCTTTGCTCAACATCACTCTTGTCATGTTTGGTTTGTAGCACATCCTAGACAGGTTGGCTATCGTGACCTCTGCTTTGTTCCAGAATATATCTTTCATTCTAAAATTTTCCCTTGTGTTACAGTTGCACCAATGGGTTGGCGGTCCTCCTAATCTGTATGATATAAGTGGAAGTGCACACTTTATAAACAAATGTGACAATGGGATTGTTATTCATCGTAATCGGGATCCAGCAGCTGGGCCTATAGATCAAGTTCAAGTGAGTATTATTTATGTTATCGTCATTGTTTTTGTTATTATTCATGGGAATCTATTTGTAAACTTCCTAAGTTGCACTTGAAGGTTTGCGTTCGGAAGGTTCGGAATAAGGTTGCTGGAACCATAGGTGATGCCTTCTTGTTGTATAATAGGTATGCTTTTAAGCTTTGCTATTGCAGTCTCGTTGATCTAAGAATGACTTTTATTGGCTACTAAAATTCTAATGGAAAATTATGAAATAAGTACAATTTAGTTTTATCAGTTTTCACTTGTAGCTTCTGCTTGACCTTGGTTCTAATTATCTTCCCATTTATCAAGAGATTTGTGTTTTTATTTGAAAGAGCAAGCATTAGAGAAGAGAGTAATTGCAAAGAATAGTTGCTCTCCTCAGTGGAATATTTCTCAAGGAAAGTTTTTGGGTGAAAAAATGTCTCCAATTGTAAAATAGTTGAACTTGTTCTTTCTCAGCAAAGGAGAGAGAGAGAGGGAAAAAAATAACTGGTATCTGCTCTCTGAAAGGAGGCCATCAATTATGTTTAGGAAATCATATAGCAAATCGTCTTGTGATTTTGAATAAAAAAAAAAAAAACTGTGTGCAAGTTGTCATGCAAATCATAGTTGCCACTGGAGGACATTCTCCAGATCACACATCTAATGTTTTCTCGTTATAGCTCTATAATTCTCTTTCCTCTCATAGTGATATGGATGTTATTAAATTTGGGCATGATATGAAAAAAGTGCTAAAATCTGATATCATTCACGTACTTGTGTAGGGCAACTGGTGAATACTTGGATATTGATGAACCACCTGGCAAGAGATAGGCAATAATTTAATTATTGACGAAGAAATTGTTTGTACAGCGGTATCTACCAATTTATGGACCCTTAACATGAGGCAAGTTCTATGAAGCGAGACTTCCACTACCCGAAAATCATACCTGTGGTGGTGAAAGATGAAAATCATAGTTGATCAGATTATGGTTGGCTTCAAAGTTTCTACCATTAGAAACTTATTTTTGGAGATGTATTGATTGATGTTCTACTTTGGCCATCCTTGTATGATAAATGATTTATTTTGTGTAAACTTGTATAATATCAGGTGATATTCAACAACCCAATGATTCACAGTACTATGCACATTGCACACACATCTGCACAGCTCAATCATTTAAGGAAATAGTTTACCTCCAACCGGGTTTGGAGGAATCCTCCTCCAACCCACTACGTGACAAGTAAATAGACCATCCACATGTACTTTTAGTCACATGATATTTTTAATGAGTCATGTAATTTTCAAATAATACATGTGGATAATCTATTTAATTGACACATAGTGAGTTAAAGGAGAATTCTTTCAAACCGAATTAGAAGTAAACTATTTCCATCCTTTAATTGACATCCTGGATGTAATATAGGGTTGTAAATGAGTCCACTCTAGTATTACTTTCTGATTAGTTTATTTCGAATACGAGTTGAGAATACGAGTTGAGTTTGAGTTCATCGCCAAATTATGACCATAATATCATGTAATAATTAATAACTAAATTATATTTGAATAATATAATTTGAGTTAATTTGATAAAATGATTTTCGTTTTAGAATTTATAAAAAATAGATTCATCAACCTTAGATTATTAAAAAGTATTACGAAATAAATTACAATCTTATGAAATTATTTATAAACTTGTACAATCCAATTTCAAGTTTATTTAAGTGAATTGTTTTTATGACTAAAGTTCACTTTTGGCTACCTAACCTAGGGATTGTTTTCATTTTGGTCCCTAACTTAAAATTTTTTCATTTGGGTCCTATAAGTATGTTTAGTTGTCAAATGGGTCCTTTCATTCATCTGTGTTAGAGCCTCCTCCGTTAAGTGTCAAATAAGCACCCAATCACGTGTTCACGTCATCATTTTTTGTCACGTGAATTGCCATGTCATTTAAATTATATAAAAAATTATTAATAATAAAATGAAATTTAGAAGGAAAAAAAAAAAAAAATCGATCGTCTCTCATTTTGCCCAGAAAAGTCTCTCATTCTCTCCCTCTCATTTGGCCATGTCTATTTCTCTCTCTCCCTCAATTTTTTGGGCAAAATGAGAGAGGTACGGTAAAGTGTTCCTTTTTTGTTGTTATTTCCTTGGATCTGAGAGTTCATGATGTTTTAGGTATTTGATTTCAAAACACGCAAAACAGACGTATATATAATTTTCCTGACTTCATTTGCACGCAACGTTGGTTGAAGAAATGAGTACGAGTTAGACGAAGAAACCAACATCGCTCCACACTCCACTATACTAGCACCAACGCCACCACGATGGGCAACAGAAACGTCATCGTTTGCGACAATGGCACTGGGGTACGCTTGAAACCCATTTCTCTACAACATGCTCTCTATGCTCTCAATCAGTTTATTAATCCTATGTTGTAATGTTTACATTCAGTTTTTATTGTTTGCCTTTATATAATATATATGAAGGATAATGTATAGGTAGTTTTTTTTTTTTTTTTAAAGAATAATGTATAGGTAGATTTGGGAGTATTTCCCATCCTATGTATGCGTTTTTTGATAATTTCTAGGATACTATTAAGCCCAAGATTCTAAATTGTTTAGAAGTGGACCACATTGTTGACACAAGTTAAAAGTTTATTTGTTTCTTAGTAAACTCTTTGAAACGAATCCCAGAAAATAGAGGGAGAGAGAAATAGACATGGCAAAATGAG
This sequence comes from Fagus sylvatica, assembly GCA_907173295.1. Classification (NCBI taxonomy): domain Eukaryota; kingdom Viridiplantae; phylum Streptophyta; class Magnoliopsida; order Fagales; family Fagaceae; genus Fagus; species Fagus sylvatica. The sequence goes on along the minus strand of OU015769.1, from coordinate 19,721,755 downwards.
AGGGGGAGAGAGAGAGAGGGAGAGAGACTTTTTTGGGCAGAATGAGAGAGAGAGACACACGATCGATTTTTTGTTTTAAAGTTTTTTTTTTTTTTAATTTCATTTTATTATTAATAATTTTTTATATAATATATGACATGGCAAGTCTACATGGCAAAAAGTGATGATGTGGACACGTGATTGGGTGTTTAGTTGGCACTTAACGGAGGAAGCTCTAACAAAGATGAACAGAAAGACCCATTTGACAGTTAAATAGACTTATAGGATCCAAATGAAAATTTTTGAAGTTAGGGAGCCAAAATGAAAACACTCCCTAAGTTCATTGAACACATTATTCATTTTGTGCTTTAGCTCGTTTAATAGTCAAGTCAGAACATAGGTTCGAGTTTGACTTGCTTATTAAATAAATAAATAAAAACAAGTATTTTTTCCCTAAATCGAGCTTGAATTCATAAATAGCTCGGTAACTATTTCATTTAGCTGCCTCTTGGGCATGAGGATAAATTGATTAGCCTGTCAGGAGTAAATGTTCTTGGATTACTCGGCAATTGGGTTTGGTGGGTGTGGTTTGCTGTTTGTGGGAGTTCAATTAGTTGTGAGGATTGTTGTATAATATGCTTTCCGACATACAAAGTGAAGTTTTTCGATGTTATTAAATAACAAAAAAATTGTTTCATCCACATCCCTAATGAAATAAAGAATCAGAGATGTCTGACCCCAATTTTTTGGGATTAAAGCTTGTGAGTTGATTTTGTATTCCAGTGAAAATATTAAATCATCTAAGAAGAAAATAAATGAATTTAATCTTGCTCTAGTATTCATTATATATATCTTCAAGCATAGAAGGTATCTTTTCCCACCAGCCGTTGAGTCAACCAATGCAAGGAATATAAATTGATCAATGAGCTACCAGCCTACCAGGATTGGAGGTAAATTATATAATACTTCGGGAGCACATTAAATGCATACTCCCTCCTTTTACAGAAGTGGTGGGTCCTACCATAAATTTTTTTTTTTTTTGATCGGTAATAATAAAGTTTTATTAAAGAAAAGAAAACAACCCCAAGCACACAGGCTGTGTGCTAAAAGGAAGAAGATTTACAACAAAGTACAAGAATCTAAAAACTCCTCAAAATAGGAGGGACTATAACTGCTACTACAATGCAGCCAATCAAACAGAGTACACAACAGAACCAGCTTTAGCTCCAACACCGTCCTCTCTTGACCTTCAAAGACTCGTAAATTCCTCTCACGCCAAAGGACCCACATAACACATAACGGAACAGCACCCCACACATCCGCATGGCTGGATTTACGGAACGACCCCATCCAACTAGCCACAGCCTCCATAACACTCCCAGACATCACCCAAACAACCCCGAATAGGCAAAACACCATGGACCATAGGCTTTGAGCGGTCTCACAATGAAGGAGTAAATGATTGGGAGATTCCCCACTATGCTTACACATACAACACCAATCCACAATGCAAATACGACGTTTCCGCAAATTGCCATAGTGAGAATCTTCCCATGAGCGGCTGTCCATACAAAGAAAGCTACATGGGGAGGAGCTCCCACCTTCCAAATACTTTTCCAAGGAAACCCCAAAGGTGTATTCAAGGATAAAATCTGATAATACGATTTCACCTCAAAACAACCACTTCGAAAGGGACCCCAGCACACCCGATCCTCCTGGAATTGATGAACCTTAACAGAGTATAACAAGCCAATCATAGTCTGGAAAGGTTCCACTTCCCAATCATGTAACAACCTAGTAAAACGGACATCCCAATGGGGAACCCCATTCTGCCAACATAGGTAGTCAGCAACCCGAGCCTCTCTACTTTGAGCAATTCGGAAAAGCAACGGAAAGGCCCTGCTGAGCGTAACTTCCCCACACCAAATATCCAACCAGAAACGGATGCGCGAACCACAACCCAGAACAAACTTAAGGTGAGGAGAGAAATGATCCCACCCCTGTCTAATATGCTTCCACAGAGACATACCATAAGAACCATTAACAATCCTCGGACTCCAACTCCCTGGCTCATAACCATATTTTGTAACTATCACCTGCTTCCATAAAGTATTATGCTCCACCATAAAGCGCCACAACCACTTACCTAATAGAGCCTGATTCAAGACCGCATGGTTTTTAATACCCAAGCCTCCACAATAAACAGGTTGGCATACCGTCTTCCAGTTAACCAAAAGGAACTTAGGAGCATCCCCCATACCACCCCAAAGGAACTCACGTTGCAACCTCTCTATCCGACGATTAACACTAGCTGGAATAGGAAATAAAGAGAGGAAATAAACAGGGAGACTAGAGACCGTACTCTTAATCAAGGTGAGACGAGCACCCTTCGAGAGATAAAGCTTCTTCCACCCTGCCAATTTACGCCCCATCTTCTCCAAAACCGGATCCCAAAGGACTTTGGACTTATACCGGGCACCCAGATGAAGACCCAAGTAATTCATAGGCAAGGCAGATATTCTACACTCCAACATTGCAGCTAACTCCTGAATATTGGGGACATTCCCAATGGGGACCATTTCGGACTTGCCAAGATTCACCCTTAATCCGGACACCGCTTCAAAACAAAGCAGGGTACATTTCAAGTATCCAATCTGGTCTACATCCGCATCACAGAAAATCAGGGTGTCATCTGCAAACAAAAGATTGGAAATCATCAACGGATTATTGTTCCTCCCTTGAACCTCAAAGCACCTCAAGAAATGTCCCTCTTCAGCCCTCATAAGCAACTTATTCAGGGCTTCCATCACAACAACAAAAAGCAAGGGTGATAGAGAATCCCCTTGGCGCAAGCCACGAGAGCTCTCAAAGAAGCCACAAGAACTCCCATTAATCATAATGGAAAAACGCACTGTGGAGATACAAAAATGAATCCACTTCCTCCAAGTCTCCAGAAACCCACATCTATGCAATAGAGCTAACAGGAAGTCCCAGTTAACATGGTCATATGCCTTCTCTAGATCCAGCTTGCACAAAACTCCAGGAATCCCATCCCTCACCCTGCTGTCCACACACTCACTAGCAATCAACACTGAGTCCAAAATCTGTCTACCCTGGATGAAAGCATTCTGAGACTGGGATAGAAGACCCCCCAACACACCCTTCATTCGGTTCGCCAAAACCTTTGAAATGATTTTGTACATGCTCCCCACTAGACTAATAGGTCTAAAATCCTTAATCTCAATAGCCCCTGCCTTTTTAGGAATCAGAACCACAAATGTCGTATTCAAGCTCTTAGCAAAAGTACCATATTGATGAAAAGTAATACATGACCCTCATCACATCCATTTTGACCACACCCCAACAAGCCTGGTAAAAGGCCATAGTAAACCCGTCCGACCCCGGTGACTTATCTCTAGACATGCACTGGACAGCTTCCAACACTTCATCCTCCCCAAACGGGAGTACCAAGCTGTTCGCCTCCTCACTTACCAGGGTCTTGAAAGGGAGACCATTCAACGAAGGGCGCCACAAAGTAGATTCACAATAGAGCTGCCTATAATACTGAACTATACCTTCCTCCACTTCCTTAGGGTCCGACGTCACCGTTCCCTTAATATTCAAACACCCAATGAAGTTATTCCGCCGATGGGAGTTAGCCATACGATGGAAGAACTTCGTATTCCTATCCCCTTCCTTAAGCCATAGAACACGAGATTTAATTAGCGGGACCTATGACTTCTATGAGAGGAGGGAGTACGCATTTAATATACTCCCGGAATATAGTATAATTACCCAGGATTGGAAGCTATAGGAAGTCGGCAACACTTAAATCATCATCTTGTTAATAGAGTTCTAGGATGATGATGATTGTAGCCATTAAAATAAATGTGCTTTGCGTGTCACTTTTGTGGTCTAATTGTATATTGCAGGATATAATCTTGATAGATAGAAATCCTTAAAGGATAATATCACTTTAAAGTTTTTAAAATCTTATTAGTTTATTTTAAAATAAATAGATTGGAATTATATCGTGAATAATTTAAATAGATAAAAATGGTGATAGTAAATATCCGGAGTGGGATGAGGTTCTTGCAATCCTAGTTTTGGTTTGGGGGGGGAAAATCTGGGGCTTTGTGTGAGGATGGTGATGAAGATTTTTGATTTTTTTTTCCTCCTCATATGAGAATGAGATATTTGGAGAGAGAAGCTAAATAAAAATGGATGAATAAAAAATATTATTTAAACATGAATAGAGAAAGAATAGAGAGTTTGTTAAAATATATATGAAAAAATGATTAGGTAAAAATAGAGAATTTTTTACATGTGGGTGAGAAAGTAAAAAGTCTTTAAGAGATGCTGTAGAGAATCTGAAACTCATATGTTGAAACAAGATTTTTGGATTTGGCTCTTTACAAGAGAAAAAAAAAGTGATTTATCTAAAGTATTGGACATGCACTTATAATTTGGACAAGTATCCACTCTATTTCATTTCATCAAATACATGTGGACATTTTAGTCAATCTAATGACTTCTAGATTAGCAAAACAAGTAAGGAAACCTTAAAAGAGAGTCTATTTTCCACCTCCAAATTCCAATACGCGTCTCTTCCCCATTTCAAAATAGTCAGTGGACAGCTTTTTCATTTTTCTTTTCAGAATGGCATCTTTGCACAGCCTAACGAGTATGAGCATGGGTTTGGGTCTTTTGAATTATTTTTCCCAATTTATACTTAAATTTAGGTAATTTTCCATCATCCAGAAAATGTATCCCCTTTTTAAGTTAAAATTCTAATAAGCAAGTTTAATTCACAACCTTGTGCACATACTATTGAATCTGACCTCAACGTCTGTAACTAATGCTAAAGAATAGTTTAACTTCTAATTTCTAAAGTCTTAAAGTGTCAACATCAAGTAAGATATATAAAGGGAAAGCTAGCTGTTATATTTTGAACATATTTAAGTTGTGACATAAAAATTAGGTATTCTAAATTAATGCAGGCCAACCATTCAACTCCCGAACACATTAGTTGAGGATTTGCATCTCCTAGCCTCCTAGCTTTATATATATAATAATAATAATAAATATCCTTTTTCCCATCTACTAGCAATAATTTAAACAAATAGAGAGCCAGAGGAGTGGGCTACAACTTTGGGGAACCTCCATTAATTTTATGTCGATTACGTTACAATAGGAATTACCTGCTTCTTGCGATACATAATTGAGGAGGAATTCAAATGGTATTCGTTTTATATTATCGACGTAACAATTTTATAACAATTTCATATTATAAATTATAAATAATAAAATGATTTAAGTTTATTTTATCCAATTAAGAAATAATAAAAATACAATTATAAAACTGTTGCGTATATAACACTTCTTTTTATTTAAATAATTCCGTGACATTTAAAAACGTTGAAATATGTGACACAAGAATAAGACGTATTGGGTGGCGTGTCGTAATCGATGACAGCGGATCCTGATCAAGACACGTATGACAAGTGCTTATACACACAAAAAACAAAAAACAAAAAAGAAAAGGGATAATTAAATTAAAATAAGAATATAAAGCCTGCTTTCTTGTTTCCGGTTGTATCTTTGCCTTGAACCAATCGTCAAAGTATTCTTCAGCTACGCGGTGTGGCCGCCATCGTTGTAGTCGTTAACATCTTTCTTTGTCTTCTAACTTCTAAGAAACCTCCTCCTTTTTCTTTATATATAAAAACCTTCATCCACCCTTACCTATTCTCTTATATCTTATCCTTCTCCTACTTAATTTGTTCTATCTATTAATTGTTCTTACTTCTCTTCCTAACGTATTTATACCCATATCTTTCGTTAGTTTTTGGAAGTGCTTTGTTCAAACATGAGTTCAAGTGAACCTGCAGGTAACTAATAAATACCATATATATATATTTTTTTACTTTATTGTTCATGTATGAAGTTTGATTTGATTTCAATATTCATCTACCAAGAAGAAAAATATTTTGATTTTCATAATTAAGCTTATCAGTTATCAGTTGTATTTAATGCATCTGGGCTGGTTAACTTGGGCAGAACATAATTAAAGATGGCAGTAATACAAAATATTAATATCTTTTGAGCCAAAGACTAAAATGAAAACAAAATAGTAGGACTTTTTCTATTTTGGCACATTAAAATTTTTTTTATATATATTTTTTAATTTCAAAACATTGGGGTGGTCATGCTCATGCACCCCTATGAGAAATATTGTAACCTTGCAAGTTGCATGTATTCAATGATTCCAATCACTTGTTATATTTGTTCCATCATTTCTTTAATTTCTTTCATAAGCATTTTTTAATTTTTAATTTTTTTTTTCTTTCTATATTTGTTAATTTGTTGAATTGTGTATTGAGCAAATGGAGTGGTTTTAAACAAATTTCAGTGGCATATCCTCCACCTTCTACTGCACCTACTTATTATGTAGCTCCACCACCAGCTGGTTATCCTACAAAAGATGGGTCAGGGTACTCTCAAAATCCTCCCCCAGTGGAAACCAAGTCTAGGGGTGATGGGTTTTGGAAAGGATGGTGAGCCTTCTATTCTATCTCTCATTTATTTATATATTCATTACTTTTTATTTGCATATTATTGGTTTATTTTATGTATAGAAGACTTACATAATTATTTGTTTATTTGTTTACTATGCAGTTGTGCTGCCTTGTGTTGCTGCTGTGTGCTGGATGCATGCTTCTGAGGATTGAGAGAATTCTAGAGACCACTGTCCTTTTATTGGATCTTTCTCTTCTTTTATTTATTTTTAAATATTTTATTCATACAGAATTTGGATTTTGTATTATGTGAGGAATGGAACATTGGATACTTATTTATCCCCATCTTATCTTAAGATAGTTATCATTACACTCTGACAATCCTATTGTTTTCATTTTAATTAGTGGTTGATTTTTTTTTTTTTGCTAAGTGAGATTTGTTGTTGTTGTTATTAGTATATATTACAATTGGTTTATTATTTTTTTATTTAGATCGTTCTCTCTCTCTCTCTCTCTCTCTCTCTCTCTCTCTCTCTCTCTCTCAATTATAAATTTGATGCAATGAGATACAAATTTTTAGCTCTAAAACAAATTCTATCTATGCATAACTCACTAAAAGTCTGCTAAGAACCTTGTAAATAAAATGTTAAAAGTATTTATAAAGATTAGGTTACTTTGTTAATTTGGTCCTTTAATTATTGGGGAAAGTTTAATTTGGTCTTTAAACTATTAATTGTGTCAATTTAATCTCTCAATTTTTAAAATTAAATCAATTTCATTTGTATGTTTCTTCTCCTTTTAAATTTTAATGAAACCATGCAAAAAACAAAAACTGACAACTCTTTAATACAAAAAGAAAAAGAAGTCATAAAAAATTCCTTTTTACAATTGCCTTCATCCATTTCATCCACCGACAAAGCTATAAAAAGAACAAGCCTAATAAGCCATACCCACACCTAACAATCAAACATTGACCACCTTTGATCCTTGCCAAGCATCTAGTCTTACAATCACCGATAATTTTACTACAACACAAATTCTCATGCCTATCAATAATACAAGTTATACAAGTCATACACCTAACACTCCAAATACCATCACTAAAGACAAAAATACAAGTCATCAAATCTCTAACTTCTCATGCACCAAAACCCATTCACGTGAACCTTCTGACAATAGCTACACTAGACAAACTCTTATGGTCATCAATAATGCAAATCAACAAGACAATAAAGATTTAGATAAAAAACAAATACAAACTATTAATAGAATAGAACTACACAAAATTGGTTAAAAGTTGAAAATAAAGAAGTTGTTCATGAAGAATTTCCCCCATATGAATCCATAGTCATAAACCATAGAAACCACCAACTAGTTGCCTCCCCCATAAAAAAGGTAAGTTTAAGTGATGAAACTAAAAACTTTGAAAAAATTATTGAACAAAACAATTATTCAAATACGTATTTAAAAGTAATAGGTGCCAAGCTTGATAGAATAGAAAATAAAATTGATCCCATCAAACCAACTACAAGATTAGATATTGAAAAACCTTTGTTCACACCACATGAAATACCTCCAAAGTTACGAGTTTCCTTCAAAAAAGATAATACTGACTTATTAGAAGAAATATCTAAAAGATTCCAAAATTTAGATATGACAAGCCTAGCCTCATCATCACAAAATAATCAAATTAAAAGAGTTAATACCATAGATAAGAAAAAACAAGAACGCCCAAAAGTTGAAGAATATATTGAAAATTTACAAAATCAATTCAAAGATTTAAACATTAATAGAACTGCAAATGAAAGAGATTTTCATGGTAAACCTTTAAGGAGTCGTATTGCAAGAACAAGATATCCTGGAAATGTTTCAATTACAAGAAATTTTTATCCTAGACCAACTACTCCAGATTTACAATTTGAAGATAGAGAATTAACTGTTAGAAATGCTTATAATGCTGAATCCTTATATGAATGGAATATTGATGGTATATCACAATATGAAATTTTAAATGAATTGTATGAAATGTTTATGGTTTCAAATGTCTACAAGAGTAATAATAAAACTGATCATCAGATTGCAAATATAATTATTACAGGTTTTACTGGCCAATTAAAAGGATGGTGGGATAACACTTTAACAGATAGTGATAGAAAATGGTTAGCATATGCTTACAAAAGAACTCAAAATGGAACTCCCATAGTAGATGAAAATGGTTTACAAATTCAAGATGCTGTTAATACTTTAGTTTTTGCTATAACAAAACACTTTGTAGGAGACCCAGCAGACTATAGAGAAAGTGCTTATAATAGTTTAGAAAATTTAAAATGCTATACTTTGTCAGATTTTAGGTGGTATAAAGATGTTTTCCTTTCAAAAGTCCTAATTAGACCTGATAATGCTGAAGCTTTTTGGAAAGAAAAATTTATAAGTGGGTTACCTCATTATTTTGCTTACAAGGTTAGAGAAAAATTATTTGAAAAAAGTCACACAGATTATGCACAAACTACTTATGGAGAGATTATTTGCACAATTCAAAAAGTAGGATTAAATTTATGCAATGATATAAGAATGACTCATCAATTAGAAAAAGAGAAAAAATATGCAAAACTAGAATTAGGAAATTTTTGTGAACAATTTGGATATTCCCTATTAAAAACTATAGCTCCATCAAGACAAAGAAGAAAACAACAAAAGCTTTATAAAAATAATTATAAAAGTTACAATAATAATAAAAAGAATAAATCTTACAAGTTTTATAACAATAAACCCTACAAAAATTCTAATTTTAGGACACAAGCTAAAAATGTTGGAAAACAAAAAGATAGAACTCCTGTTTGTTATAGATGCGGTAAAACTGGCCATTTCCAAAAGAATTGTAAAGTAAAGAAAGAAATTAACAAGATAGACATTAGCAAATACAGTACGGAACAATTAAAAGACAAGTTTTTACAAATTTTACAAACTGACTCTGAAAATGAATCAAATGACTCTTTAGAAGATAATGCCTCAGACAATGAAATTTTTCAAATTGAAAATTCTTCTGATAGCTCTTGTTCAGAGAATTCTAGTGAAGAAGGAATAGAATTATGTTATTGTAATAACAAAGATTTTTGTTCATGCAAGAAAACTATAAATGTCTTAAGCTAATCAGAACAAATTATTTTTGAATTAATTGACAAAATAGAAGATCCACAAATTAAATTTGAATATTTAAAGAAAATTTCCCAAATAGATCATCAAGATACCCCATTAGCAAAACCAGATAAAACAAAATATAATTATACTAATATTTCAGACATGTTTAAAAAACAAAAAGCTCAAATTACAATTCAAGATCTTCAATTAGAAATAAATTCCATAAAATAAGAAATTGGAGAAATTAAGACAAATTCTCAAACTGCTCATGAACAATTTAGCCAAGAAATATCTGCTTTAAAATTAGAAAATAATAAACAAGTTCAAATTCCCAGTAGTTCAGAGGTAGAAAACAAATTACAAGAAAATGATGATATAGAATACTTACCTAAATCAAGTTCCACTGATCTTTTCATAAATTTAATAAATAGAGTAATATTTCAAAAATGGTACACTGAAGTTCAAATTGTAGTAAACAAAGAATATTATTTTACTATTGTTGCTTTATTAGATTCAGGAGTTGATTCAAATTGCATTCAAGAAGAATTAATTCCAGCAAAATATTATGAAAGAACTACTGAAGGATTATCTCAAGCTAGTGGAACAAGTTTAAGTATAGATTTTGGATTACCAAATGCACATGTTCATAGAGATGGTATTTTTATTCAAACAACTTTTGTTTTAGTCAAGAATATAACCAACAAAGTAATATTAGGAAACCCATTTATAACTTTATTATATCCCATTAGAGAAATTTCAGAAAAAGGTCTCACTACACAAATTCTAGATCAAGAAGTTACTTTTCCTTTTGTTATGCCACCTATGACACAAGATATAAATTTGCTAAAAGAAATTTCATTTTCAAAAGAATTAAATTTAATTTCTGAATAAATATTACTTAGTACTCTTTCCAAGTTTTATCAAGAACTAACAAATTTTACTTTTCAGGATGAAGAAGTTAGAGTTTGGAAAGATCAGTCTCCCCCTTTATCCAAAAGGCACAAATATTAAATTCAGAATACTTAATAATTTAGCCAGCTCTATCAATGAGGAACAACAGTGTCTTCTAGATGCTTTCTAGAATACTCGTTATGATGGAAAGAAATTTTTAGACAGTCTTAATGCTTTAACATATTATTTTAGCCAGCTAAACAATACTGTAGACAGCAGCAAATTTTCATCTTTTACAGATATTCAGATCCTCATCTCAAGATCCAAATAGTAGCTCCATTCAAATTACAAAAGAGATGCCCCCACTGGGCCGAGAGACTTTTACCCCACTGGTAAAAGGCAAAGGAAAGCAGAGTGAGGAACAAAACTTGTCTCTTGATAGACAACCTTTATCCCCACTGGATAAAGAAAAAAGTGTGGAAACAGAAAATTTTTAGTCTACCACAAGAACTCAAAGATAAGATTTTCCAAGATGCTGAAGATAGATCCCAAGGCCTATTGATCAAGCTACAACAATACTTTTTTGACCACAAAGTTACAATTCCAAGTCTATCTTCCCATATTACTGATAGATATTTAGGTAATCAACAAAGTTTATTATTCCAGTTTGTCCAAGTTGGTATCAATCTAGACATATGTCCCAATCCCTTGCTAATTCCTATAGAAAGTATGACACCAATTACCGTAGAACTCCTTTTAGACTATGGTATGATTTCACAAATTTGGGTCTCAGATAAAACCAAGCTTGCAAATTTCCCTTATAAACTCAAAAGATCTTGTGAAATAAACACGTTCCTAAACAAGTCCCTTTTCTTAGACATTGACTCAATTCCTCCTGAATGGGTCAATAAAAATAACTATTCTTACAAGCTCTTACCAAGCTACCATTTTATTTGTTTACATCCCTCCTCTTTAAGTGATAATGAAAGATTTTATCCCCAAATTGAACCGACAAATTACAAGTTTTCTGTTTCAGACATCCAAAATTGTAGAGCCCATATGTACAATATAATCCAAATAAGATTTCAAGAAGATCTAATCCCAAGAATTATAGCTCAAACTCCTCACATGACCATTTGCTCTGAAATTAGAAGTACAATTTTCTAATGTCCAGAATCTCAGTTATGGAATAGTCCAACTACAAAAGAATATATAGCATACTGGAAGCTCCATGCAAATGAAATTCTAGAAGATGAAGATTATGCCTACTATGAAGAATATGATGAAGAGTATGACTTTGATGAAGAAGCTATTCATAATCTAAACACCTAGAGATTCCCTAAAAATGTAAAGAAGATAAGTTGGCAAACAAGTTTACTTTTGGCAGCACAAAAAACAAGTTTCAAGATGCTCGATTCAAGAAATTCAAGAAATTCCTGACATAGTCTTCTTTTGACTCCTTTTGACAAGTTCAAAGACAAATTTACTTTTGGCGCGTGCAAGTTCAGACAAATCTACTTTCAGTACAACGGATAAGTTCAAAGAAGGGTTCCAAGATAAGATGATTGACAAGCTTAAAGTGACAAGATTCCTGACAAAGCAAGATGCTTTCGACAAGAAAATCCGACAGATTCCAAATTCAAGATTTCACTTTCTCAAGTTACCAAGACTACTGTTTAAATGTCCCAATTAAATTATTACTTCACTGTTTTATTTACTTTTCAAGTTCTATTTAAGCTATCCTTCTGGCTTGTAGAAGGCAGGACCTTAGTTACGGCTTTTCTTTAGAAAACTCAAAGCAAATCCCTTGTAAACACTTTCCCTTTCAGAAAACAAACTTCTCTTGTATTTCTCAAGTTATTTTGCAAGGCATCTCTGTAAGTTTTCAAAGTTTATCAAATAAATTTCAGTTTCAATCATTGCTTTTCAAGATTTTATTATTGTTACTATAATTTTATTAGCAGCATATTTATTCCATACTGCCTTTACTCTGTCCATTTCTAGCAATTTCATCTTTATCATACTGTTAATCTGTGCCTGGGTGTCATTATGGTATTTTTTTTTTTTTCATTTACAATTAGGATATGACATGGTATACCCGTTTAAAATCAAATAAAACCCAATCCAGAAAATCAACCCAACCCGATTCTATTTAAAAAAAAAAATAAATAAAAATTAAAACCCGATTAAACCATAATTTCTCCCTCTTCCTTTCTCTCACGTCTCTCACACCCCCAAATTTTAAAATTGATTCACTTTTGATTTGGGCTATAGTTGTATTCTTGAAATATGTCTAAAAAAATCTAAGCCCTCAAATTTTATTTTATTTTTTAATTTCTTTTTCCTACTAGGCTACGTAATAAGGTGTTGCTTTCTTCCACCAGATGGCTACGGCACCTGATGAATTTTGTATTGCATTTTGATGATTTAGGCGCCTATGAGAATGACACTTGCATATGATGAAGGCAACATTTCATAGGGGCTTTCTAGGTTGCTAAATCTAAACTGCAAGTAGCTGTCTCACATTCATCGCAAATGTGTATTGTTAAGGACCATAAAAAATGTCATCTAGAAGGATGTGATGAGTTGCGTCTGTAGGATGGTATAAATCCTGAAAGACTCAATTCTGTTAGAGCAGTAGGTCGAAATTGGCTGGCAAGCAACCCTTGAGAGAGAGAGAGAGAGCATTAAGGTTTAATCAGGTTTAATTGGCCACATCATTAATCCGTTAACCACGTATACTCAAAGTTAACGGTGACTAACGGAAGAATTAATAGTGCACGATTTTGAAACCTTTGGAACCTTTTTGCTTGTTACGTTAGGGACCAATCCTACTACTTGGGTAAACGTTAAGGACCAATAGTATATTTAACCCTTAATTAATAGTTAAGAGATTAATTAACACAATTAATAGTTAATCGCCAATTTAATTTTTTTTTTTTTTGATATATGATAGAAATTCTAATCTAAACTCACACACACGTATATTTGAACCTATGGCGTCCGCTCATGATGGTTGCTCTTACCATCAGGCCAAGACACCAATTGGTTTTTGGTGTAGGCGGGATTTGAACCCAGGTCCCTTACTCGACAACAAGAGACTTTACCAATTAATAGTTAAAGGACCAAATTAGTAATTTAATAAAAAAAAAATTACATTGCATGATAATGTTATTTATGCAAGATCCTGTAAACTGTAAACCCCGGTTGGACACGTATATATAGAAAAATTAATTGATCTCATATCATGTCTACATAATTGGGTGACCAACTTTTGCAACTTTTGTGCATAATTTGGCACTACCTAAATGTTCTATTACAATTTAGTATATAAATTTGATCCTTTAAGGTTTGGACTAAATAAAACTGTTGGGGTTTCTATTTTAGTTCGAACTTTTAAGGGATCAAAATGTAGCTATTTAAAAGGTTAAGGGATCACAATTTATGAGACTACATTGTGATAGAGCCAAGCCAAAAGGAAATAAATTGTAATTAAAAGTTTGTCTACAAAATCCAAAATATATTAATTGACATAACAATTTATTTTAATCTAAAATTTAGAAAATCAATATAGTAATTGAAAGTTTGTAAACTAAATTGTAATGGAAATTGACCATATGGTAATTGTAATTTTTTTTTGGCCAAAATATTGTTTTCATCCCTAAATTATACATGAGTTTCGTTTTTCGTCCCTAAAGTTTGAAAAGCTCGTTTTTCGTCCCTGAACTTTGAAAATGTTCATTTTTACACATGAATTTCGTCATTTTATAAAAAAGTCTATGAACGAAATTTATGTGTAAAAGCGAATTTTTTCAAAGTTCAGAGATGAAAAACAAACTTTTCAAAGTTCAAGGACAAAAAGCGAAACTCATGTATAATTTAGGGACAACAACAATAGTTTAACCTTATTTTATTTTTTATCTTATGTGGGACGCTCTGTGTAGGTCTATGCTAAGATTTGCATAACATCTTCTATAGTGTAATATATAGTTGTTGTTAGTAGTTCATTAAACGTTCCTGTATATAATGGGGCAGTTTCCCCTCTCTTTGTTGAGTTAGTCGCCACTCTTACTCATGTGAGTCTCCCTGCCACCTGCTCGAGAGAACTTAATTCTCTAACCCACACTTTAGCTACATGTGCTCTTATTGTAACCGTACTGCTTGTATTCCCATTGCTGACATTCCTCCCTCGGTGTTGAGGGTTTGGAGGTTGGCGTTGTGCTCCTTGGCCTTGTTTCCTAATTCTTCTTGTTATATATTATCTTTAATTAGGAAAAAGAAAAAGCCCATATTATTGAATGCCTTCAAATAAAATATTGAAGGCCTTAATTTGAGATTTCAAACTCTACCAAGCTTCTTTAAAAAAAAGAAAAGAAAAAAAACATTACATACACGACAATTTCACAATAATATCGAGGTGTCAAAACTATCATATACAATCAAACTAGATTTTAAAAAAAAAAAAAAAAAATCTTGAAGGTAGAGAAGTGCAAAACAGAGGCAAGTCATTTCTGCTTGGCACTTTGGGTGTTTTGTGACTTTTTCACCCTTCGGAGAGGGGTAATTATAGAATATTTTGAGAGTATATTAAATATGTATTTTCTCCTCTCACATAAGTGGTGGGTCCCGCTAATTAAATATATGATAGGACCTACCATTTATGTGAGAGGAGGAAGTACGCATTTAATATACTTCAGGAGTATTCTATAACTAGTCGCAAACCTGTGCGATGCACAGGAAAATTATTGAAAATAAAGTCTAAATTGATTTTGATTCCTTTTACTTTTTATTTTTTATTTTTTTTTTATTTTTTATTTTTTATTTATTTTTGTAGTTCAAAATGTTGTAGGCAAGATCGATAAAGAGACTTTACGAATCTGATTTAGAATAGATCCTATTTTTTTGTTTAAAAAAATAACAAAGAAAGTATTTACCATAGGATAATTAAAATTTAATATAATGTAATTTTTCTTTTGGCATAAGTTGAATATAGTCTAATTTTTATAAAACACGATTCATGTTTATATTTACCATATGGATCATGTTTTCATCCAAAAATAAAATAAAGGATACTTAAAATAAGAAGAAGGACAAATAAATACATGAGTACATGATTATATGATCAAACCTAAATAATTTTCATAACTCATTTCAAGCTCACATGGTTTCATTATAACAAATCCATCCATTTTTCTCCATTGCCAGTAACAAAATTAAATGAAATACATAAGAAAAAAAAAAACTCTAAAAATCTTGATGAAAATTGATAATTATGATTATTATTAAAAGATATTTATATTGTGTTTATATATGGAATATATTTAGTATTAGACATTAATTATGATTGTGTTTTATATATGGAATAATATATTCTTATATTAAAGAAAATATGATGTGTCAAAATTCTAATGGAAAGTTTAATAATAGAATAAAATTTAAATTCAATTAGAAAATATATATTAAAATAATGAGGTGTAAAATTGTGAGATTTCAAAAGCTTATGTGGCGCAATATGATGAGGTCAACCAAAAGTCAAAAAGCTTCGGTTTTACATTATAGTAAATTAGTCGCAAACCTGTGCGATGCACAGGAAAATTATTGAAAATAAAATCTAAATTAATTTTGATTCCTTTTACTTCTTTTGTTGAATATTTTTTTTTTTTTTTTGTAGTTCAAAATGTTGTAGGCAAGATCGATAAAGAGACTTTACGAATCGGATTTAGGATAGATCTTACTTTTTGGTTTAAAAAAATAACTAAGAAAGTATTTACCATAGGATAATTAAAATTTAATATAATGTAATTTTTCTTTTGGCATAAGTTGAATATAGTCCAATTTTTATAAAACACGATTCATGTTTATATTTACCATATGGATCATGTTTCCATCCAAAAATAAAATAAATGATACTTAAAATAAGAAGAAGGACAAATAAATACATGGGCACATGATTATATGATCAAACCTAAATAATTTTCATAACTCATTTCAAGCTCACATGGTTTCATTATAACAAATCCATCTATCTTTCTCCATTGCCAGCAACAAAATTAAATGAAATACATAAGAAAAAAAAAAAAGGAACTCTAAAAATCTTGATGAAAATTGATAATTATGATTATTATTAAAAGATATTTATATTGTGTTTATATATGGAATATATTTTAGTATTAGATATTAATTATGATTGTGTTTTATATATGGAATAATATATTCTTATATTAAAGAAAATATGATGTGTCAAAATTCTAATGGAAGGTTTAATAATAGAATAAAATTGAAATTCAATTAGAAAATATATATTAAAATAATGAGGTGTAAAATTGTGAGATTTCAAAAACTTATGTGGCGCAATATGATGAAGTCAACTAATAGTCAAAAAGTTTTGATTTTACAATATTATAGTATAGATATAGATATTCCTTCGGAGAGTCATGGGATCAATTGCCTTTTGTTTTAATATATTTTTTTTGTTTAATATGGAACGCAGTTGGCTAGCATTATAATTAAAATAATATTACTTTTTTTTTTTTATCTTAACAGTGATTACCACAAAAAAAATTTCTGCCAAAAAATAATTTATCAACCTTATTATATAAATAGTACTTTTAATGTACTTTTTGTATATTTTTTGAGTAAATATTAGGATTAATTCCTTATTATACATTTATTTTATTTATTTTTATAATTATATAATTATTAATAAAATTATTTATGACATCATCGAAAACTTTTTATTTTTATTTTTTTTGATTCTTTGTCCGGTCCAGTTTGATTTTTAAAACTATGGGTTGTAGTTAGTGCATAATGGTTAGTGAATTATCGCTTTGGATTTTTTGTATCAACTAGCAGAGAACCCACATGACGCATGGTTGATGTTATAAATTCTAATATGATTATGAAGTGATACATCATTTTTTCACCTTTTGTTTTGATAAGAATTTAACATAGATGGTTAGATTTGACTTAAGAATCTATTAGTTTTAGTTTTTTAAAGTAATAAATTACACAAATTTGGTCTCTTAATTTAATAAAAGTTTATTTCAAAATATTAATTTAGTACTATGTTGTTGCATCCGTTTGAAATTATGGTAATTGTATAAGTGAATTGTAATTTTGGGGTTTTCATGGTTTTGGTCACTTTCAATTAATACAACAATAAAAGTAAGACATTTAGGTTGAAATTATACTAAATCAATCTACTATAATCAAATACGGACATACAAAATACAATAGAGATGATAAAAATTTATTTTCCAATGACATTACTTTGACAAAATCTCTTTGTTTTATTGTAGTTGAACCTACGGTGGAATACTAAAATAAAGAATAATTCTCTATGATTCTAGCACTGAATCCATGGTTTTAAAAACCGGACCGGACCGGCCGGTTCAACCGGTTCAACCGGGGATCGGTGCCTAGTCCGGTCCGGTTTCCTTAAAAAACCGGAAATAAAGAAAAAGTGATGCAAAACCGGAAACCGCCGGTTCAACCGGTAAAACCGGGAACCGGACCGGTCCAACCGGTTTGATCACTTTTTAAATACAAAAAAAATTTATTTAAAAAATAATGCTAATATGTTAAGTCTACATTAAAATTAACCTAACATTAAATGTTTGGCTCACACAAAAGGTAACCCAACATTAAATGTTAAATGTTTGACTCACACAAAAGGCAACCTAACATTAAATGTTTGGCTCACACAAGGCAACCCAATATTTAATTAATGAATGGTAGGCCCACAAATTAATATAGCCACCCTCATATTTAAAATTCTTGAAAGAGTGTAGTATTTATAGAGGAGAAAGTGTATCATTCTCTTTTCTTTTTCCAATGTGGGACGATGAATAAGTTTTCTCACAAGAGTACAAGACAACTAGTCCCACATTGGAAAAACAACAACTAGTCTTCAAATAGCAAATACTATTTATAACTACATCAAAATACAAAATTAATTAACATATTAAAATTTGAAGACTTAAAATTTAAATTAGGGCATTCAAATTTTAAACTCATACATAGTTTTTAAATCTTCAAATAAGTCAAATAAAGAAAGTTCTTACCATAAATCTAAGAAAATACTATTTTTGACTTATGATATTATCAAATAAACATAAAACGTTCTTCTATGATTTAAATATGATTATTTTGTAATTTTAATATGTTTAGTTACTTTTTTTTTCTTCTAAATATAAGATGTGAAAACTCATATAAAAGTTTTAAAATTTGTTATATATATATTTTTAACTAAATATTATTAGTTAAATTTGTTATATATATTTTATTAATTTATATAATTTAAAAATTATTTATGACGTCACCGGTTCGACCACCGGTCGGACCCCGGTCGGACCACTGATACGGGAACCACTCCCTTTTCCGGTTCTCTCACCGGTCCGGTTTTTAAAACCATGACTGAATCCTCTCAAGAATAACTCTATTTTTTTACTCATCGAGCCACTCAATACCCCACTTAGTCACTCACTTTCTTAGCACACTTAATTATTATTATTATTATTATTATTTTTTTTTTTTTATGGCTATTTAAGTTTTTTAATAAGTATCCTAGAAATAAATCCGAGAGCCGCCAGGGTGACACAAGTACAACGCAAACGTGATGTATCAACAAATGAGTCATTGTGAAACTCATAAAATACATGCGGGTCTCCCTACCATATTAATGGTCAGTAGAGGAGAGTGGAAACAAATTGAGCTATCCTTGACTTCTCATCAGAATAGTTCATTTATTTGTTGACTAATGTGGCATTGGATGGGAACTTTTTGTAATGACATTGAAGAGATTCAAGATGCAGCTTTGATTTTTGTTGGTTGGGATGTGGCACCAGACCACTAATCCTTTCTCTTCGCATTCATGGTTCACAATTTTTAACTTTAATCGGCCATTGTTGAACCATAGGTAAAACCTTAAGTCTACGGGATAGAAATTAGGATTTTGACCTAAGTAATTAAAAACTGAATTTTGATTAGTCAAGATGAGAGTTTGAAATATGCTAAGATGCATAGAATTATATTCTAATTATTTGATTGGTTCTTAAATTAATGAATATATTTAACAAAGACTTAATTCATCTGGTTAATCAATGAGCTTGTCTTATCTTGAGCCTATCATGTGGAATAATTCTTTTAAAGAAAAGGATAATTTTGTGATTACCTCAATAATTATTTATTTTGTCAAAATAAATACTTAAAGAGACAATTCAAGAGACCAAGTTAATCCCTGAAAAGTTGGAATATAAACTGACCAAAGACCTTTGGATTTATCCATAAATATTATAGGAATACTTAATCAAATGGAAGCAAGATCAAGAATATTGAATTTTCTAAAATAATATTTCTAGTACAGATTGGCACTTCATCATCTATCATCTATCAATTGGTTTTTGACTATTGGTATATATATATTTTTAATACCAGAAAAAAAGGTTTTATTGAAGGGCTAGTTAAATAAACTTACCTTGGTTACTATTTTCTTTCAAGGGGTTTTTACTTTTTAGAATAACTAAGTTAATATCAAAGAAACTAAAGATCCAATAGAAAATGAGGCTTGGATACATTTCCCATTATAGGAACAGCCTCATATAGAGGTTTGTACACAATAGAGATAAGAGAATAGCTACAAAATAAGCTAGAGCTGTTACATGTTGTAGTTACAGAGAGATAAGATCAGTTTTGTTTGCGAATACATGTTCTATTACTCCCCATCAAACTTGACATGAGGTTAACCCAAAGTCTAAATTTGCTTTCAAGTCCATCAAAGAATGCACGGGAGAGGGAGAGAGGCTTAGCAGCGAGCTTCCTTGGTTTATTTTTTATTTGGATTGTATAGTAATTCTAATCCATCCACACCTGAAGCAACTCCAAAAGACCTAGGCCAACATCTTATGGGGTATGGCCTTTCACAACCACCGCCAGTGCTTGTGCTTGCTCCAGTTACTCAACCAGATACAGATTCCCACCAACATTAACCCATGAAGCCCTCTCAATGCCAATAAAATTTGGAAAGTGTGGGAAAAAGCAAGGGCTAGATGGGATGGAAAGAATCATATATTTCCTTATTGGATGACACTTTTGTTACCTCACAATTTGGATGTGATGCGTGTTGAAAAAATATATATTTTGTGATTACAAAAATCAATTTCAAGATATGAATGTTAGAGAGCGAAAATGTCAGGTATGAAGAAGACTCATGATTGTTATTTTTTCATAAAAAGATTACTCCCACTTGCGCTATATGAGTCTTTGCATTTATGCCCATACACGTATTAGATGTTTTGACTTTTGAGTGAGCTTAGCAACTTTTTCAAAGATATGCGCTCCAACATGTCATTATTACCTAAATTAAAATTGCACACTATATGAGATTGACATTCTATATACTTTACTTCTCAATTATATCACACCCACTCTAGCAACATTAGTTTCCCAAAGTAGGTGAATAGCCAAGTGCACCATTATATAAAAAAAGAATGTAGAAAAATTCTTTCTAACTTGCAAAGGGTTATTGAGATTTGGGTTTCAAGACGATCCAAATAATCCATTCGAAACATCTTGGAACACACTTTTTTGAAAAAGGATGCTAATCTCAGTCAGAGCATCTGATACATGTCTAGGCAAAAAGTCACGCATTGCAAGTGGGAGGAATCTTTCTAAGAAAACATGACAATCATCGAGAGAAATTTGTAGAGTAAATATCTGGAAGTTGAATATATTTTAACAATTGGCATAAATTCATTTTCTCATCACTTGACGATATGTAGCAAGCTGGGGGTAACGCTATCTTCACATTAACCTCGTTGAGGTAGAGTGACTGTCGTATACCCATTTGTTTTAGATCAAGACGAGTCTTTAAAGAATCCTTCATTTTACCTTCAATATACATAAATGTCCCTAATCACGCTATCAAATACATTTTGCTCAACATGCATCAAATCTAAATTGTGATGTAACAAAATTGTTCTCCAATATGTTTCTAATCAAAATATTTCACATAAACCAAGGCTACAAAATGTTGTTTATATCAATCAAGACAGTTGCAAACATGAGATGACACCATGATAAACGTGCAAATGATGGAGTGTTACAGCTTGGAAAAAATTTGACCAAATTCATGAGTCATTTACATTGAATCTCGATAATCTTAGGGTTGGATTTGATACTGATGGGATTAACACATTTGGAAATATGAGTTTTTCATACAATACTTGGCCTATTATCTTATTCCCCTATAATCTCTCATTGTATGTGCATGAATAAGCCTTACTTATTGATGTCTTTACTAATTCTACGAATGATGCTTCCATCCTTACACTTGACGGGGTCGAGTTCTTCCCATCCCGGGGGAGTTGGTGCGGACACAAGATACAAGCAGATTTATAAGCGTAGATTAAAAAAGAAGTCAGCCCAACCAGTGGCCTTATGGTTGTAATTTATAATTTATTAATTATTGGGCTTAGGGCTCACTCAAACCTACTAATTAATATTTAGGGTTTCATTGTATTTTCTTTTATTTAAGAACTTTTTATATTTAGTTGTCAGACAGTTTTTGAATAATAATATTGAGGTATTTTTTTACGTCTTGGTGCCGACTCCAACCAATCCTAGGTGCTGGCTTCTCGTGGTGTTACGTTTGATTTTATTCTTACTGTTCTAATATTTGGTTGTCCTACGTCAAATTTGGTATCAAAGCTAGGACAACCAAATATTAGAACAGTAAGAATAAAATCAAACGTAACACCACTAGGAGTCAGCACCACCAAGCCGTAAAGAAATGCCTCAATATTATTATTCAAAAGCTGTTTGACAAATTAGTATAAAAAGTTCTTAAATAAGAGAAAATACAATGAAACCCTAAATAGTAATTAGTGGGTTTGAGTGGCCCCTAAGCCCAATAATTAATAAATTATAAATTACAACCATAAGGCCACTAGTTAGGTCATCTTCTTTTTAATTTACGCTTATAAGTCTGCTTGTATCTTATGTTGGCACCAACTCTCTCGAGGTGGGAAGAACTCGACCTCGTCGAGTGTAAGGTTGGGTAGCTCTAGTAGTACTCAAGCAGGTCTGGATCAAACCCTTGATCCAAGTCGGAGCCTACATCACGTCCCACGATTTCCAATTCTAATCCACCAGGTATCCCTTCGGTGTAACAGGAGCTTCAATGGTCTTGGTCAAGGCATCGCACGTCTCAGGCTCCACAAAATCCAATATTGTCCCCGATGCTTCACCCACACAAAACTGATGGGCCAGATTTTTTTATTTTTTATTTTTCTATCGGGTCTGCTAAGTAATCTGGGTCAGAAGGTTCTAGTTCCTGGGCCTCTACCACTAAAATAGAATCAGAGACTGATGGCCCACTCATAGAGTTAAAATTAGTGGGTTGTAAAACTTTGGGCCCAACCATAGTGTCAAGCCCAGTCCACTCAACTTTCCTGCGCTGCCCCTGAATTAGAATGATACGAATCATTTTGGGAAATGTCTTCCATTCAAAATGGAATTGCCTAGTCGGTCTGGGTTCATTTCTAGCCATATTTACGTGTGGCCGAGAATCACGCCTCCCATAACCTCGATTCGTAACGTGCATGGGAAAATCAAGCGCAGATGTCACAACTCCTTTAACGTTCGACCGAGTTTTCTGCGCTTGCCAAAAATTGTGCGGACCCACTGTTTGACTTTGTGAGTGTCACGGAGGCCTACCGTCGCCACCCCTTTGACGGAATCGTGACTCAATACCCTAGGAGCTGCATCATGTGTCACAACTTCATTCAAGAAAAATTTTCTGACCTGAAATTCAAATAACAACCACCCAGAACTCCGCCTGCCTTCCGGAATTCTAATGCTTCCCGGGTGAGCGCCGCTATGATATTCCGAGACCACCACAAACCTCCCACCACGATTTGAAATGCAACTAAATTCAATAATTCTGTACCCATCTTAGAAAAATTCAGAGAAAACATCTAATTTTTGCGTCAGTTGACGTAATTTGATCAACATCTCCAACATCCACCGCAAGCCACTAAAGCCAACCCAAAGAGAACCACGAAAACGACCCCTGCGCTCCATAATATGATATGGATCCATTCTACCCCATCAAAACCCAAAGTAAATGCTTTAGAATCAATACTAAAAGCATTTGCACCACCCATATGCTGACCCCATATAGCTACCCTTTGTTTCTAATTAGCCTCCGAAAAAGAATTTAATTTGGTTAGTTTGTTTAAAGTTGTTTGTGAAGGGAAAGGGTTATTTAGATTAGGTGTGTTTAATTAAGGGTGTAACGGGAGAGGATGGATATGTTGGATAGGGATGTTTTGGAGTATTTGAGAGTATGGTGATGGGGGTTGGAGAGGTTTGAAAGATTTTGATGATGGTTTGCAATGGAGAAATGGTTGGGGGAGATGAGGAGGAGGGAATGGTGGAGGAGGAGGAAGCATGGTGTGGGGAGGAGGGAATGGTGGAGACAAAATTGTTGGAGTATCAGTTCTCAAGTTTTCCAGATGAACTAATAATGTTCGTAATGACATGGATCAGTGACCTGGAAACGCCAAATATCGACAATGACCCACATAAAACATCCTAGATTTTTTTTAATAAGCTACAATGAATAATCTCGTTATGGAAACAAGTACAAGCCAACTTTCATTTTGTACTCTAAAAGGACATGCAAGCATATACAAGAAAGTCATTAATAGTCCACAACACTTGCTCTTATCTTCAAGTTTTCAATGATGGTAGTATTATGAGAATACATTCCATAAGGAGCCAGTTTATTACCCCTGTTTTACACCCACCAATAAAAGCATGATAGCTCATCTTTTTTCACTTTGTTCTACACTCCAAAATAAGCTTGCCAACACACAATAACTGCTCCTAAAAACAGTAAAAAAGAAAAAGAAAGTGCCGATAGAACAATCGGATCTGGAGAGAGAGACTCCGACCAGACCACCACCGCTACAACAACGAACCACCACCACTGCAACAACCATACCCACCCACCACCAAAAATGAAGTTAGAGTAAATTCTCAGTGCACATATGAAGCAACACTGCCTTATGGTCATGATAAACTGAAGTTAGAGTAACCGAGGAGCTTCTCATAGCCCCATCAAAATTGATCTTGACTAAGCCTGTGGGAAAAGGGCTCCACGGATCCCTTTTGTTTTCTCAGAGTAGGCAATACTTGTAACACATGAACCACCCAATCTGCTTCCTTTTCGCCAAGGACAGAGAGATTAAAGAACTACCAAACTCCATTTTGCAAAGTATCATTGGAGTTAATAGGCCAACATTATGAAGCTCTGGTAATGACCAGAAAACATTAAGGTGACCTCTAGTTCGAGTCAGCCAAACTGGATTTAAATTTTGTTTCAATGATGGTATAACTTGGCAATTTCATTTATGGGTGTGCACTGTGCACACCAACTTAAACGTCTATCCCAAGGCATCTCTCACGAGTTTCAGATGAAACTGAACCTAAATAGTAAATACTACTTAATCAATGCATATTTTCAAAACCTCCCAAAGAACGTATTTCATATATTTTGGTGGTCTGGTCGGCAGTGGCGGCTCCAGGAAATTTTTTCAGGGTGTTCAACGTTCATTACAAAACTTGAATATAACATCACTAAAAAAAAAAATTACATGAAATATACAGTAAAAACATAAAATATCAAAGTATCACTACAAGACAATCAGACAAATATACAGTAAAAACATAAAATATAAACTATCAAATAAATAAATAAATATTATATTAAAAACTAAGATTCGGTCAAATAACTAAACAACTAACATATAACAAAACAACTAAACAAGTAGTCAAGACTGTCAAGTAGTGAAATAGATAAGAACAAAATAAGAGAGGAAAAGAAAAAAAAAGAAAAAAAAAAAAAAAAAAAACCCAGATCTGAGAGCCGAACCGGAACGGGTGAACGGCGGAACCAGTGAACCAGCAGCAGGCGTGGGCGCGTGGCGTGATCGAGCGGCGGCGGCAGCAGCAATCAGCAGGCGTGAGGCGGTGCGGTGAGGGACGGTCTGGCGGTGGACCGGTGGTGGCTACTGGCCTTCGCACTTCGCAGCAGCCAGCAGGGGTTTCAGCTTTTGGGTTTTCTCTCTCTCTCTGTCTGACTCTCTGTCTCTCAATTCAACTATTCAGAACAAATTTGAGATTTTTTTTTTGTCTTTGTTCAGGGCACGCTGCACGCACACCGCACGCAGTAAGTTTGGGATTTTTTTTTTTTTTCTTAAATAGAATAAATTTAATTAATGGGCTGGGCTGGTTCAAACATTTGGGTTTAAACAAGTTATTATTTGGGCTTATTTTGTATTATGGGCTTAAATAAGTGTTGTTATTTGGGCTTTTTATTTTTGAGTATGGTAAATTGGGTTTATTAGATAAGGGTGTTCACAAATTATTTGAGGGTGTTCACAATTTTTATTTGAGGGTGTTCAGAATTTTTTTTTAGTCGAGAATATCTATATAAAAAAAAAAAATTTCTTTGATTTTTTAAAAAGTCAGGGTGTGCAGCTGCACACCCTGAGTATAAGGTAGAGCCGCCCCTGCTGGTCGGAGTCTCTCTCTCCAGATCCGATTGTTCTATCGGCACTCTCTTTTTCTTTTTTACTGTTTTTAGGAGCAGTTATCTTGTGTTGGTAAGCTTATTTTGGAGTGTAGAATAAAGTGAAAAAAGATGAGCTGTCATGTTTTTATTGGTGGGTGTAAAACAGGGGTAATACACCGGCTCCTTATTGAATGTATTCTCTTTTGAAATACTTTGGAAATCTTGTGCCCGGCTCGGCTGATAGTTGCTCCCTATGATGTCATCATTGATGACTGAAAGCTTAAGTCGTAGGGGTATAAAATGGGGTGTCTAAAGTTATCCTTCTTTTGACTATACTTGTGAATAGACGTAGAACTAAAAGCCGGACTAAACAAACTATTTTGTTGGACCTACGACTTGAGCCCACCCACACAGACAAAACACACATGGGGCAAATGGTAGACAATGTGTTAGGTCGCTTATTAGAAGTAATGATCAACACACTTGGGTGGAACGAAAAAGAGTCCACGACTCACTTCGAAGATGGGGTAGATTTTCATTCAAATTCATGTGAATGTGATGCTTGGGAATCTAGATGCCCAAGAATGTAACTATTTCCCTGTGGTTTGACGTTATATTTTTAAGCACCATAGTTGTGTTTCTCATCAGTTTTTTGGTATCTTCTAAATAATAAGAAAGTAATATAAACTATAAAGCAAGTCAAATCTTTAGTAAAATCATAGTCTATCATTTCCGAATGACATATAAAATTAATACAAAAATAATTATTTATAATTCTTATTCTTCATGGCATATCAAGACATTGTATCTTGTTATTAAAAATAATTTATTTTTCTGCCTTTCAATATATAATAATAATAATAATAATAATAATAATAATTTATGTTCTTTTAGTTTTATCTATTTGGTTAAAGGATGAGATGATATGGATGATAAAGAGATAAATACAACCTTTTTTTTTTTTTTTTTTTTTTTTTTTTTTTTTTTTTTTAGTTTTATCTCTTTTGGTTAGATGATAAGGAGAATAAGGTTAAAATTGTTAGTTTATATAAAATATAATTTTTCTCATGCATGAGAATGTAGATACCCACCTATTTTAAAGGGAATCCACATTCTTACAAAAGTAGGAATGTAAATATCCCAGGCATTTTGATTCCAAGCATTTGGATTTCTTTGGATGATTTGCAACCAAACATAGGAATGTTATGAATTTTGATTACATTCTCAAAAATCTTAAAAGATTACCCCCACACCAAACGCCCCTTTAAGGTGTCCAAAGATGAAAGGGGAATTCTTTTATGAATCTTAATGGTGAAAAAGGAATTTTAACCACTCAGGAGTAATCCCGAAGGTGAAGAGGGAATTCACAACTTAAGGTGTCATCATAAAGGTGAATGAATTCTAACCACTTAAGGTGTTCTAGAAGTGAAAGAATCTTTCTAAGGCCATCTCCAGCAGTGGTTTAAACCCTGCTCTTCAACTCTATTTTTAAAGAACAAAGCCAAAAACCGGCCTCCAGCAGTCGTTTAAAATAACTCTTCATCCTTAAATTTTTTTACAAAGTGTACAGTACCCTTTCATTTTTGAAAGGGTACTGTACACTTTGTAAAAATTAAAATAACAATTATTTTTTTTCTGACCCCACCGGTTACCAACGGCATTTTATTCCGAAAATTTCTCTCTCTCCTCTCATTTCTTCCGAAATTTTTTCTCTCTCTTCTTCTCTCTGCTCTCTCTTCTCTCTGCTCTCTCTTTATCTCTTTGCTCTTTGGGATTTTCTGTTTGAACAATAGAAACTTTCGGTCTGAAAATTTGTTGGGGTTTTTGAAGCACGAAAATTTCTCTCTCGTCTGAAATTTTTTTGGGGTTTTCTGTTGCCGGCGTGGTGGTTCGGTGGTGGCTTGGGCTTGCCGGCGTGGTCTTTTGGGTTTTCTGTTGAAGTTGATTCGGTGGTGGCTTGGCGATCTGGGTTGCTGGCTTGGCGATCGGGGTTGGTGGCTTGGCGATCTGGGTTGGTGGCTTGGCGATCGGGTTTGGTGGCTTTGGATCTGGGTTGGTGGCTTGGCGATCGGGGTTGGTGGCTGGCTTGGTGGCGATCGGGGTTGGTGGTTGGTTTCTTGGCGATCTGGTCTTCTTTTCTCTTCCGGCGTGGTGGTGGCGGCGTGAGGTGGCTCGGCGATCTGGGCTGATTCGGTGGTGGTTGATTCGGTGGTACCGGTTTCTGCCGATCTGTCTTCTTTTCTCTTCCGGCGTGGTGGTGGTAACGGCGTGAGGTAGGAAATTTGTATTCGGGTTGATTTTGTGTTGATTTTGTGGCTGTTTGTGTACTGGGGTTGAGGATGATTTTGCTTGTGGCTGTTTGTGTACTGGGTTGAGGTTGATTTTGTGTTGAATTTGTGATGAGGTTGGTTTCGGGTTGTTTACTGGTGTGGATGAGGTTATGTTAGTTTGTGTGTTGAGGTTTTGATTGGAATTAGTTTGGGTGATCAAGTTTGGATGAGGTTCTGTCTGTGTGTTGAGCTTTTAATTGGAATTAGTTTGGGTGTTGAGCTTTGGATGAGGTTCTGGTAGTTTATGTGTTGAGTTTTTTACTGGAATTAATTTATGTGTATATGTGGTTCTGGTTTAATTGGATATAGCACAGAGTATAAAACATAACCAAAAAAATAATAATTGGGTTTTAAAATGAAGCTCTCTTAATTTTAAAACGAACCCAGAAAGCAAAATGTATTTGATAACCTCCAACTCATGTATATCATCAGTTCTTATCTAACAAAAAAAACAAATGTGGAAACTAAATCATTGGGAAAGAATAAACTCAGGTAATAAATTAGAAGCTGAAATTGGTAAATATAAAATGACAATAAAAAAAGATTTAGTTCTGGAAGAGTTGTCTTGTAATTTAGTTAGATTCTGAATTACCTCACGTGGGTGTAAGACATGAGTGTTGTTGTCTTCCTTATCCATGACCAGGACTCCACAGTCTTTTGCTTGGTGCAGGTTTTTTAAAACTGGGAGAAACTTATAAAGAAATTAATTTTCATGTGGAAGAAAAATTAGTTGGCTGGTTTAATTTGCAGATAAATAATATTAAGTTAAGAGTTTTGAAGCATAAAATTTATTCAATATTGTAACAAATTATAGTTTAAAGTTGTATATATCTGTTTATTGAGAAATCAGAGTCGAAACCCAATAAGTTTTGGACTACAAAATACCCCTAAACGTTTATAAGTTATAAAAAATATTTAATTAGATAGTCAAATTAAATATAAAATATAACAAAAATAAATAAATAGAACGAAGTAATCCATAATTTTATCTTCTTGTTCATCTTAAAAGAATTCGGTATTGAAATATTTTGCAATTATAATCTGTTTCTAGTATATAATTTTCTTTTGGATGTATAATTTGCTATCCCTGTTAGAATATATTATCCTGGCTTAACCAAACTTTATTAACTTTATATATCCTTAGCAGTTTGGTAATTACAACAGTTTTATTTTTACATACGTATGTATTATGAAATTATAGGTTGGATCTGTTTGAGAATTGCAACAATTTTATTTTTACATACTCTTCATGTGTGATTGATACCTAATATTGTATTGTATTGTATTTTTATTAGGGATGAATTCTCAAAATGAAACCCCCAATTTCGTTAATCTTCTAGAAGATACGTACGAATATATGATGGAAACCCCAAATGAGATGGATTATAATAATAATCCATTTCCATCCCAAGTTGAATCCACTAAAAGACCTAAAACACGTCAAGCCAATTTTACCGTAGAAGAAGACTTGACTCTTATATCTTCATATCTCACTATTAGCGAAGATCCGGTGCAAGGTACTGATCAAACATATGAAATATTGTGGATTAGAGTTCATGAATATTTTCATGCTCATACGACCTCCAAAACTAAGCGAACTATAGGTTCTCTTCAAAACCGGTGGTCAACCATTCAACTTGGCACCAATAAATATTCTGGGTGTTTGTCAAAGATTGAATCATTGCGTCAAAGTGGTCTAACTGAGGAAAATAAGGTGCATCTTATTAACTCTTCAAATTTGTTAATGTATCAATTTATTTTAACTATTGAAAATATTAATTGTTTTTATTGTTGGAATTTTTTAGGTTGATCAAGCAAAACAATTGTATACAGTAGAAACTGGCAAAAAATTTACGTTTGAACATTGTTGGAACGTGCTGAAGTATTCACCAAAATGGTTGAATAGTCATCAAAATGAGACACCAAGAAGAAAGAGAATGGAGACACCATCTTCTTCGGTAAATCTAGAAGATAAAGATGTCACAAATGATTCCAACATAAACTTGGAGAGACCACCGGGTAGGAATGCCGAAAAAGCTCGATTGAACAAACAAAAGAGCGACGAAGGTAGTAGCTCAAATGTGGAAGTGATGTTGAATGTCATGGCGGACGACAAAAAAAAAATCGCGGAATCGAGATTGGAATTTCTTGAGAGGGGCCGTGTTCAGTACATGGAGCTAGAGAATAAGCGTCTTTGTCTTAAGGAAGAAAAAATCAATTTGGCAAAAATGAAAGAGGAGAGGCAAAGAATGAAAGAGGAGAGGGAAAGAATGAAAGAGGAGAGGGAAAGAATGAGAGAGGAGAGGGAAACATTGAGAGAGGAGGCGGCAATTATGACAATGAATGTAGATGCGTTGCCTCTAATGCAACAACAATATTTTCGTCAACGCCAATCGGAAATCCTTGCAAAAAGATGTGGTAATTAGTAAATGATATTGTATTATTTTTGTATTATATTCATTAATGCTATTGTGTTGTATGAATTAAGAGAATACTTTGAACTTTTGTTGCTATTAAATGTCATTTGCTATTATGGTTGATAACTTAATTTATTACTTTGAACGTTAATGTGGTAAAATATATATAGCATTGGCTTTGCAAGTTATAAGTGTTAATATATTTTTTATTTGATAATAGAATTTTAAAGAACTTTCACAATAATTATATAGATTTGATAAACTTCAAATTACAATAAAGAGTAACATAAATAAATAATACAAGCATGAAAATTAAAACTAAATAATCTTATGATTGGCCATGTAATTGCCACAAGTGCTCCACAAGATCAGCTTGGAGTTGAGAATGAGTTTCTCTATTTCTAATGCGAATATGAGATTGAATGAAATTCTGAACTTCAATTGTAGGCTCTCGTGACACGGGTATAGGGATGCTTTCAGGCACTTGTTCGTAATCATCATCTTCTTGTACTTCATTAGAATCGCGCTCATCTTCAATAATCATGTTATGTAATATTATACATGCTTTCATAATATCATTGAGAGTTGCTTGATCCCAAAAGCGTGCAGGTCCACGCACAATTGAAAATCTTGCTTGAAGTATTCCAAATGCACATTCCACATCCTTCCTACATGCCTCTTGAACTCTAGCAAAGTGTTTTTTCTTTGCTTCTATTGGAGCTGAGATTGTTTTCACAAAAGTTGACCATTGTGGATATATACCATCAGCAAGATAATATCCCATTGTATAATCATGACCATTGATTGAGTAATTCACTGGAGGAGCACGCCCTTGAGCAAGTTCCGTAAATACAGAAGAATGCTCTAATACGTTGATGTCATTATGAGACCCAGGAAGACCAAAAAATGCATGCCATATCCAACGATCATATGAAGCTATTGCTTCCAAAATAAGTGTTGGTTCACGAGAATGACCAGTATACTGACCTTTCCATGCTGTCGGGCAATTTTTCCATTTCCAATGCATGCAATCAATGCTCCCCAACATTCCTGGAAATCCACGCTTTTCGTTAACCGCGAGCAACCTAGCAATGTCATTGCTATTTGGTGACCTCAAGTACTCTTCAGAGAAAATATTAACCACCGCTTTAACAAATTTTTTTAGACTCTCTACTGCAGTGCTTTCCCCAATTCTCACATACTCGTCAGTAGAATCAGCAGCTACTCCATAAGCAAGAATCCTGAGTGCAGCAGTCATTTTTTGAAGGGACGACAAGCCAAGCGTTCCAGCAGCATTTCTTTTTTGAATAAAATATGGATCATACGCTTCTAGTGCAGATTGAAGACGAAAAAATAGTGGACGACTCATCCGAAACCTCCTTCGGAATATATGAGAAGGAAAAACCGGATTATCTGAAAAATAATCATGAAAAAGCCTTTCTTCGCCTTGCAAATAATTGCGCTTAATGACCTTGCGGCCTACAATTGAACCACGGTGTGATGTTGATGCTCGCTCTTTTTTCAATCTTTCGTCTTCCATTGCAAGAATTGAAAGTATTTCAACGTCATCATCAGTGTCAGACTCAAGAAGAGCCATTTCCATTTCCCTCATTTGATAATCACGAGGCTTAAGATGATAATTATGCTCCATAATATATGAAAGAGAAATTTGGGTTTGATAATGAAAGAGCAAATTGGGTTTTGATAGTGAGTGAGTAAACTGAATTTGAGATTAATGAAAGAGAAAATTTGGTTTGAGGTGAATGAAAATTGAGATAGGAAATAGTCCTATTTATACTAAAAAATATGACTGTTGAAACAATATTACCGTTGAATAACGTTGTAAAATATTACCGTTATTCAACGTTATATAACATTACCGTTGATAACGTTGTATACTATCAACGTTTATTTTTTTTTTTATAAACTATCAACGTTGATTTTTTTTTTTATAAATATTATTTTGATTAAAAGCTTCAGATAAATGATTTCAGAAAAAAAAAAAAAAAAAAAAATTCAAAATCAAAATCAAAGAACATTCCGGATTTTAGTTGATTTTTTGCCAAAAATCAACTGTCTTTTTTTTTCTTTTCTCTCAGATTTGTACCGGCAGTGGTACCACCGCCCATAACCCACGGCTGGAGGTGATCCACGGCTTGAAGGAGATCCGGTGGCTTGGCGACGGAGAGAGCCACCCCAGCCTGAACCGGTGGCTTGCCGTGGCCATAGTGGACGGACTGGAGGTGACCCACGGCCAAGGCTGCCGGTCTGGAGGTGACCCACGGCAGGGCTGCCGCCTGGGGTTGCCGTGCCGGATCTCTGCCGGTCTGGAGGTGACCCACGGCCAAGCCCACCGGATTTCTGTTTGCAGCGTCACTGTTGCTGGAAATTAAGGCAGAAATTTTCTGTTTAGTTTGGTTACTGTTGCTGGAAATTAATTTGGGTGGGGGTTGTTATTTTTGGTGGGAAGTAGTGATAAAAAAATAATTTTTAATAGAATAGAGATAAAGATAAAGAGTAGTGTTGGAGTGGTTGTTTAAAAAAAAAATAGAGAGTTGTTAAAAAGTGTAATTTTAGAGATAAAGATAGAGATAAAGATAAAGAACTGCTGGAGATGGCCTAAGGTGCCATTTCGAAGCTGAAAGGGGAATTCTCACCACTGAAGGTGTAATCCCAAAGGTGAAAGTGGAATTCTAATGACAACAGATGTAATCCTAAAGGTAAACTTCTAACCACTTAGGGTGTTACTCGAGAGGGGAATTCTAAACCTCAATGAGGGGGAGTAAGTGTAGGAATCTTCATCTACATAATGATCATATTCCCTTTCTTGCCACCTAGACCCTTCCCACTTTGAATCAACCCGAGTGTTGTTGCTAAGGATGCGTACTAACCCTGAACTGCAGCAGGCGAAGGTGAGACTCGCTCTTGCGATCACCTACTTGTGGTGGAGACTTTGCTGGCTTTTGATAAATCCAAGCTATTTTTGTAATTGAATGGTTTGTGTTTAATCGTAGTCTATCCTTTGCTACCAAAAAAAAAAAAAAGAACTTGTTCTACAACCTATTGTTCTACAGCAATATAATTCAATATCCCTCCATTCTTTCAAGATAATCAAAATAAGAGAATGAATTTTACCACCTATACGTTAAAGTTAAAACCTTTTTTAATCTAAGATATTTAATAGCATAAGTAATTTTAAAGATATGACAGCATCACCCAAAGTACGACAATAAAATATTCATTTTGCACATAGTATATTAGAACTACTAGAGATAAGCCACCTAGGAGGGAAATTTACTAGAATATATTTCAAATATGACAGGGTTATACATTCTGGACTTGAAATGACAGATAAATAATGAGAGATTTCACACCCAATGTGACTGCAAATTAGCTTCCAAGCCTATCATTGAAAGAAAAAAAGAAGGAAAAACTATCATCATGGTAAGCAAAGCCAAAAAAAAAAAACACAACATAGAACATACAGAAAATTTTATAATTGCAAAAGTTGAAGCATATTACCCATATAACCAATCCAAAATATAAATGCTCCTCCTACAAGGTTAACAGAAGGAGACAGGTATAACGTGAAAGATCAAAGACCCAAGAGAAAGGATTTGCAAGGTGGAAAGGAATCTACCAAGACAACCCAAATGAGCATGGCAGCAAGTCTCCAGGAAGTTCCAAGCCAATTTAACAACTAAAGCCATGGAAAATAGACAAAACAATGATAAGAATCAAGGCAACAATAATACCCAAAACAATTAATTTTATCTTCGTATTCTATAGCCACATCTTCCTTCTCATCTTAGTCTCATGTTGCCTAAAATATTTTGCCTCTAATGGAGACTCAATATATTTCAAAAAATACATTAAACTCAATTAAGTGACTAATTATGATCATGATCATGCAACATCAACAAAACAAAGAGAAGAAAAAATGTGCAAATCTGGAAAGAAACAAAGAATGACAACCAAAACAAAACAAACTCCACAATTAGTAAGAACAAAGTTAACCAAAACATGAATGCAAATGCATGCTATATCTTCAGTCAACAATACCTTCCAAATTACATCATAACAATACAAGAACAACCAGCATCACCACTATGCCTTCTCAATATTTTCCATCATAACACCCTTGACTTCAGAAACATGAGCCTTCACTTTTGCAAGCTTTCTTATCTCTTCAGGGTGATCCCCACAGAACTAATAAACTAGAACTAAGAGTGGAACGATAACACCAATTCAACTCTTTTGTTCATGTAATTTCAAGAAGAAGAAAAAAATTCCTAAAAAATGGAGAATCTCACCGAAGCTAACCCAAATAATACCTCTCACAAACTGATTGAATGCAAGGTAACCAATTCACCAAATGTAATCAACCAAGCCACCCCAACAACAAATAGTTTATCTTTCGTAACATAGTTTTTATTTTATTTATTGGCACCAGGTATCTAAAGTATTTGCTTCGACTAATCCCGAGGTGCACAGGCCCTCAGCAAGGAGTTTCCTACAAGTGCACCCGGGTAATTCAAGGGGAAATTGAAGTCTGTACATGCCCATTTTTTAACAAATATTTGGATTGGGCCCCCAATAAAATAATTGGGCTTAATTGAATACTTAAATAATTAGCCCAACAACTCTAGCCCATTTAAATATTTTAAATAATGTCCAATAAATTATTTGGGCCTATTTTAAAGTGCTTTGACACTATTATAAAAGCCCACAACCCGAAATACATAGCCCAATCCACTAAAAATACCCTATACAACACTTAATGAACTAGCTGAGCCCATTGCAAATGTGTCTCAGCACTGTTCACAAGCCCAAAAGAAACTCACATAAAACTCATAAGCCCAAAGTATACTTATAATATGAATGTTGGGTCCAAATGCTATTGGATTCATTGAGAAAGATAGCTGGAGCCTAACCACCAATCAGCCCAGCACTTGAATAAGCTGAAGACAGCTCACCCGTGGGTCCCATAAAGGCAGAAACTGAAGCTGACAGAGAATGGGCTGCATACCTGCTGCTGGTGGAGCCCACGCCATACCTGATTTTACTAAAAAAGAGAGGGATGGCAGCATGCCATCTTCTCCAACGTGACAAGAGCAACCAAGATGTCATTTTCAAATTATTCAAACATCTCCAGCTCATTCCAGCTTTTCATTCCACCGGAAATAATGAGTTCTGGTACTGTTCACGCAGCAGACTTATGCATAACAGCTCAAAGACTACTGGCAGCAACCAAGACACGTTGGAAATGAAGAAATATGATGGAAGGCCCATAACCATGTCCATTCCGGTCCAAAAAGGACTCAGGGAGCAGCTCCCACGGCCCAGACCCGTGAGGAAGCTACTTTCCTTATGTTGATCTGACTTGAGGAGTGTGGTTTGGTGGAGGGGAGTGTGGATGCTCTTTTTTCCACATTTGCCACGTGTCGCCTTGTAAATGATGGAACGTGACTTTTATTGTTTGATGGGGATGTTGAGCCCAAAACTCGACACCAGGCTCGTTAATCTACCCGATGGCTGATAGTGCTTCCCTCTTGTTTTCTGATCTACTGGTCCACGGTACTCATGGGGAGAGTCACAGTAGACTGACAAAATCAGTACTGCAGATAAAAAACAAACCACAATAAACTTGCGGAATTGGTACCGTAGACCGAGAAACTAAACATAACAGATTTAGCCTTCACTGTAGCTTACAAAGATGGTAACAGATGAGAAACGTATAATAAACAAGGGAACTGATCCACTGGGCCATAATATCCATAGAGAAGGTCGTGTTAGACTGACAAGACCAGTACCGTGGATCAAAACTAATCACATCCACTTTGGATTCATTAGGGCTTGCAATGATAATAGCATTCAAGAAATACACAATATATTTGCCAGTAGATACACAAAATCAATCCCACAGACTGAAACTAAACACAATAAACTTGGCTTTCACAAGAATTTTGTTATGAATAGTAACGTGTAAGAAATATATATAGCAAACAATGGAACTTAGGAGATTTTGGGAGTAGGAATAGGATTATTTACTGTGCAAAAGTGTATGAATCAATATCATTAATTGGTATGGGTGTTTGGTGGTTGAGTAGGCTTTTTGGTTATGGCAGACTGAAAGTGTTTCAGTCCACCGCGGGTCTGCAGAAAGTGTTCTGTAGAATTTGATTGTCTTCAAGCTTGAAGCTTTGTGAATCAGCTCCTATGAAGAAATTAGTTTCAGACTAAGATTCAACCAACCCCCCTTTCTTATTTCTCACCCCTCTTTATAGTGGTGTTAATGTCTTGTGGTCTCAACCATTGCCCTCTTAGTCATGGTAATTTCTGTTTATTCGCGGGATAAAAGTGGTGGATTTGACTTGTCTGCTGCAGACCTGATTTGGGCTGCGGCAGACAGCCAATTTCTCATTTCTGGTATTGGGGAGAGTGAGTATTAAATACTTGACAAGGGGAGTTGAGGTAATTGAGTTGACTCATACACATTTTGCATAATCAAGTTTGATCTTACCATTTTTTGCATTATTCCCCAACAGATTAATGCTTTTTATGTTGCGGCAGATCAAAAAAGATTCAATAAATTAATCCTCCTACCTCCTAAGCTCCATGTTGAGGATGAGCAAGGACCACCGGAGTGTTGGGCTGTGGTGGTCGCTGCTCTTGAGTGGTGGCAACTTTGGTGGCCATGGCAGACTTCTTAGTCTTTTTAGTTCTTGTCTCATCACTTTTTGTTTCAGCTGGTGCTACCGTGGATCATTTCATGACGGAGTCCACCGTGACCAGTGGACAAAGGGAAGGACCAGCTTTCTTTTCATGGTTTCTTGTTTCAATAGGTGCTGACCTGGGCAGCCATGGCAGACCTCCTGGTCTTTTCGACTCTTGTCTCATCTTCTCCATCACCTCTCGCTTCAGCTGGTGTCGCCGCAGATCATTTTGTGACGGAGTCCACCGTGACCAGTGGACAAAGGGAAGGACCAGCTTTCTTTTCATGATTTCTTGTCACATCTGGGGCTGCGATGGATGGTTTTGTGGCAATGTCTACCGTGACCACTAGGTAACGAGGAGAACCAGCCATGGAAGACTGTGCTGGTCTCTTGGGGAAGACAATGAACAGTGTTGCATCTGATTGATATGTTGCTTGCCTTGTCTTCTCCATCACTTCACTTTTCCCAGCTGATGCTGTCGCAGATGTTCTTCCGGAGGTATCTACGGTGAACTGCTGGACAATGAGAAAAACCAAACTTCTTCAACAATAATGGTGCTTTGAGACTTGTTTACTACCTTGGGAAAGATTTCTTCTCATTTGCCTTGAGTTTTGCGCCAAAAGAGGAGGGAAAATGGAGCTTTCACGTGGGAGCTTTCCCTCTTTTTTTCTGAAATATTTTTGAATCTGCTGATGTTGCTTTGGCAGTGTAGACACCTCGTTTTGCTACCTACATAACCTAACAATACAAATTAGGATCCTTTCCAAAATAAACCCAAAGAACGAAGCATACAACTTCTCTAAGACAATTTTGACCATTTGATTGACAAATTGAACTGATTAAACAAATCTCCACTTCAAAATACTCAAAACAACGTGTCACAAGCCCAAATCGGACCACAAGCGCAAATGTTATGATCAATTGAAGGTTTAACGGATAGAGTGCATAATGATTTAATAATTCCAGGTACATAGGATTAATCCAAACTAATTATCATTGGTCCATTAATTGGGTTGATTTTAATTAATGAGGTGTAAACATCTCATTGGCCTGTAATGATAAATAATTATAGACTCTACTACGTTAGATAAAATCAGTTTAAGTTGGATAAATAGTATGATTAATTAATTAAAATATAGGGATTAATTGAAATAAATCAATTCAAATATTTTAAGAAGATTAAGATCACTATTATATCTAATGTTTATCATAAAAAGTGGGAAAACATTGAACAAATGGATAAATACAAAAAAAAAGAAGCTGAAAACGTTTGTTTAAAACTTGAAGTACCGGCTGGTACTTTGATTGAGTTTTGAAGTACCGGCCGGCACTTCAAGTTCGTATTTGGCACTTTGATTGGGATTTGAAGTACCGGCCGGCACTTCAAGCACACATTGAAGTACCGGCCGGCACATTGAAGTACCGGCCGGCACTTCGAACCTGGAGCACGTTTTCTTATCCCAAAATTATCTCTAAAACTTGAATTTTGAATTCTCACACGTCCAAATCAGTTCACAGCTGGTAGAGGATAAAGAATAGGGATTAATTGAAAATAAAAATACAAAATTAAACAAAGATAGCTAATCATTGGTTTGGCTATAAAAAGGAAAGGGAGGGTTAGTTACAAGGGTCCCAAACTTTGAGCTTTAGAGAGAATTCCAGATCATTCTGTGTATTTTTTCTAAAGCATAAAACACCTCTAAATAATCCCCCATTAAAAGACAGAGAAAAGCTCCCACAAAAAAATCCCTTTTGGAGATTCTACGGCGAAGCTCTGTTCACAAGTGTAGATGCTAAAAATTTCAGCACCGTATAGGCCACGTACCAATCCGTGAGAAGGCTGAATACGGGCCAGATTTGTGTGTGTGGGGGATGTTGAGCCCAAAACTCTACACCAAGTGCGGTGGACCACTTGATGGCTGATGGTGCATTTCCCTCTAACACCCTTTGATCCACCGGGCTGCAATGCTCACACAGGGGGTTACGGTGGACTAATGAAATTGATGCCACAGATCAAGACAAGCTGATAATTTTAAGCTCTACTTCCACCAGAACATTCAGTAATTGCAACGTAATGTTAATAGCACATGAGAAATGTATTACAAGCTTACACATGACAAAGAAAAATCGATCTCATAGGCTGAGATTTAGTACAATGAACTCAACCTTTTCAAGAAGCAATAATCAACGACAGTAAATACAATGTGTATGATAAGTAGTAGAAATCAAGGACCAGTGCCGTGGATCAAGAGGTTGAGCATAATGCACTTGACTTCTTTTAGGACTTGCAAGAGAGGTAGGAACAGAGCAAAGAAACATACAAATCACAGAACTTAGGAGATTTGGAGTAGGAAGAGAATCATTTACTGTGCAAAACGTACATGAGTCAGTACTTAGTGTTGGGTTAAGTGTTTGATGGGAGTTTTCTGTTGTGGCAGACTAAAAGAGTGCTTTTAGTCCACCGTGGACCTACGGGAAGTGTCCCGTGGACTGATGTTGGTTATCTGTATTTTGGAGCTTTTGAAGTCAGCTCTAATGGAGAAGTTTCAGTAGGGGAATTTTCTGATCAGCCAACCAACCCCTTATTCCTTCTTCCCAGCCCTATTTATAATGGTGTTTGTATCTAATGGTTTTATTTGTTATCCTCCTCATCATGAGAATCATTGCTTAACCAAGGGATAAAGGGGCTGGGATTTGACAAAGTTTAATGTTTGGGGCTGAGCTGATGGTTTTCATTCGCCGCAGATCTGATTTGATCTGCGGTGGACGGCAGATTTCAGGCCATTTATGAGGGAGGAAGTGACGAGCGTTTAATGCTCGGTAATGATCTGAAATAATTAAGATGACTTGACCCACATACGTTTTGCATTAATTAGATTTGATCTTACCATTTTTGGTATCATTCCCCAGCAGATTGATGCCTTTTCTGTTGCGACAGATCAAATGAAATTTGAGTAAATTGATTCCCCTACCTCCAAACATTGCTTCCTAAGTTCCATGATGTGGAGGAGCAAGGACCACCGGAGTGCTGGGCTGTGGTGGTCACTGCTCTCGAGTGGTGGTGGCCATGGCAGATTCCTCGAGTCGTTTCAGCCTTGGTTATGATTTCTGTTTCAGCTGGTGCTGCCGTGGACCATTCTGCGACGAAGTCCACCGCGACCAGTGGGTAAGGGAAATGACCAGCTAGTCTTTCATCATTACTTGCTTCGGTTGATACTGATCTGGGCGGCCATGGGAGATTTCTTGGTCTTTTCAGCCTTTGCCTCATCTTCCTCGTCATCCCCTTCGTCATCTGTCACAGGTGGCGTCGCCGCAGCTTGCTTTTGTGACTGAGTTTGGTTGTGAGCCGCTGGGTAATTGGCCGTGGACCACTGGGTAATCCGCCGTGGACCAACTCTTCTTAATTTTCTGGGCTTTGGCTGATGCTACCGTGGACCGTTTTTTCTGGAACCATGGTGCTTTGCCTGTTGGTTAATGAAGAAAACCAACATTTTTGTCATGATTTGAGTAGCTTTGGAAATCTGATTCTTCTTTGGGAATGTCTCCCTTCAGTGCCTTGAGCACCGTGTCAAGAGAGGAGGGAAAATGATGCTTGAGAGCCATTTTTCCCTCTCTTTTTCAAATTATTCCAGGACTCTCCTTTGTGCGGCAGACCTGAATTTGAAGAGTAAATGGGCTGGACTTGAATTTAAAGAGTAAATGGGCTGGGCTTTTATTAATTGACTTGGTGTTTGGACCTGGTGGATGGCTCTTGGGCCATTTCTCTTCACATGCCGTCTACCGTGGATCAGTGGATTTGTTGGGCTTTAGACCCCTGGTGGAACACTGAGATATTGAATTTGATCCACGGTGGACCGAAAAAAATGGGCCTCTACATTTAGCCCCTCGAGCCCGAATCACACGTGATGTGTGGTTCGGGTGAGTAGTCCGTGGAACATGTATGCACCCATGCACGTTGTAGTATTTCTTTTCCCACTCTTTTTCTTTTGTACGTGGGTTCCTCATTTCATGGGGGTTGTGGCAGATGGGAGTGTCAGTTACTAGAACTGATATTCCCTTTAACTTCCCCTCTCCCTAATATTCCTCATCATAATCATCATTAAATCCCTTTAGGATTTCGGGAATAGCAGCCCCAACCACCAGCCTCCCTGAGCATTTATTGTAGCCTCATTATAAGCCAACTTGTGTTTCCAAGAGAGGAAAAAAAAGAATTTCAGGAAAGGAAAAGGCTCTCTCTTCCAATCTCCTTCTTCTCCCCGTTCTCTGTATTGCTTAAAATTTTTTTTTCTTTGTTTCTTTGTTCCTCGCCGTAAATCAATGGCTTCCTCCTCCTCTAAGGTTCCGGTTGGCCCCTCCCCCCACAACCCAGCACAGGTGAGGGGCTGGAGCCCTCGTTGATGGTACCAGTGGCGTCCACCGAGGCAATGGTGGACGTCCCAGTAGCTTCTCCGCCTGTTCCAGGCGAGTCCGTGCCAGCGCCCCTCTCCTCCGTTTCTGGCGAGGCTGAGGATCTATGGGAAGGGTTCGCTTTTCCTTTGATTGACCCCTGGTACACAAGTTCTCCTCTCTTTCCTCCTAGGTCCGTGGACTTCTCTTTTCCCGTGGAGGATTGGGACTGGACAGTGTCAGGGCTGGAACCCACGGTGGATCAGGCTTGGGTCCCAAATCTTGATGAAATTTCTGAGCTTTTGATCCAGAAGGGAGACCTCCAGGCAACCCCCATCAACTTTGACTTCCTCTGTGCTGCTTCCAAGGATTGGTCCCATTGGGTGGACCGTGAAATCCTTGATCCTAACTTTTGGGACCGTCTGGTGGATGCTGGAGTCCATTGGTCCATTCTGATCTCTAGGAGCTGCAACATGTTTAGAGACACTGAGTCGCTTCGTGAGTTGCTGAGGAGATGGTGCCCTTTAACGCACACTTTCCTTTTCTCTTGGGGAGAGCTCACACCAACTCTGGAAGATGTGGCTAACCATTGGATGCTCCCCATCCTTGGTGAGCATTCGTTCTCTTGATATCAAACTGTCTGCGGAAGAGGAGGAGATTGCAGCAGCTCTGAGGAAGCGAGCGTCCACCAGACTGAGTGGTTGGCCTTCACACTTTACTCAACTTAAAGGGGCTTCAGTCCGCCGTGCTGCTTTTGTACTGTATTGGCTATGTAAGTGTACCTTTGGTAATTTCCCATGTTATTCAGTAAATATTGCTTTCATTCCTCTGGCCATTAGGATATCTGCGGGACACTGCTTTCCCCTTGCACCCCTATTCTTGGGTCACCTTTATTCGCAACTGGACTTGCTCCATGATTGCGAGATTCAGGGTGATTCTTGCTACATCTTGTCTGCTGCTTTTAACACTTCAGTGTTACAAACGTTCTTCTGGGAACATTCGGTTAGTTATACTTTTGCTGCAAGGGACAAGTCTGCCGCTTGGAGTAGATTTTCTGATCTACCGCGCGAGTTTTTGGAATAGTTTCCAAATTTTAGGGATAACTTACCTTTAGTCTACCGCTGGGTAGGCTTGAAGACCCATGATCACGATCTGGTGGACGCCCTTGATTATGAGGAGAACGTGTTGTTCAGACCATATGGAGATGATCATCCTGGTTTCACTTGTGCCTCCATTTTCAGAAAGTTCTATGGGCCGTC
This sequence comes from Fagus sylvatica, assembly GCA_907173295.1. Taxonomy (NCBI): domain Eukaryota; kingdom Viridiplantae; phylum Streptophyta; class Magnoliopsida; order Fagales; family Fagaceae; genus Fagus; species Fagus sylvatica. The sequence goes on along the minus strand of OU015769.1, from coordinate 19,678,544 downwards.
TCCTTTGATTCGTGATTTAAAAGTTGATGATTATCGGAGTTTGTCTTACTTGTCTACTGTGAACCCGGGCTTCCTTCCAGTCTTGTCTGCCACGGGTGTTTATTTCATCCCCTACTGTCCACAGCGGGTACAGAGACAGTTCGGGCTTGATCAAGGCATACCTATTGGTCCACAAGAGACTGCCACTTGTATTGCGGATTTGACAGCCTTCCTCAAGAGTCGTGCCTTTGTTCGTTGGGGAGGTGAGACTACCCGTGTGTTGATTCCTGGTGGACATAGGCTTGGTTTCAACACTTCATCCATGGGTGTTTACTGGCAGCGATTTACTCAATCCATGGTAGACTTTGTGATTGCTGGTAGGAGTGACAAAACTCCTATGTCAGTCCACCGCAAGCCATTGGTTTCCAACCCTTACCTCGCTCCCCCTTCCCAGTCTGCCATATCTTATGCTAACAGCCAAAAGCTCGGATTCGCCGAATGGGATGAAACTAGGGGAGGTTGGATTGCGTACACCATACATCTGCCAGAGGGTTGGAGGAATTCCGTCAATGTTGTGGAGGATCGTCTTATAATGCTTTCGAAGCGCGGTAAGGGGAACAAGAGGGATGCCCCCGCGGACCCGGCTATTGAGAAAACACCCAAGAAGGCAACTCCTTCCGTTCCTTCTTCTAAGAAAGCTCCTTCCCAAAAGGCAAAGGCTGTGAAGAAAGACAAGCCCCCTCTTCTAGTACCGTCCGCTGCTAAGGAGTCCACCACGGCCCTTGTGCAAGAATCAACCAAGTCTGCCATTGCTCCTCCCAAGAGAAAGACAAGGGCAGGGAAAGGAAGTAAATCCACCCCCTCGGTGCCATCTACTGCAGAGGAGTCCACCACAGCCCCTTTAAAAGAACCTGCCGAGTCCACCGAGAGTCCTTCTAAAAAGACAAAAGCTGGGAAGAAAAGTAAGTCCACCACCCCAGTAACATCTGCTGTAAAGGAGTCTACCACGGCTCCTGTGGAAGAACCTACTGAGTCCACCGTTGCTCCTTCAAAGCCTAAGAGTGTAGGTGCAAGTTCTCCTCAGTAGACAAGCAAAAAGAGTGTTGCCTCTCGTCCACCGAGGAGTCAGAAGAAGACTAATGCCTCCTCCTCATCTCCAGATGAAGGAAGAACCATCCGCGGTGTCAACTCTTTCGCCTCCTAAGAAGAAGAAGTTTACTGCTCCTTTGTTTCCTCTTGGCGCTGTTGGTCGTACAAGGAGCAAGAGTGGTCCCAAGGTGAGTTTTTTGTTGTTCCTTCCCCTCCCCTTCTTCACTTCGTCTTTTCCATGTGTTTTCTCATGTTTTAGTCTACGGCAGGTGACACATGGGTCTGGCAGATCTGGTGGTGGTGTGGTTGACGTTGAGGTTGGCTCTTCTTCTTTTCTTCGTGTTTTCTTTGGAGTTATATTCATACCTTCTAATTTTTATCCTTTGTTTCCTCTCTCGGACTCAGATGTGGCTAATGATGATGTTATTGCAAGTCTTGTGAGGAAAGATGCTCCACAGGCTACTGCCGTGGACTAGGATGAAGATTTGGGGAAGAGCACGGCAGACAGCTCTGAAGCTGGTGATGAGTCCATGGGAGAGGAGCATTCTTCTTCCAGTGGGTCATTCTTTGATAGTATTCCAGGTTCCTTACCTGAAGAACAAATAGTATCTGCGGGATCTACCGCAGATGATGACGACATGCCTGAGGCTGATGATTCGAGTGTGGGGGCAGCTGGCTCCATGGAGGAAGACTTAGCCATTGTTCCCCATGCTGGCCATGGTGATGACAGTGCCGTGGACGCTGACGTTGACCCCATCTCTTTTTCACTGTCGCAGACAGTTCTGACTAGAGCAGGTATGCCTTAACTTGTACTTATTTCTTCGAATTGTACAAATGAGCAGTGTATTCATGTATATTGCATGTGTTGTGTGTTGGTCTGCCGCAGGTTTTGATGTTTCCATATCTCACGTTATGGAGGAGGTTTCTCTCTTCTGTGTTACCCCTAGCCTTAGAGCCATTCCGGCTGGTGGCTTTGTTATACCAACCAGTCATCTTACCAGTGAGGATTCTCCTGTTGTTGGTGGCGCTCTTATGCCTAAGGAGACCCATGCACAAAGCCTCGTAGAAAGTGGGTCCGTGGTGGACCTGGGGGTTGATGTCGCAGGTCATGATGCTCCAATTGAGGATGCTTGGTATTTCTGCGGTGGACCCACTTGTTGGCAGTGATCACTTGGAAAATATAGGTAAGTTCGAATTCCAACCTCCTTTGTTTTCCTTTGGTAGTTGAGTGTTGTTTATGGAAGAAGTTCCATTTCATATGGGAATTTCTCTCCCGTAGACTTGATTGTCATTTTCTTTGAACAATTATATTTTTCGTAGACTTGGTTGTCGTCTTATGAAAATTTTTTTTTGTGCCATGGACTTGGTTGTTGTCTCATGAGATATTTTGATTCCATAGACTTGGGTGTTGTCTTGTGAAATATTTTGATTCCATAGACTTGGATGTTGTCTTATGAAATGTTTGATTCCATAGACTTGGGTGTCGTCTTATGAAATGTTTGATTCCATAGACTTGGGTGTCGTCTTATGAAATATTTTGTTTCCATGGACTTGATTGTCATCCTATGGAAGTTTCTGTCCCCATAGACCTGATTGTTGTCCTATGGAGAAGTCTTTTTTTTTTTGTTACCATAGACTTGATAGCTGTCCCATGGATTTATGTACGCACATTTTTGCCATAGATTCGATCGTTGTCTTATGGTTGTTTTAGTTCCCATGGACTTGGTTGTCGCCCTACTGAGAATTTCTGCTCCCACGGACTTGGTTGTTGTCCTATGGAAGAATTTCTGTTACCGTGGACTTAGTTGTCGTCCTATGGAGATTTTTCTGGATTCAATTAAGTCGTGGGAGTCGTCCCATAGACTTAATCTCCTCATGGGTCTGCTTGTTGCAACTTCATAGTTGTTTTGAACTGATTGATTTTTGTTTCTTCCTTATTGTAGGCGTGGGTGATAGCGTACATGTGTCGGAAGATGTTGGTGAAATAGGAATCACCGGTGAGGTCACCGCTGTTAGTCCACCACCAAGGCCCACTATTGAAGCCGGTTCAAGTGTTGATGTTGGCAGTTTGCTCAGCGAAGTTGCTGACTTTTTGAAAGAGTTTGATGCAAAGACACCCAATCCTCACCCTGAGCAGTATTTTTGGTCTTTCAATGGGCCTCTCGTGCCCTTTGGCGATTTCTGGGTTCCCAATGATTGTTCGCCTTATCTGTCGCAGCTGTCTGCGGGACATAGTGATTTTACCAAAGGCTTCAAGCTCAGCATTGGGCTTGGTGGACCCATGATGTCCCTGCTTGGGAGCGTGTTGGCTGCCATGGACGAGTCTAGCCTTGAAGACGTGACCAAGACCCAAATCCTTGCGTGGAGGAGTGTGATCCAAGACCTTATGGATGTTGGCTTTGATTTGGGATTCATGATGGAGCGTCTACGGCAGATGGCTCAATGTTTATTTGGCAAAAGACTTGCGGATGAGATAAAAGTACTTCAACACCCGATTGCCCTTCTACAGGATTCCTTAGCTGAGTTGACTGCCTATCAGGCTGCGATGACGTCCACAGGAGGGGTGGTTCCCAGGTCTGAACGCGGTGGATCATTCCTTGACAGCCTCCTTGATTGACTTTTGTAACTCTTATGCTCATGCTTTTGTTATGACTATGTTCTAGTCTTATTTTGAGACATTTGTATGTATGTTTTGTGGTAGCCAAGTCTTGGCTTTTCTTTTTGGACAAATGACCAAGTTTTGGTCTCTTCTCTTTTTTGGACAAATGACCGGGTTTTGGTCCCCTTGAATGCTCATGTTCATATTTTTCTCAATCATGATATATCTAACTTATTGCCTTTTTTGTAAGAAAAATCTTGAGCGTGTGATAATTCTTTGATTTCTTGGCAAAATATAGACTTTGCATGTCATGATTCATTAATAATACAACACGGTTCAAATTGTTCCAAAAAAAAGAAAACAAAAGATTCAAAATGCTTGGCTAATAAGGGTGGTAGTCTTACGAATAATAACACTTCAACCATTTTCCGTTGATGGGATCCACCAGGGTCGTGCCATCTGCAGTGGATAGTTTATAGTAGCCACTATCATATGCTTCACGGATTAAGTATGACCCCTCCCAATTTGGTGCAAATTTAGATGGCGAGGGGAGACCTCTTCTCACGTGATCCACCGCTCTCAGCACCATCTGACCCTTAGCAAAAATTCTGGTCTGAAGCGTTTTTCCATAAGCATCAGCAAGCTTCTGGTGGTACCGTAGACTACGGACTTGGGCCAGCTCTCTTGCTTCTTCCAAACCTTCCAGGTCCGCTGCTCTTGCTTCTGCACAAACGTCAGCATCAGCTTCCAGATCCATCCCATGCAAAATCCTTGGGCTAGGCACTAATAATTCTGTGGGGGAAATAGCATCAGTGCCGTAGACTAAGGAGAATGGGGTGAAGCCTGTTGCTGTTTTGGTTGATCCATGGTAGGCCCATAATGTGTCTGCCAGATGAGAGTTCCAGCCTTTGCCGTAGTTAAAAACCATTTTGCTCAAAATACGCAACAACATGCGATTAGTTGCCTCCGCTTGTCCATTGCCTTGAGGGTAATAGGGCGTAGATCTGCGGTGCTTGATTTGATAGTGCTCCAAGACTTCCCTAACATTCTTATTAACAAAAGGTGTACCATTATCACTAATAATTTTGTGAGGGATGCCAAACCTTGTGATGATATGCTCGCGGATGAAATTAGCCACGGCTGCACCAGTTGCCTTGCGAAGAGGGACAGCTTCGACCCACTTTGAGAAGTACTCGGTGGCCACTAAGATCCAGACGTATCCACCAGATGATGGATTAATTGGTCCAATGAGGTCTAGCCCCCAAGTGTGAAAAGGCCATGGCGTTGCCATGTTCTACAGACTAGTTGGATGCGTGTGAATGAGATTAGCTTGAGGTTGACAAGTGTGACAAGATTTCACGAAGTCTGCCGTGTCTTTCTTCATGGTTGGCCAATAGTAGCCAAGAGTCAACAGCAGCTGGTATAATCTTTTCTTGCCTTGATGCTCTCCACACTCTCCGGAATGGGCTTCTTTCATCACGGTTTGGGATTCTGCCAGACTGAGGCATCTTAAGGGATCACCGTGGAACCCTTTTCGGAATAATATGCCTCCTTCCACAAAGTACCTTGTGGCTAGCTTCTTGAGTCTTATTGCTGCTTGGCTGGTCTGCGGTAGAATGTTCTCAATGAGGTATTCGAGAAAAGGGGTGCGCCAATCACTAGAAACAAATGTTGCATAAATCTGATCGGACTCATGCTGGTGTTGACAAAATGAGCACTGCTCCTGCAGACTGGCTGCCTCTTTACTCATGCTGGGCCAGAAATAACCCAGGCGTTGGAGTCTACGGTAGAGGCTTACCCTATCTCTGAACTCACAGCACTTCTCGTGGACCTCTATTAACTTCTTTGCTGCCTCTTGGAGGTTCACACATCTTGCTAAAACTCCTCCAGGCAGTCTACGGTAGAGATCACCAGCAATCAACACATAATCTTTGAGCACCTTCAGGTTTGCCACACCTTCAGGTGACACAAGCTTGGCCTTTATGGGCGTACGCCAGTCTTCAGCGTCAAGGTCTTGTTCCTTGAATTTCTCTCTCAGCAGATCAGTGATAGGCATACTCCTCTTGTCAATTGTAACATCTACCTTCGACCCTTCAAATGAGACTTGGGAACCCAAGGTTGCAAGAGCGTCGGCGTACTGGTTTTCGCACCTCATGGCATGAGAGATTTCAAAAGTGTCAAACTTTTCCTCTAATTTCTGGGCCAAAGCACGGTACAGCGCCAATGATGGTTCCTTGAGGGAGAACTCTCCCTTGGTCTGGCAGATTATAAGGTTGGAGTCTCCAATCACCCGTAGATGCTTTATTCCCACTTTGTGGGCGATGGCCAGCCCGGTGATGTAGGTTTCATATTCCGAGGCGTTGTTAGAGCACGGGAAGTCAAGTTTGAAGGACTTAGCTATAGTCTCCCCATCTTCTCTTATCAGCACAATTCCAGCCCCACTTGAGTTAGATGTTGAAGAACCATCAAATTTCAGCGTCCATGTTGAGTCCACCAGACCTGCCAACAGAGCCTCTCCTATTTCCCCAGGTACTTCATGCGAGATCAATGAGCTATCTTCTCCTGGGAATTGTGCAAGGAGGTCTGCTATGGCTTGGCTCTTGATTGCTGTGGGCGTTTCAGTGATTATTTCATATTGAGACAATTGCAAGAGCCATTGGGCCAATCTGCCAGATAGAATCGGTCTGTGCAGTAGACTTCTAATTGGATGGGACTTAGTCATCAACTGAATTTTGTGGGCCAAGAAGTAGTGCCGTAGACGCTGTGATGCATATATTAAGGCTAAACATGCCCGTTCAGCCCCCGAGTATCTTGTCTCAGCATCTCTAAGTGCACGGCTGACATAGTAGATTGGCTTTTTGGTCCCATCTTCATCTTCTTGGGCTACTAAGCCCCCAATTGCTTCATTATTGGAAGCCAAGTACAAACGCAGTGGTCTGCCAGGGACTGGAGCACATACGGTGGGGAGCTTAGTCATGATCAGTTGGATTTTCTCAAAGGCTTGCTGGCACGCCGTGGACCATACGAAAGGAACTCCTTTCTTCATCAGAGGTGTGAACACGGCTGTCACTGCTGCCAGACCAGGAATGAATCTCCTAATGTAGGACAATCTCTCTAAGAAGCTCTTCAATTCCTTGTGAGAGGTTGGTGCCTTCATGGTTGCTATGGCGGATGCCTTGGCTGGATCAACATCAATTCCACGGTTGTGGACCAAGAAGCCCAGAAACTTTCCAGCAGACACCCCAAAGGCACATTTAAGGGGATTCATTTTGAGTTTGTAAAGTCGGCATCTGTCAAACACCTTCCTCAAGATTCCAAGATGATCTTCCCTTCTCTTAGACTTCACCACAATATCATCCACATAATCTTCAATTTCTTTGTGCATCATATCATGAAACATGGCGGTCATGGTCCTTTGGTAGGTGGCACCGGCATTTTTGAGACCAAAGGGCATGACGGTGTAATAAAAGTTACCAATTGGCATGCGAAAGGCAGTCTTTTCAGCATCTCTGGTGGACATGCGGATTTGATTGTAACCGCTAAATCCGTCCATGAAGGAAAACATGGCGTGACCAGCGGCTGAATCTATCAACAAGTCCATGTTTGGAAGAGGAAACTCATCCTTCGGACATGCTTTATTAAGGTTCCGAAAGTCAACACAACATCTGATCTGCCCGTTCTTCTTCTTGACCGGTACAATGTTTGACAGCCACCGTGGATGCTAAATTGGTTTAATGAAGCCAGCAGCAAGTAGCTTTTTCACTTCTTGTGTAATTTGTGCCTCTACTTCCGTATGGAAGGTTCTCATGGGCTGCACCACAGGTCTGGTACCGGGCTCCACATTCAAAGAATGAGCCACTAACCCCGGGTCTATCCCCGGCATCTCATGATAATCCCAAGCAAACACATCTTTATACTCATGCAGCAGATCAATCAAGCATTTTTTTTCTTTGGCAGATAAAGACTTGCTAATTGATATAGGCTTAGTAATATCAGGATCATCACTTAAATTAATTACCTCAAGCTCTTCTTTGGAAGTTATGTTTGGTTCAGCTGTGGTGGACTTTTCCTTACTCATTGTCGTGGACTCTGTCTGGTCTACCATAGCTTCTGCTCCAGAATTCCTCACCGTGGACGGTGCATGGTCCACCATAGATCCTCCAGGGCACATCGCGGTGGACTCTGTTTGATCCACCATAGGTCTTTCAGAGTTAATCACCATGGACCCTGTCTGGTCCACCACGATCCCTTGGGGGTTCGTTACCGTAGACTGTGCATGGTCTACCGTAACTTTTTCAGAACTCATTGCTGTAGATTGTATTTGATCCACCACAACTTTTCCAGAATTTTCTGTCTGTTGTGTCAAATGGCATGAGGGCTGCAGACCACCCTCTTCAGGTGTGGGACCCTCTTGCTGTGGGCAATCAGGCCCCACGCACCTTCATAAGCGATAGACGATGCGTCCATCGGGGAGTTAAACACGCACGCATTGCGGTGGACTCCCGTGTTCAACTTCCCGTTCCTTCCTTTTCTTCTTCCGTTCAAGCAGCTCCCGTAGATCAACTTCAGGATCATCTTTAATATCTTCCCATGCAGGGAGTGGTGTTCCACATGGCCTCACGATGGATGGTTCTCCCGTGGATGCTAAATCATCATAAAGAGCTGCTTTAACAAAATGAGCTTCAGTCTGGTCGAAGGGGCAAGAATTTGCAGCTATGCGGATCGGTTTGCCATTAAGTCTCCCCTTGACACATTGATGGTAGGTGGATGACACCAATTTATGTTTGTGCAGCCAAGGTCTACCAAGGAGCACATGATAGGGGGTTTCCGCATTCACCACATGGAATCGTGTGAGTGCCACAATCGGCCCCACTTTCAAGACAAGTTGCACATGCCCCATTGTATGCTCAGTCATCCCTCCAAATCCGGTCACCTCCATGGGAGAGCCTTGGATCTTCTGCTGTGGCACACTTGCGGCTTGGAGGGTGTTTAAAGGAATGAGGTTTAGACATGAACCAGTGTCCACCAGAGCACGTCTAACCTGAACATCTTTCACTACCGCAGACAGGTAGAGTGGGCGTCTATGGTCGGGGTATTGGACCTCCATATCTTCGTCCGTGAAGGTTATGGCATTTGTGGTTTCCAAAAAGGCACGGCTGGCATGAGCTTCCGCCGTGAAACAAGTGGCTCCAGATTCTGCCGCTATTGTAATAAGTGCTTCAGTTGCTGCATTTCTTGCCTCAGGTCCGAATCCCAGCTGGTTGAATAATGACTTGAACTTTGGACTCTTTTGTAGAGTCCTCACAGCTGCTGGTATCAGAGAGGAGCTTGCTTGCGGCAGACTCTTCTGCCTCCATGTCACTCACGTTCCCGTGGATTACCACTGACACTACAGCCTTGCCCTTATCCTTGTTGTAGTTAGGAAAAGGGATCTGGTGGACCTTCTGTTGTGCTTCTGAGAGTTGTAAGGTACCATCTTGGATTTTACGGTTGACCTCCCATCTGAGGGTTCGGCAGTCCACCGTGGGGTGATTTACGTATCTATGGTAGCGGCAATACTTAGGATTTTTTTGTTCTTCTGTAGTGGGCTGCTTGTTGATCTTTGGAAGCTTGATCACTTGATCTTGAACCCATTTATCAAAGATTCCCATCATTTCTTCGGCTGTAAAAGGTAGTGGAGGTGGCTCCTCATAGGCCTTGTCTGTTGGATTCTTTCGTTTGGTACCACTAGGTGCGGTTGCGGTGGACACCGTGAGAGTCTGCGGTAGACTCTTCTTGTCTCTGACTTTTCAACTTGAGGCTTGACTGAAATGACAGTTTTTCTTGCCTTTTGGAGTAGAGGGGCGAACCGTGTGATGTCCAAGTTCTCCAAGTGGGCACGAAATTCGGGTAGCATATTGTCAATGCATACCTCTACTAGCTCCCCCTCTTGATACTTCACATGACAATCCAAGGACACGTCCCGGAAGCGGTGGATGTACTTCACCAGGTCTTCTCCAATCTGCTGCTTAGTACTATGCAGATTGACCAGGGTAATCTTTTCTTCAACATGGAAGTATTTGCTGCAGAAGCTCTCTACCATGTCTTCCTATGTTCTGATGGACCCAGCAGGCAGCACTGTGTACCAAGTGTATGCCCTATCCACCAGAGATTTTGAGAACTCCCGCAGACAGAGATCACCATGTGCAGCAAAGGGTCCCATGGAATCCAGGAACTTGCTGATATGTTCCATGGCACTTCCTTTCCTTCCATCAAATAATGCAAAAACAGGTGTATCATATTTCTCCGGGTAGGGCTCTTTCAAGAGCTCAATGGGGTAAGGGAGTCTCCTCACAAAGTGCCTAGGCTCCTTCGGGGGCCTTTCTCTTTCTTGTCTGAGTAAGTCTGCCACATCAGACATGGTGACAAACGGTGTGTCGTTCTTGTTGTGAGACTCCCTCTCTTCATGGTTGCGGTTGTCATTCTTGTTTTGGTGGTCCTCCTTGTTGCCGTTGGCTTCTCTCAGCTGTCTTAGGGATTCGGCAAGTTCAACTTGGTTCTGCTGCATCCCCTTGATCATTTCGAACATCAATGCCATTTGCTGTGGTCCACCAACAGGGATTTCTCCACCACCAAGGACTTGTCCACCACCATGAGCTTGTCCACCACTGTGAGCTTGTCCACCACCGAAGGGATTCTCTCCCCCGTGTGTCTGTCCACCACCCTGGGTATGCGTCTGTCCACCACCTTGGGCGTGTGTCTGTCCACCACCCTGGGCGTGTGTCTCTCCTATGGCGTGGCTCTGGCCTTGAGATTCCCCTTCAGCATGGGAATTAGCTACCGAGTTTTGTCTGGTGGACCTTTTGGGCGGCATAGGCTGTAGCCCCAGATACCGTGGATCAGCTTCAAAGTGATGACACGAGGGAAGATTGCAACTCAACTCCCCAGTGGAGTCGCCAAAATGTGGATGCTAAAAATTTCAGCACCGTATAGGCCACGTACCAATCCGTGAGAAGGTTGAATACGGGCCGGATTTGTGTGTGTGGGGGATGTTGAGCCCAAAACTCTACACCAAGTGCGGTGGACCACTTGATGGCTGATGGTGCATTTCCCTCTAACACCCTTTGATCCACCAGGCTGCAATGTTCACACAGGGGGTTACGGTGGACTAATGAAATTGATGTCGCAGATCAAGACAAGCTGATAATTTTAAGCTCTACTTCCACCAGAACATTCAGTAATTGCAACGTAATGTTAATAGCACATGAGAAATGTATTACAAGCTTACACATGACAAAGAAAAATCGATCTCATAGGCTGAGATTTAGTACAATGAACTCAACCTTTTCAAGAAGCAATAATCAACGACAGTAAATACAATGTGCATGATAAGTAGTAGAAATCAAGGACCAGTGCCGTGGATCAAGAGGTTGAGCATAATGCACTTGACTTCTTTTAGGACTTGCAAGAGAGGTAGGAACAGAGCAAAGAAACATACAAATCACAGAACTTAGGAGATTTGGAGTAGGAAGAGAATCATTTACTGTGCAAAACGTACATGAGTCAGTACTTAGTGTTGGGTTAAGTGTTTGATGGGAGTTTTCTGTTGTGGCAGACTAAAAGAGTGCTTTTAGTCCACCGTGGACCTACGGGAAGTGTCCCGTGGACTGATGTTGGTTATCTGTATTTTGGAGCTTTTGAAGTCAGCTCTAATGGAGAAGTTTCAGTAGGGGAATTTTCTGATCAGCCAACCAACCCCTTATTCCTTCTTCCCACCCCTATTTATAATGGTGTTTGTATCTAATGGTTTTATTTGTTATCCTCCTCATCATGAGAATCATTGCTTAACCAAGGGATAAAGGGGCTGGGATTTGACAAAGTTTAATGTTTGGGGCTGAGCTGATGGTTTTCATCCGCCGCAGATCTGATTTGATCTGCGGTGGGCGGCGGATTTCAGGCCATTTATGAGGGAGGAAGTGACGAGCGTTTAATGCTCGGTAATGATCTGAAATAATTAAGATGACTTGACCCACATACGTTTTGCATTAATTAGATTTGATTTTACCATTTTTGGTATCATTCCCCAGCAGATTGATGCCTTTTCTGTTGCGGCAGATCAAATGAAATTTGAGTAAATTGATTCCCCTACCTCCAAACCTTGCTTCCTAAGTTCCATGATGTGGAGGAGCAAGGACCACCGGAGTGCTGGGCTGTGGTGGTCACTGCTCTCGAGTGGTGGTGGCCATGGCAGATTCCTCGAGTCTTTTCAGCCTTGGTTATGATTTCTGTTCCAGCTGGTGCTGCCGTGGACCATTCTGTGAC
>OU015769.1:19628030-19666476 GCA_907173295.1 Fagus sylvatica | reverse complement strand
AGTTTGTCTTACTTGTCTACTGTGAACCCGGGCTTCCTTCCAGTCTTGTCTGCCACGGGTGTTTATTTCATCCCCTACTGTCCACAGCGGGTACAGAGACAGTTCAGGGCTTGATCAAGGCATACCTATTGGTCCACAAGAGACTGCCACTTGTATTGCGGATTTGACAGCCTTCCTCAAGAGTCGTGCCTTTGTTCGTTGGGGAGGTGAGACTACCCGTGTGTTGATTCCTGGTGGACATAGGCTTGGTTTCAACACTTCATCCATGGGTGTTTACTGGCAGCGATTTACTCAATCCATGGTAGACTTTGTGATTGCTGGTAGGAGTGACAAAACTCCTATGTCAGTCCACCGCAAGCCATTGGTTTCCAACCCTTACCTCGCTCCCCCTTCCCAGTCTGCCATATCTTATGCTAACAGCCAAAAGCTCGGATTCGCCGAATGGGATGAAACTAGGGGAGGTTGGATTGCGTACACCATACATCTGCCAGAGGGTTGGAGGAATTCCGTCAATGTTGTGGAGGATCGTCTTATAATGCTTTCGAAGCGCGGTAAGGGGAACAAGAGGGATGCCCCCGCGGACCCGGCTATTGAGAAAACACCCAAGAAGGCAACTCCTTCCGTTCCTTCTTCTAAGAAAGCTCCTTCCCAAAAAGGCAAAGGCTGTGAAGAAAGACAAGCCCCCTCTTCTAGTATCCGTCCGCTGCCAAGGAGTCCACCACGGCCCTTGTGCAAGAATCAACCAAGTCTGCCATTGCTCCTCCCAAGAGAAAGACAAGGGCAGGGAAAGGAAGTAAATCCACCCCCTCGGTGCCATCTACTGCAGAGGAGTCCACCACAGCCCCTTTAAAAGAACCTGCCGAGTCCACCGAGAGTCCTTCTAAAAAGACAAAAGCTGGGAAGAAAAGTAAGTCCACCACCCCAGTAACATCTGCTGTAAAGGAGTCTACCACGGCTCCTGTGGAAGAACCTACTGAGTCCACCGTTGCTCCTTCAAAGCCTAAGAGTGTAGGTGCAAGTTCTCCTCAGTAGACAAGCAAAAAGAGTGTTGCCTCTCGTCCACCGAGGAGTCAGAAGAAGACTAATGCCTCCTCCTCATCTCCAGATGAGGAAGAACCATCCGCGGTGTCAACTCTTTCGCCTCCTAAGAAGAAGAAGTTTACTGCTCCTTTGTTTCCTCTTGGCGCTGTTGGTCGTACAAGGAGCAAGAGTGGTCCCAAGGTGAGTTTTTTGTTGTTCCTTCCCCTCCCCTTCTTCACTTCGTCTTTTCCATGTGTTTTCTCATGTTTTAGTCTACGGCAGGTGACACATGGGTCTGGCAGATCTGGTGGTGGTGTGGTTGACGTTGAGGTTGCCTCTTCTTCTTTTCTTCGTGTTTTCTTTGGAGTTATATTCATACCTTCTAATTTTTATCCTTTGTTTCCTCTCTCGGACTCAGATGTGGCTAATGATGATGTTATTGCAAGTCTTGTGAGGAAAGATGCTCCACAGGCTACTGCCGTGGACTAGGATGAAGATTTGGGGAAGAGCACGGCAGACAGCTCTGAAGCTGGTGATGAGTCCATGGGAGAGGAGCATTCTTCTTCCAGTGGGTCATTCTTTGATAGTATTCCAGGTTCCTTACCTGAAGAACAAATAGTATCTGCGGGATCTACCGCAGATGATGACGACATGCCTGAGGCTGATGATTCGAGTGTGGGGGCAGCTGGCTCCATGGAGGAAGACTTAGCCATTGTTCCCCATGCTGGCCATGGTGATGACAGTGCCGTGGACGCTGACGTTGACCCCATCTCTTTTTCACTGTCGCAGACAGTTCTGACTAGAGCAGGTATGCCTTAACTTGTACTTATTTCTTCGAATTGTACAAATGAGCAGTGTATTCATGTATATTGCATGTGTTGTGTGTTGGTCTGCCGCAGGTTTTGATGTTTCCATATCTCACGTTATGGAGGGGTTTCTCTCTTCTGTGTTACCCCTAGCCTTAGAGCCATTCCGGCTGGTGGCTTTGTTATACCAACCAGTCATCTTACCAGTGAGGATTCTCCTGTTGTTGGTGGCGCTCTTATGCCTAAGGAGACCCATGCACAAAGCCTCGTAGAAAGTGGGTCCGTGGTGGACCTGGGGGTTGATGTCGCAGGTCATGATGCTCCAATTGAGGATGCTGGTATTTCTGCGGTGGACCCACTTGTTGGCAGTGATCACTTGGAAAATATAGGTAAGTTCGAATTCCAACCTCCTTTGTTTTCCTTTGGTAGTTGAGTGTTGTTTATGGAAGAAGTTCCATTTCATATGGGAATTTCTCTCCCGTAGACTTGATTGTCATTTTCTTTGAACAATTATATTTTTCGTAGACTTGGTTGTCGTCTTATGAAAATTTTTTTTTGTGCCATGGACTTGGTTGTTGTCTCATGAGATATTTTGATTCCATAGACTTGGGTGTTGTCTTGTGAAATATTTTGATTCCATAGACTTGGATGTTGTCTTATGAAATGTTTGATTCCATAGACTTGGGTGTCGTCTTATGAAATGTTTGATTCCATAGACTTGGGTGTCGTCTTATGAAATATTTTGTTTCCATGGACTTGATTGTCATCCTATGGAAGTTTCTGTCCCCATAGACCTGATTGTTGTCCTATGGAGAAGTCTTTTTTTTTTTGTTACCATAGACTTGATAGCTGTCCCATGGATTTATGTACGCACATTTTTGCCATAGATTCGATCGTTGTCTTATGGTTGTTTTAGTTCCCATGGACTTGGTTGTCGCCCTACTGAGAATTTCTGCTCCCACGGACTTGGTTGTTGTCCTATGGAAGAATTTCTGTTACCGTGGACTTAGTTGTCGTCCTATGGAGATTTTTCTGGATTCAATTAAGTCGTGGGAGTCGTCCCATAGACTTAATCTCCTCATGGGTCTGCTTGTTGCAACTTCATAGTTGTTTTGACTGATTGATTTTTGTTTCTTCCTTATTGTAGGCGTGGGTGATAGCGTACATGTGTCGGAAGATGTTGGTGAAATAGGAATCACCGGTGAGGTCACCGCTGTTAGTCCACCACCAAGGCCCACTATTGAAGCCGGTTCAAGTGTTGATGTTGGCAGTTTGCTCAGCGAAGTTGCTGACTTTTTGAAAGAGTTTGATGCAAAGACACCCAATCCTCACCCTGAGCAGTATTTTTGGTCTTTCAATGGGCCTCTCGTGCCCTTTGGCGATTTCTGGGTTCCCAATGATTGTTCGCCTTATCTGTCGCAGCTGTCTGCGGGACATAGTGATTTTACCAAAGGCTTCAAGCTCAGCATTGGGCTTGGTGGACCCATGATGTCCCTGCTTGGGAGCGTGTTGGCTGCCATGGACGAGTCTAGCCTTGAAGACGTGACCAAGACCCAAATCCTTGCGTGGAGGAGTGTGATCCAAGACCTTATGGATGTTGGCTTTGATTTGGGATTCATGATGGAGCGTCTACGGCAGATGGCTCAATGTTTATTTGGCAAAAGACTTGCGGATGAGATAAAAGTACTTCAACACCCGATTGCCCTTCTACAGGATTCCTTAGCTGAGTTGACTGCCTATCAGGCTGCGATGACGTCCACAGGAGGGGTGGTTCCCAGGTCTGAACGCGGTGGATCATTCCTTGACAGCCTCCTTGATTGACTTTTGTAACTCTTATGCTCATGCTTTTGTTATGACTATGTTCTAGTCTTATTTTGAGACATTTGTATGTATGTTTTGTGGTAGCCAAGTCTTGGCTTTTCTTTTTGGACAAATGACCAAGTTTTGGTCTCTTCTCTTTTTTGGACAAATGACCGGGTTTTGGTCCCCTTGAATGCTCATGTTCATATTTTCCTCAATCATGATATATCTAACTTATTGCCTTTTTTGTAAGAAAAATCTTGAGCGTGTGATAATTCTTTGATTTCTTGGCAAAATATAGACTTTGCATGTCATGATTCATTAATAATACAACACGGTTCAAATTGTTCCAAAAAAAAGAAAACAAAAGATTCAAAATGCTTGGCTAATAAGGGTGGTAGTCTTACGAATAATAACACTTCAACCATTTTCCGTTGATGGGATCCACCAGGGTCGTGCCATCTGCAGTGGATAGTTTATAGTAGCCACTATCATATGCTTCACGGATTAAGTATGACCCCTCCCAATTTGGTGCAAATTTAGATGGCGAGGGGAGACCTCTTCTCACGTGATCCACCGCTCTCAGCACCATCTGACCCTTAGCAAAAATTCTGGTCTGAAGCGTTTTTCCATAAGCATCAGCAAGCTTCTGGTGGTACCGTAGACTACGGACTTGGGCCAGCTCTCTTGCTTCACAAACGTCAGCATCAGCTTCCAGATCCATCCCATGCAAAATCCTTGGGCTAGGCACTAATAATTCTGTGGGGGAAATAGCATCAGTGTCGTAGACTAAGGAGAATGGGGTGAAGCCTGTTGCTGTTTTGGTTGATCCATGGTAGGCCCATAATGTGTCTGCCAGATGAGAGTTCCAGCCTTTGCCGTAGTTAAAAACCATTTTGCTCAAAATACGCAACAACATGCGATTAGTTGCCTCCGCTTGTCCATTGCCTTGAGGGTAATAGGGCGTAGATCTGCGGTGCTTGATTTGATAGTGCTCCAAGACTTCCCTAACATTCTTATTAACAAAAGGTGTACCATTATCACTAATAATTTTGTGAGGGATGCCAAACCTTGTGATGATATGCTCGCGGATGAAATTAGCCACGGCTGCACCAGTTGCCTTGCGAAGAGGGACAGCTTCGACCCACTTTGAGAAGTACTCGGTGGCCACTAAGATCCAGACGTATCCACCAGATGATGGATTAATTGGTCCAATGAGGTCTAGCCCCCAAGTGTGAAAAGGCCATGGCGTTGCCATGTTCTACAGACTAGTTGGATGCGTGTGAATGAGATTAGCTTGAGGTTGACAAGTGTGACAAGATTTCACGAAGTCTGCCGTGTCTTTCTTCATGGTTGGCCAATAGTAGCCAAGAGTCAACAGCAGCTGGTATAATCTTTTCTTGCCTTGATGCTCTCCACACTCTCCGGAATGGGCTTCTTTCATCACGGTTTGGGATTCTGCCAGACTGAGGCATCTTAAGGGATCACCGTGGAACCCTTTTCGGAATAATATGCCTCCTTCCACAAAGTACCTTGTGGCTAGCTTCTTGAGTCTTATTGCTGCTTGGCTGGTCTGCGGTAGAATGTTCTCAATGAGGTATTCGAGAAAAGGGGTGCGCCAATCACTAGAAACAAATGTTGCATAAATCTGATCGGACTCATGCTGGTGTTGACAAAATGAGCACTGCTCCTGCAGACTGGCTGCCTCTTTACTCATGCTGGGCCAGAAATAACCCAGGCGTTGGAGTCTACGGTAGAGGCTTACCCTATCTCTGAACTCACAGCACTTCTCGTGGACCTCTATTAACTTCTTTGCTGCCTCTTGGAGGTTCACACATCTTGCTAAAACTCCTCCAGGCAGTCTACGGTAGAGATCACCAGCAATCAACACATAATCTTTGAGCACCTTCAGGTTTGCCACACCTTCAGGTGACACAAGCTTGGCCTTTATGGGCGTACGCCAGTCTTCAGCGTCAAGGTCTTGTTCCTTGAATTTCTCTCTCAGCAGATCAGTGATAGGCATACTCCTCTTGTCAATTGTAACATCTACCTTCGACCCTTCAAATGAGACTTGGGAACCCAAGGTTGCAAGAGCGTCGGCGTACTGGTTTTCGCACCTCATGGCATGAGAGATTTCAAAAGTGTCAAACTTTTCCTCTAATTTCTGGGCCAAAGCACGGTACAGCGCCAATGATGGTTCCTTGAGGGAGAACTCTCCCTTGGTCTGGCAGATTATAAGGTTGGAGTCTCCAATCACCCGTAGATGCTTTATTCCCACTTTGTGGGCGATGGCCAGCCCGGTGATGTAGGTTTCATATTCCGAGGCGTTGTTAGAGCACGGGAAGTCAAGTTTGAAGGACTTAGCTATAGTCTCCCCATCTTCTCTTATCAGCACAATTCCAGCCCCACTTGAGTTAGATGTTGAAGAACCATCAAATTTCAGCGTCCATGTTGAGTCCACCAGACCTGCCAACAGAGCCTCTCCTATTTCCCCAGGTACTTCATGCGAGATCAATGAGCTATCTTCTCCTGGGAATTGTGCAAGGAGGTCTGCTATGGCTTGGCTCTTGATTGCTGTGGGCGTTTCAGTGATTATTTCATATTGAGACAATTGCAAGAGCCATTGGGCCAATCTGCCAGATAGAATCGGTCTGTGCAGTAGACTTCTAATTGGATGGGACTTAGTCATCAACTGAATTTTGTGGGCCAAGAAGTAGTGCCGTAGACGCTGTGATGCATATATTAAGGCTAAACATGCCCGTTCAGCCCCCGAGTATCTTGTCTCAGCATCTCTAAGTGCACGGCTGACATAGTAGATTGGCTTTTTGGTCCCATCTTCATCTTCTTGGGCTACTAAGCCCCCAATTGCTTCATTATTGGAAGCCAAGTACAAACGCAGTGGTCTGCCAGGGACTGGAGCACATACGGTGGGGAGCTTAGTCATGATCAGTTGGATTTTCTCAAAGGCTTGCTGGCACGCCGTGGACCATACGAAAGGAACTCCTTTCTTCATCAGAGGTGTGAACACGGCTGTCACTGCTGCCAGACCAGGAATGAATCTCCTAATGTAGGACAATCTCTCTAAGAAGCTCTTCAATTCCTTGTGAGAGGTTGGTGCCTTCATGGTTGCTATGGCGGATGCCTTGGCTGGATCAACATCAATTCCACGGTTGTGGACCAAGAAGCCCAGAAACTTTCCAGCAGACACCCCAAAGGCACATTTAAGGGGATTCATTTTGAGTTTGTAAAGTCGGCATCTGTCAAACACCTTCCTCAAGATTCCAAGATGATCTTCCCTTCTCTTAGACTTCACCACAATATCATCCACATAATCTTCAATTTCTTTGTGCATCATATCATGAAACATGGCGGTCATGGTCCTTTGGTAGGTGGCACCGGCATTTTTGAGACCAAAGGGCATGACGGTGTAATAAAAGTTACCAATTGGCATGCGAAAGGCAGTCTTTTCAGCATCTCTGGTGGACATGCGGATTTGATTGTAACCGCTAAATCCGTCCATGAAGGAAAACATGGCGTGACCAGCGGCTGAATCTATCAACAAGTCCATGTTTGGAAGAGGAAACTCATCCTTCGGACATGCTTTATTAAGGTTCCGAAAGTCAACACAACATCTGATCTGCCCGTTCTTCTTCTTGACCGGTACAATGTTTGACAGCCACCGTGGATGCTAAATTGGTTTAATGAAGCCAGCAGCAAGTAGCTTTTTCACTTCTTGTGTAATTTGTGCCTCTACTTCCGTATGGAAGGTTCTCATGGGCTGCACCACAGGTCTGGTACCGGGCTCCACATTCAAAGAATGAGCCACTAACCCCGGGTCTATCCCCGGCATCTCATGATAATCCCAAGCAAACACATCTTTATACTCATGCAGCAGATCAATCAAGCATTTTTTTTCTTTGGCAGATAAAGACTTGCTAATTGATATAGGCTTAGTAATATCAGGATCATCACTTAAATTAATTACCTCAAGCTCTTCTTTGGAAGTTATGTTTGGTTCAGCTGTGGTGGACTTTTCCTTACTCATTGTCGTGGACTCTGTCTGGTCTACCATAGCTTCTGCTCCAGAATTCCTCACCGTGGACGGTGCATGGTCCACCATAGATCCTCCAGGGCACATCGCGGTGGACTCTGTTTGATCCACCATAGGTCTTTCAGAGTTAATCACCATGGACCCTGTCTGGTCCACCACGATCCCTTGGGGGTTCGTTACCGTAGACTGTGCATGGTCTACCGTAACTTTTTCAGAACTCATTGCTGTAGATTGTATTTGATCCACCACAACTTTTCCAGAATTTTCTGTCTGTTGTGTCAAATGGCATGAGGGCTGCAGACCACCCTCTTCAGGTGTGGGACCCTCTTGCTGTGGGCAATCAGGCCCCACGCACCTTCATAAGCGATAGACGATGCGTCCATCGGGGAGTTAAACACGCACGCATTGCGGTGGACTCCCGTGTTCAACTTCCCGTTCCTTCCTTTTCTTCTTCCGTTCAAGCAGCTCCCGTAGATCAACTTCAGGATCATCTTTAATATCTTCCCATGCAGGGAGTGGTGTTCCACATGGCCTCACGATGGATGGTTCTCCCGTGGATGCTAAATCATCATAAAGAGCTGCTTTAACAAAATGAGCTTCAGTCTGGTCGAAGGGGCAAGAATTTGCAGCTATGCGGATCGGTTTGCCATTAAGTCTCCCCTTGACACATTGATGGTAGGTGGATGACACCAATTTATGTTTGTGCAGCCAAGGTCTACCAAGGAGCACATGATAGGGGGTTTCCGCATTCACCACATGGAATCGTGTGAGTGCCACAATCGGCCCCACTTTCAAGACAAGTTGCACATGCCCCATTGTATGCTCAGTCATCCCTCCAAATCCGGTCACCTCCATGGGAGAGCCTTGGATCTTCTGCTGTGGCACACTTGCGGCTTGGAGGGTGCTTTAAAGGAATGAGGTTTAGACATGAACCAGTGTCCACCAGAGCACGTCTAACCTGAACATCTTTCACTACCGCAGACAGGTAGAGTGGGCGTCTATGGTCGGGGTATTGGACCTCCATATCTTCGTCCGTGAAGGTTATGGCATTTGTGGTTTCCAAAAAGGCACGGCTGGCATGAGCTTCCGCCGTGAAACAAGTGGCTCCAGATTCTGCCGCTATTGTAATAAGTGCTTCAGTTGCTGCATTTCTTGCCTCAGGTCCGAATCCCAGCTGGTTGAATAATGACTTGAACTTTGGACTCTTTTGTAGAGTCTTCACAGCTGCTGGTATCAGAGAGGAGCTTGCTGCGGCAGACTCTTCTGCCTCCATGTCACTCACGTTCCCGTGGATTACCACTGACACTACAGCCTTGCCCTTATCCTTGTTGTAGTTAGGAAAAGGGATCTGGTGGACCTTCTGTTGTGCTTCTGAGAGTTGTAAGGTACCATCTTGGATTTTACGGTTGACCTCCCATCTGAGGGTTCGGCAGTCCACCGTGGGGTGATTTACGTATCTATGGTAGCGGCAATACTTAGGATTTTTTTGTTCTTCTGTAGTGGGCTGCTTGTTGATCTTTGGAAGCTTGATCACTTGATCTTGAACCCATTTATCAAAGATTCCCATCATTTCTTCGGCTGTAAAAGGTAGTGGAGGTGGCTCCTCATAGGCCTTGTCTGTTGGATTCTTTCGTTTGGTACCACTAGGTGCGGTTGCGGTGGACACCGTGAGAGTCTGCGGTAGACTCTTCTTGTCTCTGACTTTTCAACTTGAGGCTTGACTGAAATGACAGTTTTTCTTGCCTTTTGGAGTAGAGGGGCGAACCGTGTGATGTCCAAGTTCTCCAAGTGGGCACGAAATTCGGGTAGCATATTGTCAATGCATACCTCTACTAGCTCCCCCTCTTGATACTTCACATGACAATCCAAGGACACGTCCCGGAAGCGGTGGATGTACTTCACCAGGTCTTCTCCAATCTGCTGCTTAGTACTATGCAGATTGACCAGGGTAATCTTTTCTTCAACATGGAAGTATTTGCTGCAGAAGCTCTCTACCATGTCTTCCTATGTTCTGATGGACCCAGCAGGCAGCACTGTGTACCAAGTGTATGCCCTATCCACCAGAGATTTTGAGAACTCCCGCAGACAGAGATCACCATGTGCAGCAAAGGGTCCCATGGAATCCAGGAACTTGCTGATATGTTCCATGGCACTTCCTTTCCTTCCATCAAATAATGCAAAAACAGGTGTATCATATTTCTCCGGGTAGGGCTCTTTCAAGAGCTCAATGGGGTAAGGGAGTCTCCTCACAAAGTGCCTAGGCTCCTTCGGGGGCCTTTCTCTTTCTTGTCTGAGTAAGTCTGCCACATCAGACATGGTGACAAACGGTGTGTCGTTCTTGTTGTGAGACTCCCTCTCTTCATGGTTGCGGTTGTCATTCTTGTTTTGGTGGTCCTCCTTGTTGCCGTTGGCTTCTCTCAGCTGTCTTAGGGATTCGGCAAGTTCAACTTGGTTCTGCTGCATCCCCTTGATCATTTCGAACATCAATGCCATTTGCTGTGGTCCACCAACAGGGATTTCTCCACCACCAAGGACTTGTCCACCACCATGAGCTTGTCCACCACTGTGAGCTTGTCCACCACCGAAGGGATTCTCTCCCCCGTGTGTCTGTCCACCACCCTGGGTATGCGTCTGTCCACCACCTTGGGCGTGTGTCTGTCCACCACCCTGGGCGTGTGTCTCTCCTATGGCGTGGCTCTGGCCTTGAGATTCCCCTTCAGCATGGGAATTAGCTACCGAGTTTTGTCTGGTGGACCTTTTGGGCGGCATAGGCTGTAGCCCCAGATACCGTGGATCAGCTTCAAAGTGATGACACGAGGGAAGATTGCAACTCAACTCCCCAGTGGAGTCGCCAAAATGTGGATGCTAAAAATTTCAGCACCGTATAGGCCACGTACCAATCCGTGAGAAGGTTGAATACGGGCCGGATTTGTGTGTGTGGGGGATGTTGAGCCCAAAACTCTACACCAAGTGCGGTGGACCACTTGATGGCTGATGGTGCATTTCCCTCTAACACCCTTTGATCCACCAGGCTGCAATGTTCACACAGGGGGTTACGGTGGACTAATGAAATTGATGTCGCAGATCAAGACAAGCTGATAATTTTAAGCTCTACTTCCACCAGAACATTCAGTAATTGCAACGTAATGTTAATAGCACATGAGAAATGTATTACAAGCTTACACATGACAAAGAAAAATCGATCTCATAGGCTGAGATTTAGTACAATGAACTCAACCTTTTCAAGAAGCAATAATCAACGACAGTAAATACAATGTGCATGATAAGTAGTAGAAATCAAGGACCAGTGCCGTGGATCAAGAGGTTGAGCATAATGCACTTGACTTCTTTTAGGACTTGCAAGAGAGGTAGGAACAGAGCAAAGAAACATACAAATCACAGAACTTAGGAGATTTGGAGTAGGAAGAGAATCATTTACTGTGCAAAACGTACATGAGTCAGTACTTAGTGTTGGGTTAAGTGTTTGATGGGAGTTTTCTGTTGTGGCAGACTAAAAGAGTGCTTTTAGTCCACCGTGGACCTACGGGAAGTGTCCCGTGGACTGATGTTGGTTATCTGTATTTTGGAGCTTTTGAAGTCAGCTCTAATGGAGAAGTTTCAGTAGGGGAATTTTCTGATCAGCCAACCAACCCCTTATTCCTTCTTCCCACCCCTATTTATAATGGTGTTTGTATCTAATGGTTTTATTTGTTATCCTCCTCATCATGAGAATCATTGCTTAACCAAGGGATAAAGGGGCTGGGATTTGACAAAGTTTAATGTTTGGGGCTGAGCTGATGGTTTTCATCCGCCGCAGATCTGATTTGATCTGCGGTGGGCGGCGGATTTCAGGCCATTTATGAGGGAGGAAGTGACGAGCGTTTAATGCTCGGTAATGATCTGAAATAATTAAGATGACTTGACCCACATACGTTTTGCATTAATTAGATTTGATTTTACCATTTTTGGTATCATTCCCCAGCAGATTGATGCCTTTTCTGTTGCGGCAGATCAAATGAAATTTGAGTAAATTGATTCCCCTACCTCCAAACCTTGCTTCCTAAGTTCCATGATGTGGAGGAGCAAGGACCACCGGAGTGCTGGGCTGTGGTGGTCACTGCTCTCGAGTGGTGGTGGCCATGGCAGATTCCTCGAGTCTTTTCAGCCTTGGTTATGATTTCTGTTCCAGCTGGTGCTGCCGTGGACCATTCTGTGACGAAGTCCACCGCGACCAGTGGGTAAGGGAAATGACCAGCTAGTCTTTCATCATTACTTGCTTCGGTTGATACTGATCTGGGCGGCCATGGGAGATTTCTTGGTCTTTTCAGCCCTTGCCTCATCTTCCTCGTCATCCCCTTCGTCATCTGTCACAGGTGGCGCCGCCGCAGCTTGCTTTTGTGACTGAGTTTGGTTGTGAGCCGCTGGGTAATTGGCCGTGGACCACTGGGTAATCCGCCGTGGACCAACTCTTCTTAATTTTCTGGGCTTTGGCTGATGCTACCGTGGACCGTTTTTTCTGGAACCATGGTGCTTTGCCTGTTGGTTAATGAAGAAAACCAACATTTTTGTCATGATTTGAGTAGCTTTGGAAATCTGATTCTTCTTTGGGAATGTCTCCCTTCAGTGCCTTGAGCACCGTGTCAAGAGAGGAGGGAAAATGATGCATGAGAGCCATTTTTCCCTCTCTTTTTCAAATTATTCCAGGACTCTCCTTTGTGCGGCAGACCTGAATTTGAAGAGTAAATGGGCTGGACTTGAATTTGAAGAGTAAATGGGCTGGGCTTTTATTAATTGACTTGGTGTTTGGACCTGGTGGATGGCTCTTGGGCCATTTCTCTTCACATGCCGTCTACCGTGAATCAGTGGATTTGTTGGGCTTTAGACCCCTGGTGGACCACTGAGATATTGAATTTGATCCATGGTGGACTGAAAAAAATGGGCCTCTACAACAAGTACCTTGAAGACCATCAACGAAGCAATTTCGGAGTTCTCTTTTGGCAGCTGGGCAGAATACAAACTCCCCACCATTGTAGCCATACAGCAACTCTTCTGATCCTTGCTCTTCCCCTTTTTCAAAGTTTTCCATTGTGATAAATTTTTGTGTCTTCTATTAACCAACTCTTTGATTGTAGCCAAAGTTGAACATAACTCTGGTGATTCTAAAGCAATCAACAAGATCTTCTTCCACGTGCATGCAGGTAAGCATTCTTTACTGATTTTTTTATTTGTATGCCTATTCACATGATGATGACGATAATATGCTTTTTCACATGTAAATGATTTAATAAAGAACTTGAACCTTTAAAATAAATTTTATGGTAAACCATGCTTTTGTATATTGAAATATTTGTTTTTGGCCAAGCTCTATCCTAGAAGACCGATTTTAATCGGGCAAAACGAGGTGCTTACACCTTCTCGTTTTGTAACCAAGCCCCTGAGCCTAGTCTTGAAGGTTCTAGATTAGTTTATTTGTGAATGTAAATTTCTACTGTACTATACTGTATTTAGGAAGCATTCAAATGTAATTTTCTTAGATTGTACCTAGGAAACAACTTTTGCTATGTAATTTTCTGTTTTGGACACTCAATTGTAATCATACAATCCAAATTGAATAAAGAGAAGTATTTTTTAAGAATTTTCTTGTTTTTCTTCCTTGCAAAAATAAGTGGCGACTCTACTGTAACATCACCTTCATTCTAGAGGGATGATCATTCATCAGTTGAGTCACATTTTGAGGCCCATTTGACCCTCGGGTCGTGGTTCTCACAGTGGCGACTCCAATGGGGACATGAAGTGGGCTTAGCTTCGAAATTAGGATGGGCTTGGCCAAGCCTTATTATTTCTTTATACTTGTTTGATTTTAAAGGCTTTCTTTATAACATGTGTCATGCATCATTTTGTGTGGACCCAAGAATACATATACATGTGTGAAGCCCGGAAGCCCCGGTAGTTCTATCCATGGATCACAGTCTTCCTAGACTTGGATACCCATGGTGAAGCTACCACCCCTTAGCGTAGTATTGACTATGATCATTCTTAATCAATACGTTAAAGGACAAACTGTATCGTTTGGACCAATGCGGCATTCCTATGTCACAAGTTGGGAGATACGACGTCCTAGCTCTTGGGTTCCCTACAAGCCTACCTTCTACCCATATAGAAGCTCATTAGAACTATCCTTAGGTGCGGTCCATTAAATACATACATACTTGTTTGAATCCACCGTCTGTTTTGATTGCCGTTGCTTGCACTTGGATGAACCTTGTTTGCTACGAATGAGCCTAAATCCAACGTTTGGGCCCATTACAATCATTTACTTGAACCATGTCTTCCATGGATGAGCCCAAGCCCAACACTTGGGTCCATTATAAAAAAATCTAAGGCCCTACAAGTACTTAAGGTTGAGGATCATCAAAAGACAAGGTACAAACCCATAAGTTTCAATGGTACAATCCCACAAACTTCAAAGACAAAGGATAAAGCTCACAAGCTTCAAAGGATCAAGCCCACAAGCTTACAAGCTTCAAAGGTACATCCCACAAACTTCAAAGGCATAATCCCACAAGCTTCAAAGGATAAAGCCCACAAGCTTCAAAGGACCAAGTTTAAGCCCACCAAGCAGTGGCTCACAACAACAAGCTTCAAGGCTTCAAAGCTCAAGTTCAAAGCCGACCAAGCAGTGGCCCACAACACTCAAGCTTCAAGGCTTCAAAGCTCAGGTTCAAAGCCCACCAAGTGGTGGCCTGTAACACTCAAGTTTCAAAGATCAAGTTCAAAAGACAATCATACGGTGGACTACAACAACAAGGTTCAAAGATTTGAAAACCAACTTCAAGCCTACTCCAAGGCCCCACAAGCCTGATTTCTTAAATAGTCACTCACTTACCAAAAACAAAACCACAAAAATTTCACCATCCCTCATACTCTGCAAAAGGCCATTCAAAGCCCAAAACCCTAAGCGGTCAGTCATCAAGCTTCAAGATTCAAGCTTAGGGTCGCATAAGAAAACAATTCTACAAAGATCACAAGCCTACAAGATTCAAGATTCGAAATCAAGATCATGAAGGTCACACAAGTCTCTTCCTCCAACACGACTGATTCATGGGCTTCCCCTACGTCAACAGCTCACAAGGACATCTGCATTACTTCATCAAGTTATCATTTGGTTTTACATTTCTAAATTTGGATGTGTGATTTTCATTTGAATTGCTTTGTTTGTCTTATTGGTGTGTAGTATAGAATTTTGGATAAAGAAAAACATCTTTTAAAGATCAAGAATTTCTCCAACTTTGCACCAAAGATCACAAGTCAAAAATTGAAAAGACAAAAAGTAATGAACAATTCACAAAAAGCTCAATGAACCAAACTTTGAATCACACCTTAAACGGTTAAAATTCACACAAAATTGAATCACACCTTAAATGGTTAAAAATTCACACAATTACACCACACCTTAAATGGTTAAAAATTCACACAATTACACCACACCTTCAAAGGTTAAAATTCACCCAATTGAATTACACCTTAAACAGGTTAAAATTAACCCAAATGAATTACATCCCACATGGTTAAAATTCATTAATCGAATCACACCTCACATGGTTAAAATTCACTCACACCTCAATGGTTAAAATTCACATTTTTGAATCACACCCTAATGGTTAAAATTCACATTTTTTTAATTACACCTCACATGGTTAAAATTCACTCACAATTCACACAATTAAAATTAACCCATTACTCCACATTTTAAATAGTTAAAATTCACCAATTGAATCACACCTCACACGGTTAAAATTCACACCTCACACATTTTTTAATGGTTAAAATTCACAAATTAAAATTCAACAATTTACACAATTAAAATTAACACCACACATTAAATGGTTAAAATTCACCAATTGAATCACACTTCACACGGTTAAAATTCTCTCACACCTTAAATGGTTTAAATTCACCAATTAAATCACACCTCAATGGTTAAAATTCTCATTTTCTGAATCACACCTCAATAGTTAAAATTCACAAAATGAATCACATCTCAAAGGTTAAAATTCACGAAATGAATCACCTCAATGGTCAAAATTCACATTTTTGAATCACACCTTAATGGTTAAAATTCACATTTTTGAATCACACTTTAATGGTTAAAATGCACGTCTCAAATTACAATTGCTTGAAATTTGATCACATCATCAAAAAGAAACTTTAAGCAACAATTTTCAAGTCTCCCATGTTCTCACATCTTTTTGGAGAAGGAAAATTTTCAAAATTGTTTTTGCAAAAGTACTTTTGGAAAATCAAAATTTTGAAATCTTCTTTCTTGGGCAACAAATGACAAATCATAGGGTCACATCACTTGACCAATCAATTTGCACCGAGAAGGGTACCATTTTCATTCAATTCATATAAAAATTGTCGCCAAATACTTGGAACAACAAAAGAATGGATCCTAGAAAGACAATCAAGGAAATAAGGTCATTGAGAGATCTCGAGTCACTCCTTTCAAAATTCCTTCTAAATCCGGTTATGATTTGTCACATTCTTGCACATTCATTCAGAAAAGTATCTTGATAGTTGGGTTTACAATGGATCATCCATGCAAAAAGAGAAATGAAAGCTTGTTAGGCCGAAAACCCAAAAGGGCGGCCTAAGCAAAAATTAGGGCTCCACAGAGAGAAGACAAAAAAAAAAAAAAATTTACTTCCAAGAAAGAACTCATCAAAAGAGCTCAAACACTGCATGCCAAAAGCAAGCTCTACCAAGGACAGGAGGCCATTTTTCATTAAACCCAAATATTCTTGCCAACACCCTACAAATGCAATCACTTGCTAGCCAATTTGGGCCTTTAAAAAAAATGAGCCTTTTCTTTCTTGAAACCCATAAACCAAACCTGGGGTGGGAATTTTAGATGTGAACAAAAAGGAGATCATGGATTTCTTTCTCAAGATCAAAGTGTCAAAGAAGGAAGAGCAAAAGAACAAAGACATGCTCGACGGAGGCGTCAATCTTCAATAAGAATGAAGCAAATTGAGAACACTTGACACAAACGTCAACATACAAAAAGAAAGGGCGCCTCTAACAAAGGATGCCAACACAAAGATAAGAAAAGTCAAATGCGTTAACATAAATACAAAGAAGACGTGAAGGAAAAAAGCAAAGGAAAGAAGTCACGAAGCAAATCCAATCCTTGGAGTTCACACTTGGCGGTACATTGGGGAATTTGAGCCTTTATAACTTTCTTTTCACAGCCCAAACCCGGCCTACATTATAACCGATAAACAAAGCCCTCCTTGAGGTTCTGCTTGCTCAAGACATGATGTTAAGCTCTTTCGTTAATTCTCCATTGGAAGTATGAAAAGTGCTCGCTAGGTTGAAAACCTGAAAAGGCAGCCTAGGCAAAAGTTAGAGCAAAAGAAAAAAGAAAAAAAATGATGGATGGTCCAAACACCAATCAAATCTCCCATGAAAAGGTGAATCATTACAAATGGTTCAAGCTCAGAGTTCACTTTCTTTCTCATTGCAAACAGTCAAGTCTCTCTCGAAGACTTCAATTTCAAGTCAAAACTTAGGGCATCCCCCTTTGTTTTCCAAGTGCTTCATCTACATCTCCAAAATAACCTGCGCAATACGCGGCTTTTTTTCATTATTTTTCTAAAAATATGTTTCTAACAAATCAACTTAACTAAGAAAAAGGAATAAATAATAACAATAATGAAAAGTAAAAAAAAAATAATAAGAAAAGAAAAGTGTAAAATAAAAAATGTAAATAATTTTTCTTTACGCTTAAAAATAGAAATGATCATTTTTATTATATCTCATCAAATGTATTATACTGATTTTTATTATATTTCATCAAATGTATTAAACTAAGTCTATAAAGATAACTACCAATAACTTTCGAGCCTAGGTTTATCGATTCCTTTTAATGGGGGTTTATATCCCAAGGTTGTATTCACTTAGCAAAAAAAAAAAACTCAATTTACAACGTTTATAAATTTCAATCACTTTGGTGAACCTTAATTGTTACATATAGGGATTCTAAATATTCAGAGGTTTCTTATTTTTGTTTAACTTACAACACTTTAATAGTACAAATAAATAATACAATTTGTCGCATATTTATCCCATCTTTACCTTTTTTTACTTTCTTTGATTTCTCTTTTCATATTTTTTTGGGCAATTTATCACTTATAAATAATCACATAAACAATATCTGTGACCTTAGAAGTCCATCATATAACAAATTGGTTCACGGAGATAAAAATGACAATGTCATCTTAAGTCTAAAACGTATCTCTTAGAAAAATTTAACACATAGAAAAAAAAATGTTAAGATGTTATTCCCTCTACCCTAAAAAAAAAAAACTACACAGTTGCCTTTTTTGGTTATCTTTAAAATGATAGTCCATTGATATCCTAAATCTCAGATCAATTGAATATACTTAACACGTACTCGCCAAAAATATATTAATAGATAGTTGTATAAGCATATCCAATTGTATAAAAATAAAATGATCAGTCAAACTATATTTTATATGCAGTTAGATAGTATCAAAACATTTTTGGTTGCAAAAAATAGAGGACTACAACTTAACCAAGCAAAAATATAATATATCTAATTGTCAAACTAAATAGCTAAATAGTATCAGAAATTGTAAAAAAAAAAAAAGCATTATTGGTTGCAAAAAATAGAGGACTACAACTTAACCAAGCAAAAATACTTAGAATATATCCAATTGTATTAAAAAAAAAAAATCAATTCAAACTAAATTTAAAAAAAAAAAATTGAAAAAGAAAATAACATGTTGATTGAAAAGGGAAATAGAATGCTGACGTGATTTTTTATGAGAATAGAAAGTCTAATGTGGCGTCCCTCATCTGATGTGGCATGTTATTTTCTTTTTCAAATTTTTTTTTAAATATTCCCTTCCCCCCCCCCTCCATTTATATCTATCTATTAATACTCACATTCAGTTGAAATTTGATTAGTCAAATAATTTGAAACGTCTAATTTAAGGAAATATCATAATGAATATATCAATATGTATATAAGCCACATCAAGGCTATACAATGAAGCCACATCATGAAGCCACATGTATATCATATCACATTCAATTGAAATTTGATTAGTCAAATAATTTGAAACGTCAATTTAAGGAAATATCTATGTAAAATATAGCCAAGGCTATATATGAAGCCACATCATTGTATGTCATATCACCTGTATTTTTCCTCTTGCAAACCAATATTGCCACCCACTTTGGAGGTGAAGAGCCATCATTATTTCTTACTAGACTATAACCCGTGCAATACGCGGCTTTTTTTCATTATTTTTCTAAAAATATGTTTCTAACAAATCAACTTAACTAAGAAAAAGGAATAAATAATAACAATAATGAAAAGTAAAAAAAAAATAATAAGAAAAGAAAAGTGTAAAATAAAAAATGTAAATAATTTTTCTTTACGCTTAAAAATAGAAATGATCATTTTTATTATATCTCATCAAATGTATTATACTGATTTTTATTATATTTCATCAAATGTATTAAACTAAGTCTATAAAGATAACTACCAATAACTTTCTAGCCTAGTTGTATCGATTCCTTTTAATGGGGGTTTATATCCCAAGGTTGTATTCACTTAGCAAAAAAAAAAAAACTCAATTTACAACGTTTATGAATTTCAATCACTTTGGTGAACCTTAATTGTTACATATAGGGATTCTAAATATTCAGAGGTTTCTTATTTTTGTTTAACTTACAACACTTTAATAGTACAAATAAATAATACAATTTGTCGCATATTTATCCCATCTTTACCTTTTTTTACTTTCTTTCATTTCTCTTTTCATATTTTTTTGGGCCATTTATCACTTATAAATAATCACATAAACAATATCTGTGACCTTAGAAGTCCATCATATAACAAATTGGTTCACGGAGATAAAAATGATAATGTCATCTTAAGTCTAAAACGTATCTCTTAGAAAAATTTAACACATAGAAAAAAAAATATTAAGATGTTATTCCCTCTCACCCTAAAAAAAATTAAAAATTAAAAATAAAACTACACAATTGCCTTTTTTGGTTATCTTTAAAATGATAGTCCATTGATATCCTAAATCTCAGATCAATTGAATATTGCCACATCAATTCTAAAATGAGTATTAGAAAATAATTTATACTTAACACGTACTCGCCAAAAATATATTAATCAGATAATTGTCAAACTACTTAGCATATCCAATTGTATAAAAATAAAATGATCGAGTCAAACTATATTTTATATGCAGTTAGATAGTATACAAAATTGTTAAAAAAACATTTTTGGTTGCAAAAAATAGAGGACTACAACTTAACCAAGCAAAAATACTTCGAATATATCTAATTGTATAAAAATAAAAAAATCAAGTCAAACTAAATTTTATATACAGCTAAATAGTATCAGAAATTGTAAAAAAAAAAAAAAAAAACATTATTGGTTGCAAAAAATAGAGGACTACAACTTAACCAAGCAAAAATACTAAGAATATATCCAATTGTATAAAAAAAAAAAAATCAATTCAAACTAAATTTAAAAAAAAAAAATTGAAAAAGAAAATAACATGTTGATTGAAAAGGGAAATAGAATGCTGACGTGGTTTTTTATGAGAATAGAAAGTCTAATGTGGCATGCCTTCTGATTGGCATTTATTTTCTTTTTCAATTTTTTTTTAAATATTCCCTTCCCCCCCCCCCCCACTCCATTTATATCTATCTATTAATACTCACATTCAGTTGAAATTTGATTAGTCAAATAATTTAAAACGTTCATTTGAGAATATATTCCTTTTATGCCACCCATATTTATATCTATCTATTAATACTCACATTCAGTTGAAATTTGATTAGTCAAATAATTTGAAACGTCAATTTGAGGAAATATCTATATACAATATCAAATAGCGAAGACTATACATGAAGCCACATCATTGAATGCCATATCACATTCAGTTGAAATTTGATTAGTCAAATAATTTGAAACGTCAAATTAAGGAAATATCTATGTACAATATGTAATAGCTAAGGCTATACATGAAGCCACATCATTGTATACCATATCACATTCAATTGAAATTTGATTAGTCAAATAATTTGAAACGTCAATTTAAGGAAATATCTATGTAGAATATCAAATAGCCAAGCCTATACATGAAGCTACATCATTGTATGTCATATCACCTGTATTTTTCCTCTTGCAAACCAATATTGCCACCCACTTTGGAGGTGAAGAGCCATCATTATTTCTTACTAGACTATAACCCGCGCAATACGCGGCTTTTTTTCATTATTTTTCTAAAAATATGTTTCTAACAAATCAACTTAACTAAGAAAAAGGAATAAATAATAACAATAATGAAAAGTAAAAAAAAAATAATAAGAAAAGAAAAGTGTAAAATAAAAAATGTAAATAATTTTTCTTTACGCTTAAAAATAGAAATGATCATTTTTATTATATCTCATCAAATGTATTATACTGATTTTTATTATATTTCATCAAATGTATTAAACTAAGTCTATAAAGATAACTACCAATAACTTTCTAGCCTAGTTGTATCGATTCCTTTTAATGGGGGTTTATATCCCAAGGTTGTATTCACTTAGCAAAAAAAAAAACTCAATTTACAACGTTTATGAATTTCAATCACTTTGGTGAACCTTAATTGTTCCATATAGGGATTCTAAATATTCAGAGGTTTCTTATTTTTGTTTAACTTACAACACTTTAATAGTACAAATAAATAATACAATTTGTCGCATATTTATCCCATCTTTACCTTTTTTTACTTTCTTTGATTTCTCTTTTCATATTTTTTTGGGCAATTTATCACTTATAAATAATCACATAAACAATATCTGTGACCTTAGAAGTCCATCATATAACAAATTGGTTCACGGAGATAAAAATGACAATGTCATCTTAAGTCTAAAACGTATCTCTTAGAAAAATTTAACACATAGAAAAAAAAAATGTTAAGATGTTATTCCCTTTGACCCTAAAAAAAATAAAAAATAAAAAATAAAACTACACAGTTGCCTTTTTTGGTTATCTTTAAAATGATAGTCCATTGATATCCTAAATCTCAGATCAATTTGAATGTTGCCACATCAATTCTAATATGAGTATTGGAAAATAATTTATACTTAACACGTACTCGCCAAAAATATATTAATCAGATAGTTGTCAATCTACTTAGCATATCCAATTGTATAAAAATAAAATGATCGAGTCAAACTATATTTTATATGCAGTTAGATAGTATCAGAAATTGTTAAAAAAACATTTTTGGTTGCAAAAAATAGAGGACTACAACTTAACCAAGCAAAAATATTTCGAATATATCTAATTGTATAAAAATAAAAAAAATCAAGTCAAACTAAATTTTATATACAGCTAAATAGTATCAGAAATTGTAAAAAAAAAAAAAAAAGCATTATTTGTTGCAAAAAATAGAGGACTACAACTTAACCAAGCAAAAATACTTCGAATATATCCAATTGTATAAAAAAAAAAAAAATCAAGTCAAACTAAATTTAAAAAAAAAAAATTGAAAAGGAAAATAACATGTTGATTGAAAAGGGAAATAGAATGCTGACGTGGTTTTTTATGAGAATAGAAAGTCTAATGTGGCATGCCTCATCTGATGTGGCATGTTATTTTCTTTTTCAATTTTTTTTTTAAATATTCCCTTCCCCCCCCCCCACTCCATTTATATCTATCTATTAATACTCACATTCAGTTGAAATTTGATTAGTCAAATAATTTAAAACGTTCATTTGAGAATATATTCCTTTTATGCCACCCATATTTATATCTATCTATTAATACTCACATTCAGTTGAAATTTGATTAGTCAAATAATTTGAAACGTCAATTTGAGGAAATATCTATATACAATATCAAATAGCGAAGACTATACATGAAGCCACATCATTGAATGCCATATCACATTCAGTTGAAATTTGATTAGTCAAATAATTTGAAACGTCAATTTAAGGAAATATCTATGTACAATATGTAATAGCTAAGGCTATACATGAAGCCACATCATTGTATACCATATCACATTCAATTGAAATTTGATTAGTCAAATAATTTGAAACGTCAATTTAAGGAAATATCTATGTAAAATATCAAATAGCCAAGGCTATACATGAAGCCACATCATTGTATGTCATATCACCTGTATTTTTCCTCTTGCAAACCAATATTGCCACCCACTTTGGAGGTGAAGAGCCATCATTATTTCTTACTAGACTATAACCCGCGCAATACGCGGCTTTTTTTCATTATTTTTCTAAAAATATGTTTCTAACAAATCAACTTAACTAAGAAAAAGGAATAAATAATAACAATAATGAAAAGTAAAAAAAAAATAATAAGAAAAGAAAAGTGTAAAATAAAAAATGTAAATAATTTTTCTTTACGCTTAAAAATAGAAATGATCATTTTTATTATATCTCATCAAATGTATTATACTGATTTTTATTATATTTCATCAAATGTATTAAACTAAGTCTATAAAGATAACTACCAATAACTTTCTAGCCTAGTTGTATCGATTCCTTTTAATGGGGGTTTATATCCCAAGGTTGTATTCACTTAGCAAAAAAAAAAAACTCAATTTACAACGTTTATGAATTTCAATCACTTTGGTGAACCTTAATTGTTCCATATAGGGATTCTAAATATTCAGAGGTTTCTTATTTTTGTTTAACTTACAACACTTTAATAGTACAAATAAATAATACAATTTGTCGCATATTTATCCCATCTTTACCTTTTTTTACTTTCTTTGATTTCTCTTTTCATATTTTTTTGGGCAATTTATCACTTATAAATAATCACATAAACAATATCTGTGACCTTAGAAGTCCATCATATAACAAATTGGTTCACGGAGATAAAAATGACAATGTCATCTTAAGTCTAAAACGTATCTCTTAGGAAAATTTAACACATAGAAAAAAAAAATGTTAAGATGTTATTCCCTCTACCCTAAAAAAAAAAAAAAAAAAAAAAACTACACAATTGCCTCTTTTGGTTATCTCTAAAATGATAGTCCATTGATATCCTAAATCTCAGATAATTTGAATGTTGCCTCATCAATTCTAATATGAGTATTGGAAAATAATTTATACTTAACACGTACTCCCCAAAAATATATTAATCAGATAGTTGTCAAGCTACTTTAGCATATCCAATTGTATAAAAATAAAATGATCGAGTCAAACTATATTTTATATGCAGTTAGATAGTATCAGAAATTGTTAAAAAAACATTTTTGGTTGCAAAAAATAGAGGACTACAACTTAACCAAGCAAAAATACTTCGAATATATCTAATTGTATAAAAATAAAAAAATCAAGTCAAACTAAATTTTATATACAGCTAAATAGTATCAGAAATTGTAAAAAAAAAAAAAAAGCATTATTGGTTGCAAAAAATAGAGGACTACAACTTAACCAAGCAAAAATACTTCGAATATATCCAATTGTATTAAAAAAAAAATCAATTCAAACTAAATTTAAAAAAAAAAAATTGAAAAAGAAAATAACATGTTGATTGAAAAGGGAAATAGAATGCTAACGCGGTTTTTTTTTGGGAATAGAAAGTCTGATGTGGCATGCCTCATCTGATGTGGCATGTTATTTTCTTTTTCAATTTTTTTTTTTAAATATTCCCTCCCCCCCCCCATTTATATCTATCTATTAATACTCACATTCAGTTGAAATTTGATTAGTCAAATAATTTAAAACGTTCATTTGAGAATATATTCCTTTTATGCCACCCATATTTATATCTATCTATTAATACTCACATTCAGTTGAAATTTGATTAGTCAAATAATTTGAAACGTCAATTTAAGGAAATATCTATATACAATATCAAATAGCGAAGACTATACATGAAGTCACATCATTGTATGCTATATCACATTCAGTTGAAATTTGATTAGTCAAATAATTTGAAGCGTCAATTTAAGGAAATATCTATGTACAATATGTAATAGCCAAGGCTATACATGAAGCCACATCATTGTATGCCTTATCACATTCAATTGAAATTTGATTAGTCAAATAATTTGAAACGTCAATTTAAGGAAATATTTATGTAGAATATCAAATAGCCAAGGCTATACATGAAGCCACATCATTGTCTGCTATATCACCCGTATTTTTCCTCGTGTAAACCAATATTGCCACCCACTTTGGAGGTGAAGAGCCATCATTATTTCTTACTAAACTATAACCCGTACAATGCGTGGCTTTTTTTCATTATTTTTCTAAAAATATGTTTCTAACAAATCAACTTAACTAAGAAGAAGGAATAAATAATAACAATATTGAAAAGTAAAAAAAATAAATAAATAAGAAGAGAAAAGAAAAGTGTAAAATAGAAAATGTAAATAATTTTTCTTTACGCTTAAAAATAGAAATGATCATTTTTATTATATCTCATCAAATGTATTATACTGATTTTTATTATATTTCATCAAATGTATTATAACTAAGTCTATAAAGATAACTACCAATAACTTTCTAGCCTAGTTGTATCGATTCCTTTCAATGGGGGTTTATATCCCGGGGTTGTATTCACTTAGCAAAAAAAAAAAAAAAACTCACTTCACATCGTTTATGAATTTCAATCACTTTGGTAAACCTCAATTGTTCCATATAGGATTCTAAATGTTCAGAGGTTTCTCATTTTTGTTTAACTTACAACACTTTGATAGTACAAATAAATAATACAATTTGTCGCATATTTATCCCATCTTTACCTTTTTTTACTTTCTTTTATTTCTCTTTTCATATTTTTTTGGGCAATTTATCACTTATAAATAATCACATAAACAATATCTGTGACCTTAGAAGTCCATCATATAACAAATTGGTCCACGGAGATAAAAATGACAATGTCATCTTAAGTCTAAAACGTATCTCTTAGGAAAATTTAACACATAGAAAGAAAAAAAAAAATGTTAAGATGTTATTCCCTCTGACCCTAAAAAAAATAAAAAAAAAAAATCTACACAATTGCCTCTTTTGGTTATCTCTAAAATGATAGTCCATTGATATCCTAAATCTCAGATAATTTGAATATTGCCTCATCAATTCTAATATGAGTATTGGAAAATAATTTATACTTAACACGTACAAAAATATATTAACAGATAGTTGTCAAGCTATTTAGCATATCCAATTGTATAAAAATAAAATGATCGAGTCAAACTATATTTTATATGCAATTAGATAGTATCAGAAATTGTTAAAAAAACATTTTTGGTTGCAAAAAATAGAGTACTACAACTTAACCAAGCAAAAATACTTCGAATATATCTAATTGTATAAAAATAAAAAAATCAAGTCAAACTAAATTTTATACCCACTAAACAACCTTGGTTCTGATAATACCCACCAACTCAACCTTGGTTCTGATAATACCTACCAAATCAACCTCGGCTCTGATACCACTTGTTGGGCGCAGCGGAAGCACTGATACCACTTGTTGGGACCAAAATCTAATCTTATATAAATTAAGGAATTCTACAAACAATTTAATCAATCACCAAGATATCAATCACACACAAGAACACAAATATTTACGTGGAAAACCTTTTCTCCTTGAAAAGAAAAAACCACGGGACAAACTCCGAATAAATCCACTATTATAATACGCAATTATAATAGTTCTTCTCAAATTAATGCCTAACTTGAGATACTCACCAAATACAATAATATCTCTCTAAGAATTAACACTCAACAAACTCTCTAGAGGAAACCCCAAATATATCTGTGATACTTCTTTGCATTAATACAAGCGTCACAAATTCTTCTTGATTTATGCGCTAACCCATAAACTTCAAAGAATACCCAAACCATTCGCTTCTCCCCGCAAGGAGGAATCCTAGACCAAAGCTTTCTTCAACTTGCACTCTTCTCAAGGTGCTCTTTCTCTTTCTCTCCCTATAGGGGAGAACCCCCTAGGGCTCCAAGCCACCAAATACTTGGTAACATAGTCTATTTATAAGACTTCAATTCTATTACTTAGTGGGCAAGGAATACATTAATTCTTTAACAAGGAATAAACTTTCCTTGCACACCAAGGAATAGTCTTTCCTTTCACACCAAATACTCACCTTTTCTTTCACACCAAGGAATAGTCTTTCCTTCCACACCAAGGACTCACCTTTTCTTCCACATCAAGGAAACCAAAAATCACCTAATTAGTTTTCCTTCTTCATTAAGGAAACTCAATTAGTTTTCCTAATCAACATAGGAATTTGAAACACTTTCCCAACAGCTGAAACCTTATTCCTATGTGACCAGTTCTACATGTCAATCACTCAATTGTCATTTTAGAATGTGATTGTAACAGTTATTTGAATAGAAGATGGCAAATGGAATAAGTAATTTGGATTGACTTCCAAAGCTAATAGACTATGAATGTGACACGGTTTAGGTTGAATGCAAAAACGAAACAACACACGCCATGATTAGGTTTATTAATATTATAAGAGAAAAATACACAAAACATAAAAATCTTACTGTAAACTTGTTTTCTTGCCAAACACGGATCCTTGTGAAGTTTGAGTATATATTGGCTCAATGGTTGTGGTCCACGGTCCGAAACTCATTCCTATGTGGTCAGTTCTACATGTCAATTGTCATTTTAGATTGTGATTGTAACAGTTACTTGAATACAACAAAGAAAACATAAGAAAGAAAATGGTATACGTAATTTGATTTGACTCTTAATAGGCTATGAATGTGACACGGTTTAGTCTGAATACAAAAAAAACACACACGCCATTTATAAATGATTTGGTTTATTAATACTATGTGAGAAAAATAAGCTAAACTTTTGTTTTCTCCTAAAACATAGACTTCTATGAAGTTTTGTTTTATGTATATATACAGTTAATAATTACACCTCCAGTTAAAATAAACAGTGAGTTGCCCATGTGATGACACATGTCCATATTATTTTTACATAAAACAATATCATATGAGTGTTTTGTATTACATTCGAAAACCTCTAAAGATTAAGTACTACGTTTACACATAAAAATAGTATTATAAGAGGTGCAATTAAAACATAAACAGTAAAATAGACAAAATGAAGATAACTTGAAATGACGACAATCTTGTTTCGACAAAGTTTCGCTACAAACTGGTTTATAGCAAATCAACAAGTCATGTGATTCATTAAATAGATCATTTAATTAAAAGTATAAATGAATGGTCTTATAAGTGACTACATAGTGGGTTATATAACAAGATAAACATAAATGAAGAGCCAAGTGGATTATAGCAAGATGAGTACAAATGAGACAAACATAGATATCAGTTGAAAGATCAATTAGGTGTGGAATTGTCAAATGAATTAGGTGTGGAATTGTCGTGAATTTTTGTTTGCGACCTTGACTATACTGATCTTTGAAAGGTCTATAGTTGATTTCATATTTGGATGGATTTTGCTTTCAATGTGAACCCTGGCTTCTTCTCTTAAGGAGTTCTAAAAAAGAACAAAGAAGAAAAAAAAATCTAGATTGTTAGTATTTTGTTGAACTTGCCAATCCCTTACATTCCTTTATTTTGAAATTTTGTTCTGTTAGTTTATTAAGCCTTATAATCTATGAAAAGCTGCAACAACCCTACTTGCTTATCTTCCTAGCACTTGTTATATATACTTACTATTTGCCCTCTAGCTGTTTGGTCACTGTTCTTCCATGAATTTTGCTACCATGTTGCTTAAGTATCATGATATTTGATTGAATGTATGATTGCTTCAGAAGCACAGTTTTAATTAATTGATTTTTCTTGACTAGGATATTTCTTTTATGGCAATTAGATGTAATGATATTGATGATATGACATCAGCTATGGAATTTCATTAATATATATAGAGCAGATGTAATGATATTGATGATATGACATCAGCTTGGAATTTCATTAATATATATAGAGCCCTGGAATTGTGTAAAAATTAAGATTTTCGCTTACTGAGCTGCAAAAATGGCCTTGGTTGCTGCTGTAAAAGTGGTTTTAGGCTCGATTGCTTTTGCAATATTCTGGGTATTGGCAGTTTTCCCAGCTGTTCCTTTTCTACCAATTGGGAGGACTGCAGGGTCCCTCCTGGGGGCCATGCTAATGGTTGTATTTCGAGTCCTAACTCCAACTCAAGCATATGATGCAATCCGCAACAATCTCCAAATCCTTGGTCTTCTCTCTTGGGACAATGGTTGTCAGTATCTATCTTGAAAGGGCAGATATGTTCAAGTACTTGGGAATGATGCTCTCATGGAAGAGTAAGGGGGCAAAGGATTTAATTTGTCGAATCTGCCTGATTTCCGCCATTTCAAGTGCTCTTTTCACTAATGATACCGCTTGTGTAGTTTTGACTGAATTTGTCTTGAAAACTGCAAGGCAACATAATCTCCCACCTCATCCTTTCCTTC
This sequence comes from Fagus sylvatica, assembly GCA_907173295.1. NCBI lineage: Eukaryota > Viridiplantae > Streptophyta > Magnoliopsida > Fagales > Fagaceae > Fagus > Fagus sylvatica. The sequence goes on along the minus strand of OU015769.1, from coordinate 19,637,293 downwards.
TTGCCCTGGCCTCTAGTGCAAATATTGGGTCTTCAGCCACTCCAATTGGCAACCCCCAAAACTTGGTTATAGCTTATTCAGAGTAAGATATCTTTTGGGAATTTTCTAATCGGAATTCTCCCTGCAATGCTCATGGGTGTATTTGTCAATGCCCTAATTCTTATATGCATGTACTGGAAGTTATTATCTATACAGAAGGATGAAAAAGATGTAGCTATAGAAGTTTTTTCAGAGGAGGAAATGAATTCTCATCGGTTTTCACCAGCTACACTGTCACATAATTCTCAGGAATGGAACTCTAGATTGGAACTTATGGCTGTGCAAAGCCCTCCCCACATGAGTGGGAACATGGGCCATGTTGAGGCGCTTAGAAACCGAGAAATTTCAAGTGAGACTGAAATCCAAAAGGACCCAATTGTCACATTGGACTCTGCAAGAAATTCTAATACATCAAAAGAGACGGCAAAAGATGTATCTACTCAGGTAAAGGAGGAAACGATCCCTTCAAAGAGAGTTGCATCAATGGATAGACTAAGAGATGCACTTTCTGTACGTTCTTCAGAAGGAAAGGAAGATTTCACCACAAAATGGAAAAAACTGTTGTGGAAATCATGTGTTTGCCTTGTTACTATAGGAATGTTGATTGCTTTGCTTACAGGGTCTAAATATGTCATGGACTACAATTACTGCTGCACTTGCTCTTGTGGTTCTTGATTTCAAGGATGCTAGGCCAAGCCCTTGAACAAGGTATAATCTGCAAGCATGATGCTTTTCTTTATACTTTTTTTTTCTTTTTTTAATTACTTTTCCCCTTGAACCATCAATGGGACTTGAAATTTTAAATCATCTCTTGTTGGAGAGTTTATAATATGTAGTTTATTTCTCTTCTTTGCCAGGTCTCCTATTCGCTGTTAATTTTCTTTTGCGGAATGTTTATCACAGTTGATGGCTTTAACAGAACTGGAATCCCAAGTACTCTATGGGACTTGATGGAGCCCTATTCACGAATTAATCATGTTAGCGGGATAGCAATTCTTGCCATTGTCATACTTGTCATGTCAAATTTGGCTTCAAACGTACCAACTGGTATGTTGATGGATTTCTTCCATATATTTTTTCTATTATCTGTTTCATCATTCTTTTTTTTTTGGGATCTGTCAGATGAAATTAGCTAACAACAGGTTGTAAGTCTGTTTACAATTATTGTTGTCCTTTACTGTCCTTCTTAGCAATTTCAAGTAGTGCAGAGACTAATTCAGTATTGAAATTCATATAATCTGAAAAAAGTTTGGCGCGGTGTCTTTAGATTTCTGGAGAAATATTAGGGTATAGTTTGGACTTTGTATACAAAGTATCTCTTAGGGATGTCATAGTCTCATAGTATTCCCAGGTTTTAATTGCATATTTCTGGTTTTCACTTCTTCTCAAGATTCCTTTCTCTACTGGAGACAAACTGACATTAATCTTTCTTATGCATGTTCAAAATCATACTCAAGTTGATAGTACACCACCATTTTACTAAACAGGTCTTTCAGTTTGAGAATTCCACCATATAGTTCAATGAAACAACAAACTTGTGCAATAAACAAAATTTTCTTTTAGTAACAAAGGGATTTTCATACCTGTAATAGTAACTGTGAGTTGCCAAGGCTCTCAGTATATCCATGGCCCTTGTGCACATAATATAGGGAATAATGATTACTTAAGAAGCAAGGTATTCTCTTGCACTGAATCTTTGAGATTATTTTTTCTAAATAATCTGGTACTGATAGTTTAATCATCTTCCTATCTGCATCTCTGATTAAGAATTGTTTTTTCTTTTATGTAATAAGTACCTAATGAGTTTGGTGATAAATTTCTAAGTTGAATAATATTGGTGTAGTTCTCTTGCTTGGAGCATCGAGTGGCAGCATCGGCAGCTTGCAATTTCTGCAGCTGATGAGAAAAAGGCATGGCTAATCTTAGCTTGGGTCAGCACGGTAGCTGGGAACCTCTCATTATTGGGATCGGCCGCCAACTTAATTGTGTGTGATCCAGGCTCGCCGAGCTCCACAATTTGGCTACACTTTATCCTTTTGGAGCCATCTCAAATTTGGAGTCCCCTCCACTCTTATCATCACTGCTATTGGTCTGGCACTTATAAGATAATATTCATGTTCTTACACTTGTTACACATCACATAGAGAATGTTTTTATGTAATAAATTTTGTAGAGGAAAATTGTTTAACATTTGAGCAATTCAAAGCAGACAGTTTTTAACCTTAATGTTTTTCAAAAGCTACTGAGTGATCGGGTGAATTGTACATCACTTGTCTGTTTTGTTACTGTTATTTTGATCTCAGCAATTGTGAAATGGACAGCTTTCTTTTTTCTTTTTTGTGCCTTTCCTTTATGCAAGATTTGATCTTACTATCACGGGTTTCGGTTATAGTTTGCAAATTCTTTTTTGGTTAAGTGTATAAAAATTACAAATATTATCCAAAAGAATTGTTAAAAATGTCAAAATGGAGTGAGATGCCCATTAAAAAATGTAAATCTAAAAAAGATGAAGTAAAAAGGCCAAACCATAAATTTTTCAAAGCATTAAATAATGGCTGTAGTTTGCGTTTGAGAAGAGTGATACATGGAGGAAATGAAGCTCAACATGACGCACAATGAGAGCACTTAAAAACTCAAGAATTTAATGCAAACATTGATCTCTAGGCAAAGCAGTGGGAGGCCCCAAAATAATAGCTTTGCATTCATTTTCACTGGATGTGGTTCGTGCCAAGTATTCAAGCCCAAGGGAGCATAATTGGAGCCATGTGAGAGCCATGTGTGCATGTTTTAACTATGGACAAGCTGGATACTTCCCTCATGATTGTTTGAAGTCGTAAAAAGTACTCTCTAACTTACTTTCTTGCCCTTTGTGTTTTGTAACGTCATAAGAATTGGTTACTCATTTTCTCCTTAATTTGATACTAGATGCAAGAGAGTACGTAGGGAGAGATAGGGTTAAGTTGTTAAGTATCATCGAGTTTTAGCTAATAGTCACATGATATATAATCATAGTAAATAGAAAAGGCGAATTAAGGTGCTAGGGCCGCATGGGGTACCTATAAGTTGCAATTGTGCCATAGGTGCACTTTGTTTCTTAATAATGTTCTTTATGTCAGGCTATGTGGAGTTTGGTTTGTGTCCGATCCAATTTGGACTTGACTCAACATTGAAGCGTTATGATTTTAAACGCGAAGCGTTTGATTTTAAACGCGAATTTTGTTGAATATTAGTCAATTAAATGATTAAACTCATCACTTCTTATTGGTTTAAGCTTGTGAAATAATTGATACTAGTCCTAAACCCGTGCAATACACGGGAAAGCTAGTAAAAATGATATCTGAAAAAATACTTGAGTTTTTATTTTATTTTATTTTTTGTTGGACATATCGGGTTTTTTTTTTTTTTTTTTTTTTTAATTGAGAGATTACTTTAATCATCATATCATTTTGGAGTAAATTCACTTGCAACAAAAAAATAATATATAAGCTGAATAGATGAAACAAATACTCATAAACTTGGCAGGTGGGCCCTAAAAATATGTTTGTAAAAAACATTAGTTCAAATGCATAATTTTATAATGAGGCAATATGTATCCATGGGTTGATATAAAACATTTTCTATACTTATTTCCTCTCTACAATCATTTTGATTTCTCTTGCTTTTGGATAACTTTGTCAATTTACATTATTATACCTTTGCCTTTGTATACTTTGGCCGGCTTATACCTATGAACAATAACAACAAACTGGTGCACTATTTGCTTATCAATTTGAATGCAACAAATTACATTGTTTTTAAAGCAGAAAACTCAAACAGTCGGAGGAACAGTCAGTTCACTTTAAGGCTATATTACAATTTGAGAATAAGAGACGTCCTTCAGCTCTAGCTCTGGCTCTGTACCCAACATTCACAATCTTAAAAAAGTGAAAAATTTGACTTCCATAGAGATTAAAGTGAAATGATCACTTGAATTTTGGGAGTGGCAGTAGTGAACAAAGTAAAAACAAAACACATTAGCCAAAGGAACCACAAATTATAACCATTGCTAGGATTGATTATGATGGGATCTTCAGAATATACAAACACTTCAGAAAGGAGGACACCACTGAAAGTGGTGGGAGCTGTCCTTCATCATGGACTGCAGTGCAAAGCATTCCTGATAATATATGTAGTGGTGGGTTCTGTGGACCCAACAGCATTTGTAGTACAACAAGTGATGGGATGGCATTTTGCTTATGTCCTGCTGAATTTTCTCCCTTGTACCAATCCGGCTATTTGGCAGGGTGTAAACCAAATTTTGCACTTCCCAGCTGCCAAGATGGATGGGAAGCAAATAAAGAGCTTGTAGATTTTGTAAGGCTTAAAAACGTGGACTGGCCGTTTTCAGATTACAGCTTTCTTCAAGGAGATGGGGTTGATGAGGCGAGCTGTAGACAGCAATGCCTTGATGATTGCTTGTGTGTTGTGGCCCTATATGAGGATAAAGCTAATCATTGTTGGAAGCTACGGTATCCTCTATCGAATGGAATACAAGGTCCAAATATTACTACCATATCTCTCATCAAGGTACCTAGAGATAATGGTTCAGCTAAGAAAGACCGATCCACTGTGGTAGTTGTCTTGGCAGTGCTCCTTGGCAGCTCTGCATTCCTCAATATCCTTTTGTTCTTAGCTACTTCTGCAGCTGTTTACTATTTGTACCGTAAAAAACATAATTTTCCATGGATTGATATCACATCTGCAACAAACGTGAGAAGATATACATATAAAGAGCTTGAAGAAGGAACTCGCGGCTTCAAGCAAATATTGGGTAAAGGTGCTTTCGGAACAGTTTATAAAGGGGTCCTTGCATCAGATCTCAAAAGATTTGTTGCAGTCAAGAAGTTAGATAAAGGTGGTAGAAGAAGGTGAGAAAGAATTCAAAACAGAAGTGAGTGTGATTGGTCAGACTCATCACAAGAATTTAGTCTGTTTGCTTGGCTATTGTGATGAAAGGGAGCACCGGCTTCTGGTTTATGAGTACATGAGCAATGGCTCTCTAGCTACCTTTCTCTTTGGGATATCCAGGCCTCATTGGAACCAAAGAGTGCAGATTGCTTTTGGAATAGCAAGAGGCCTAATGTACTTACATGAAGAGTGCAGCACCCAGTGTTGTGCGAAAGGGCCTCCAGAAGCACTCCCACACCAATATTGATTGTGCAAAATAATTATGGCTTGAGAAAGATAATCAAAACAAATATAGAACGAAGGAAACTGTAAAGAAATATAAACAATCACACCAACACCAAGGATTTACGTGGTTCGGCTTTTAGCCTACGTCCACAGGCGACGACGGAGAATTTCACTATCAAAGATGAAGATTACAAATATAGTGTAGAGGCACTCTCAAATCCCAAAACCCCAATACACCCAAATAGCTCTCTCTCACAAATAACAAATAATAGAGAATTCCTATTCTCTATTCAAGTGGGCGGTTCTAAACAAATACCAAATACCCAAACCAAATACTAGAGAAATTGGTGAATTTCCTCTAGTCAAATTGCCACAACGGCACCAAAGAACCCGCACCACACCAAAGCAAAGAAGCTGCACCACAAATCCAAAGAAGCCACAATACTTCAACAAAGCTCTCTGCTGAAACCAAAACAAAGGAACCGCCAAACAAATATTTGATGTACTCGCTACTCAAACCAAAGTCACACAAGACTAGTAACAGTGCCCAATCAAATATGCAGCACCACCAAGAGAGAAATCTCTCACAAAGAGTTGCAACAAACAAAGAGAGAGAGCACCTAAACAAAGTTGCCGCACCACCCTTCTTCAAACAACAAAGGCTGCAAGCCAAATCAGTTTGCCGCACCCATATCAAACAGCCAAGCCTCCTATATATACCAAGTTCCTTTCGAAGTCTGCTAGGACTAAAAGTCCTTTACTTTGTAGAATTCCAATAGCTTGAGTGGACTCCTAATATTACTGGAGTTCTAATACATATTGAACAAGTCAATATATAACCATGCCGGGTACAAGAGGGATTCAATATAGGGAGTAACCGAATTCCTATATCAAACTCATATTGATAACAACCTATTTACATAGGTTGTAATCCTGTGTGGCAAAACCAAGTGAACCTTTAATTATTCAAGCCAATAACTAACACCCAGATCATCCATTGTGACATAAAGCCTCAAAACATACTCCTGGATGAGAACTTTACTCCACGGATTGCTGATTTTGGATTAGCAAAGCTTTTATTGGCAGAGCAAACTCGAGCAGCTCGTACAGGAATAAGAGGGACCATTGGGTACTTCGCACCTGAATGGTTTAGGAAGGCATCCATTTCAGTTAAGGTTGATGTTTATAGTTTTGGTGTGATGTTACTTGAGATCATTTGTTGTAAGTCCAGTGTTGCATTTTCAATTGGAGAAGAGGAGGCATTAATAGATTGGGCTTATGAATGCTACAAAGATAAAGAATTAGATAAGCTGGTAGAAAATGATGAGGAGGCAAAGAATGACATGAAGAGGCTAGAGAGGATTGTGATTGTGGCAATTTGGTGTATTCAAGAAGATCCTTCACTAAGACCCTCGATGAAAAGGGTCACACAAATGCTTGAGGGAGTAATTGAAGTTTATGTGCCCCCGTGCCCCTCATTGTATACTTCTTCTCTGTCTTCAAAATATTAGTTCATCTTGAGATTTCATTGTCCACAGTTGTGACCATTTGTGATAGATGAAGGGTAACTTTGTATATAGTCAAATTTTGTTGCCATGGTAGTTTCCTACAAATTTGTATATAGTGGTTTGAATTTTGTTGCCATGATTTGTAGAACCAAGAGTTCCTTGCCTCTAATCCTACACTGTTTCAATCTTCAAGTGCTGAGACCAGTTAAAAATGGTTTGAGTTAAAAAAAAAAAGCACAGAGGGGAGTACAACAAGTTGTACTCCTTTCCAAGAGTTCCTTGCCTCTAAGGGTACACTGTTTCAATCTTCAAGTGCTGAGACCAGTTAAAAATGGTGTCAGTTAAAAAAAAAAAAAAAAAAAAAAGCACAGACAAAATTTAGACAACAAGATCTCTTTTGTTACCTTCTTCAATGCCAACTAACTTGTGGGGTGAAGCTATTTTAACATTCGTTTATGCTATTAATCGTATTCCTTAAAACTCAGACCAAATTATTCTGAACTCCAAGTTTTTGGTTTTGCAAATATAAGCATATTACATCTGCAAACAACCAGAACAATCAACATCAAAAGAAGATAGTTTCACCAAGAAATACTTTGCATTAACGTGTTGACTTCAAGCCATTTAACCCTTCCTTCTTGTTTCAACTAACAGTGAACAAGGTTGTAGAAACACAAGTTAAACCCCGTTGGCCTGATTGTAACAGACTTAACTATAATTAATTTCAACCTCTAAGTATCCATAAACATCTATTCATCAAGCGACAAATAGAACAAACAGCAAGTGTCATCTCAAGTTTTTTTTTTTTTTTTAATGTGACTTTTCTATGTCTAAAATCAAGAGAAGGAAGTGGCTGGCTGCTATGGTTGGTCTGTTCAGGACTTTTTTAACTGCAGCCTGCCTTGCTATTTGCCAAGGTCTATGGAGGCAGTTGTGCAGATGACAAATGTGTAGGTTGGAGATGTGGACAAACTCATTCTAGCTGAACCGTTAGCATTAGCAAATATTGCTTCCAAGTTTTATACGAAGTTTAGCAAGAATAACAACTAAAGCTCTCAGGTCTTTGTTTTTTTTTCCTCAACATTTTGTTCAGTACTTTTGGAACTATGGTATCAAAATTGTGTCGTGCTAAGACAGGCATAGTGAAAACGTAATATGATATCATTATGCCACCCTGTATTTACAGGGGTAAAAAAGGAAAACCCATTGCTGTCAATGTAGGCAATGGAAATGTAAAAAGCCATTCGGCTGAAAATTATGTCTTGTTTTTTTTCCCCTTGTTATGGTGTATGTGTTCTACACTGTTCACAGAACTTGTGTTTGGTTTAATTAACTAAAGAATTAGTCGTATGATTATGAAGTGGTTTATGTGTAAATACTAATTGCACTTTCTGGAACAGTGAATGAATATAAATTAGGTGTAGAGTCCTTGTTTTGCTGCTCTGTTCCTCCCTTGTTTGCTGCAGAAAATTGCAGCTTCTTTCTCTACTGATAAGGGCTGGTTTGTTGCAATCTTTAAGGTATCTTTGTGTGTCTTATATGCTGGAATAAGAAGTCTAACATTTGTTGTTTCCCTATTCATCTGCAACTCCCTATAATCATAATTCCTTCCTATAATGCCCTGTCAAGCTCGTGCTAACCAAGAGAGAGATTTAAATGCAGGCTAAAAAATATAAAACAAAATATCCATAAATAAGTTGAGTAACATGATTTTAGTAGACCATTGCTTGAAACTGTGTTGCACATGACATGATGATTTAAAAACAAGGGGGGAGTCGAACCTTTTGTCACAGGAGTTCAAGGTTTAATGCATTTGGAAGTTTAAATACAATTATCATTCAAAACTTTCTTCCACAACTAATATATTCTATAGCGAAAAATGTATTCATAACATTTATTTTCCTTCATTTTCTCATTTTTAATGTTTGTCTTGATGAATTCCTATGTTCCTGTTTATGTTGGTCTAATCCATTTTCTCTAATACTTAAGATTAGTATATATTTTTATAATTATACTAACATGGAGAAGATGGGTACGGGTGAGCCAACTTGGAGAGTTTTTGGAGGAGAAGAAGTGCATTGTCCCTGATGGTTGTCACACGTTTCTATGAAAATAGTCTCATATTTGTTGCCTCTCCAAAGAGGTTTTGCAAGCAGGGTTACAAAGAACGATGATGATAATTGAAGTGAGATTTGAGAAGCCAGTGATTGGTAATTGAAGTGTAAAAGAGACATAGACATTCCTATTAGGTCAATCTCCGTTTATAAATTTGTTTAATCTTAGCATACTGTATGGATTAAGTAAACTGATCTTTTGATAATGAACAAAAAGCTAAACCTACTTTAACTCCTTTATGTCAATTGCAGTTGAATTTATAGATATATATGACGTATATATATTGATCTTTTGAAATGAGATATATATGTACGCTTCATAATTCTATTGAGTTGATGATCGTTTTCTCTTGCAAATACACTTCATAATCCCTTTGCGGCCCAAACCACAGCAGGAAATGCTATTCGAACAGTAGTGGATCAAGGTATG
>OU015769.1:19588401-19627930 GCA_907173295.1 Fagus sylvatica | reverse complement strand
TGTCTTGTGTTTTAACTGTGTAACTTGACTTGTGATCTCAGTTGTGTACCTTGATTTTATTCCTTGGTTGTGTACCTCTTTTGGAGAAAGTCTTTCAAAAATGAAAAGATGGACTTTGTAAATCATTTTGAAAACTCATTTTTTAAATGGATGCAATCCGTTATGTAAACGAAAATCTTGAGAAACTTTTGTTTTCTTGGGAAGACATGTTGACAAACCCTAAGGTTGCAAAACAAAACTGTTCTCTTTCACTTTGAGGGGATTAAAGTCATTAAACCCTTATAAATATATTTGCATTTCTCTTGGAGCTTGCAAGGCTGAATCCTTCGAAGGCAATTAAAGAGATGAAGTGATTGAGAGTTTTCCCGAATCAACAAAATGATGAAAAAGCAATGATATTTTTGAAAAGTTTGGATGACTTTGCAAGTCAATATTGTTTGGAGCAATGATAGAGACATGCTCTTGACTTGAAACTCTGACCCATTGACAAACTAGAGAGAATGCCCCTAATTTGGAGATTTGTGATCTTGTTTGGATCATATTGAGGAAAGACAGTTTAGTCGACAAACTAGGGAGAATGCCCCATAATTTGGAGATGTGTGATCTTGTGTGGATCATGTTGTGGAAAGACTTTTTAGTCGACAAACTAGGGAGAATGCCCCTAGTTTGGAGATGTGTGGTTTTGTGTGAATCATGTTGTGGGAAGAATTGACAAATTAGGGAGAATGCCTCTAGTTTGGAGATGTGTGATCTTGTGTGGGTCATGTTGTGGGAAGAATTGACAAATTAAGGAGAATGTCCCAATGTGTGTGCACCTCTTCACTGTATAATTAGTTTCCTATCCTATTTTTGCTGTTCTTAACTCTTCATTGTCATGATGTAAAATTTTGACAGGCTGATGTTTCATGGAGATCTTGTCAACCTGATTTCTTACCTCTTGCCATGATTTTGTTGGAAGTTGGGACTCACTTCTTTAACCTTGCTGTGCTGTTATGACATTTGCAGAGACTTGGAGTAGAAGTTCAGATTGTAGAGTCTTGTATTGGAGAAGCCACTTATATTATTATTATTACTATGAATCTCTGGGTGCTCTTGTAGGACTTAAAATTCTTTTGGTGCTTGCTTGTTGCCTTCTACCGAATGTCTGTCTCCTAATGTTTTCTGTCTATCAGTTATCTGAACTTTTTTTCAATATTATGTTACTGACGTTTAATGTTACATCTCATTTGACCTTTTTTGGGTTGCTAACTTTTGTTGATTGCTTCTCCTAACTTGTTTCAAGTTTTTATCATAATGCCCATTTTTATTGTGAGGATTTTTAGCCATCCTAATGCCATGGTGCTGAAGCTGTCTCTTGCACTCCTTATCCATACCGTTCAAAAGGTAATTATGCCTTATTATTTAAGGTATTTTGGGGTAGGTGGAAGAAGTATCTTGCTTATGACTTTGTTCTTAAATTCATTATGCTTCTGTGTGTACACAATATCTTTTGATGTCTTCTTTCAGTTCTTATGTGGCAGGTAAAAGAATTCAGACTTGTATCGGTAATTACTGGCTTTTCTAGATATTAGATTTTGGCAGTCTGTATGTTTCCTCCGCTAACTGTCAATTGACCAGATATTTTGTTAGGGACGTGAAATCCTGACTATGCAGGCGATTTTGAAGTTTTTGGGGTGTTAGCTACAAAGTTATTAGTGGCATTATTTGGTTTTAGTTGAACTCATTAGAAGGATATGGTGTGTGGCATGATTGAAATGTCAGTCAAGTCTCTGAATAGTTTGGTTGAGGAATTTTTTAGGTGAGCGGAACTTAATGAACATTGTTAAGAAGAGCATTATCAAGAAAATGGGCTTGTAGGATTTTCCCCCAGATATCAGCTCCTAAGTGTTCTATAATTAAGGTTTACTTTGATTAGGACAGGTGAAATTTACCAACATAAGTTAAAAGAAGTTTTGGACAATTCTGTCAGAATCACAAGGAAGAAAGTACAAGCAATTTTACAGCATTAACTCTTTTAAATTCATTATGTGGTTATGAAAGGCAATATGGATAATTTCATATGCACAATTCCTACTTTGGGATTACGAGTCAGCTCTCAGTCATTCAAGTGATTGTGTGTGCATATTGCACATAAACAGCAACATTGTTATACATGTTTATGACTATTTATTACTGCTAAACAACAAGGTAGGATATACCTACTGTCAATAGATTTATGGGATGTGTGTAGTTTAAAAGTATTATCCATAAAAAAAAAAGTGTAGTTTAAAAGTATTAGTGTTGCCTTTTCAATAAATGGCAGGATGATAAGGAAGTACATTATAATTTGAGAGTTTGACCATCATTTGATTGGGTGCATTAATGGTGCTGATATCAGAAACTGTTTACATTTATTGTTGAATATGGTTTTAATGAAGTTATTGTTGCATATTTTAATCACAGAAAAGTCAGGCCCTAGAAGAATTTTAAGGTCCATTTGCAGTTCTGACTTCTCATTTTGTATGTGATATCTGTATATCTGGTACTGCCTACGATCAGTTCACTTCATAAGGGGCACTTGTGATCCCACTTGTTTTGATTGGTAGCATCATGAATAGTAGTCTAGAATCCATATGTGTTGTGCTCTTCACACACACACACACACACACACACACACACACACACCTATTAAACAATAATCACAGATGCCTTGGTTGCTTTTGCTGTCACATATATGCACTTTACCTGGCAATGCCTTGCATAATATGGGCATCTTTAAAAAATTTGTTGGTACTCAACATACATGTATATAGCAAACAAAGTTTGTAATTTAATTAGTCCTTAAATGGTCAGGTATCTTAACAGATTAGTAGTTATGTTTTTGAGAAATTTGGCTTTACATTTTTAGATGATTTCCATATTATTCTTCTAACTGAATATATTGAAAATTCTGACAAAAATTCTTAATGATGAAGTCAGTTTTACAACTATATACTTTGTCAAGCTCTAAAATAAGAGTTTATGTTTTGTTATGTTCAATTGGATACTTATTGATTAGAACAGTAGTGTTAAAGTTACTTATCTTTTGTCTGTTTATAGTGTGTGCTGTTTATATTTTTTTGGCTGTGTGTGATAATCTTGCTGTAGGGTAAGGTTGTGTATTTTTTTGGCTGTAGATATGTATGCTATTGAATATTTTTTTTGTTGTTTGGGCTTTTTTTTTTTTTTTCTTTTGTTGATGCCCAATGCAACCCAATTAAAACCCAATTAAACTCAACTTAATTGGGTCATTGGGCTAGCACCCATTTGCCCATTTATTAAATAAGTGGGTTTGGGTGGGCAATTAGTGGGTGGGTTTGGGTGGGCTAATGGGTTTGGGTTTTTTTTGACACCCCTAGGTGGGATATGTGTCTTTTATAATGCACCATCTTCTATGTTCAATAAAGGAAAGTGCTTCTTTGGAAAGTGGTTTGTTTTTAGATTTTTCCTTTTTTGGTTACTAGCTTCTTTTTTATTGGTAATTAACAAATGCACACAATGAATTCTGAAATGTAAACACACGTTGTAACCCTTCACCCCTTTCTTACTGGGGGAGGAGTAGCCATTTGAGCTAGAACTAATTGGTGATTTGAGTGTTCTTTTTCATACTTCTAAAGTTCCTTTGTCTTTTGTTTTGGTTTTGCACCTAATTAGGCAACTCCTTGAAAGAGAGAAACCACCCTCCTCCCAAAAAAAAAACTACTTACCTGAAATATAAATTACTTCAATTACTGAAATGTTGGCGTGCTTTGAAAGTTTTTTTTTTTTTTTTTGGTGTATATAAGAGAACTCCAAATAACAATAATAATTTTTTTCTGATAAGTCCAAATAACAATAATAATAACAACAAGAAGTAGAATGGTCCTAAAATTTTCTGCCTTGTCCTTAATATTGGATGACGAGAACAGCTACACTTGTTTTATATATATATATATATACAAGTAAAAGAAGAGTTGCAGTAGTAGCTTGTACATAGATTCTTTTATGTATATATCAATTGTATTGCACGAGTGATAAGTCATGAAATATGACTTATTAAGCCCATTTTCTAGCGTTTTTAATAGAATTGTTTTGCATTTTATTTTTAGTTGTATGCAAATCATTGTATTTATTTTATTTCATTACGTTGTATAAAAATAATTTATTTCTATGCGTTATTTTAATTTTATAAAGTCTAAATTTTATGTTTTGTTTTAGGTGCAAATTAATGTTTGAAAAGAAAAAGAAAATCAAAGCCCAAAAGCCCACAAGCCCACAATGGCTAACAAGCTCACACTCTCCTTTCCTAGCCGCATCACACTAGATCAATGCTCAAAAGAGTTTTAATTGAAATTCATGGGAGCTTGCCGTGGATTGCATGTCCCTTTGTTGCCGCAATGCACCGGATCATTGCCCCATTAATGAGTTCACGTGACAAGCTTGCTTTGACCAATTGCATGCCATTTTTTCCTACCACACCACACATGATTATTTCTCTATGGGAGCCCTAAGAAGCGTGTTTTCTTCTTTCTTCTTGGACAGCAGCCGCTGGAACAAAAAGGGAGGCAGAAACTCCATTCCTTTTTACTTTGTTCTTCAGTTTTTTTCTCTAGCTTATTTATTTCTTCTAGTTTCTTTTTGTAATTTCTTGGCCATGATTGGCTAGACACTTTGCTTGGGCTAAGGGGGAACCCGAATTTGTAAGGTAATCTAAGTTTATTTTAAATCCATTTTGAGCTTGAATGTTTTAGATTTATTCTTTGATTGTTCATCTTTTTGTATTCTTGTTATTTGTGGTTCTATGAGTTGAATCTTTTCATGAGTTCAATCATGTTTTTCTCATAGTTAAGTAAAGATTTTAGTTCCATTAAATCTAAGAACTCTTAATTTCATTGGATATTACTTTTTACTACATTGTTGCTAGATTAATTAGTACAATGTCGATTTTAGGTTTTTCCAATGTAGTTATTTATTATGTGTTTAAATCAATGAACAATCAAATAATATTTCTAATTTAGATTTTATTAAAAAAATGGTTTTTATTGCAAATGTTCCAATTGAGGGTTTGGGATGTGAAACCCCCAATTGTGTAATTCCATGGATTTAAATTGAATTAGTTTATCTTAGCAAATTTGAGGAACCCAAAGCCCTAGCAATTTTTAGATTTGAGTTTCTTTACTTATTTAAATTGTGAGTTTTCAAAACAACCAAAACATTTTCTTGATTTAATTTCTAGTGTTACGTGTTTATTTAAAACCCCTCTCTCCGTGGTACGACAACCCACCTTACCATACATACTACCATTTTACCTTATACACCCACACATATATTCATACATATCAAATTTGATTAGTCTCCATTAAAGAACGACGTTTTGGAGGCCGACCAAATTTTGGCGCCGTTGCCGGGGAGAGGCGTATTTGAAGGAACACCATCACGGGATTGGTTTGCTCAATTGACTTGTCAAGGCGGTAAACTCGTTCCAACCCTTTCTTTGTCAATACCATTTTTTTTGTATATATTATTGTTAGTTGTTTTATTTATTTTTGCTGCATGAGTAGAAGGTATCGTGATAATCTAGGTAGATTTGCAAGAGAACTTGACACGGATTCTTCGGATTCCGAAGCTTACTTTCCAAATCTATTTGACTCACCTATTGCATCCGATACACTTTCACTCACATCATCACACACAATGGGTGATCATGAGGAAGATCAACCCATCAAGACTCTACATGACTACCTACACCCAACTAGGAATAGTTCACCATCATGCATCATGTTTCCGGCTAACCAACAAAATTTTGATTTTAAGCCCGGAATGATTCCACTCCTTCCTACATTTCATGGTATGGATAATGAAAATCCATATGTGCATATTAGAGAGTTTGAGGAGGTAGTTGCCACTTTCCATAGCCAATTAGGATCAATAGATACAGTTAGGCTTAAATTCTTTCCCTTTTCTTTGAAAGATAAGGCGAAAAGTTGGTTGTATTCTTTGAGACCTAGGTCTATTGCTTCATGGGGTGAGATGACACATATTTTCTTTAAAAAATATTTTCCCGAGCACAAGACCAATGCTTTTAAGCGGCAAATATCAACCTTTGAACAAAGAGAGAGTGAATCTCTCTACCAAGCTTGGGAAAGGTTCAAGGACCTTTTGAGTTTGTGTCCTCATCATGGGTATGAGAGTTGGCGTACGGTTAGTTGTTTTTATGAGGGGTTGCTCCCTAGGGACCGCCAATTTGTAGAGATGATGTGTAATGGGGAGTTCTTGCAAAAAGACCCCGATGAGGCTATTGAGTATTTGAACCATTTGGCAGAAAAAGCCCACACATGGACCGGACCTAGTGCTACTGAGAGTACTAATCGGTCTAAACCTCACACCTCTACTTCTTCGAGTGGAGGGATTTACCAATTGAAAGAGGAGGATGGTTTGAGGGCTCAAATAGCCCAACTAACCAAGGAGATAGAGACCCTAAAAATGAGAGGGACTAGTGGTACCAAGCAAGGTTACCAAGTTGAAATGCATGAGGAATGTAGTGTGTGCCATGATCCGGAGCATCCTACCAAGGATTGCCCGATGTTGCCTAGTGTAGTGGGGGTTTTTGAGGAACATTGTGGAGCCATAGGGAACTTTAGGAAACCATTTTCACCCTACTCCGAGACTTACAATCCGGGATGGAGGAATCATCCTAATTTTGGTTGGAAGAATGACACTCACTCTTCCCAACAACCATCCATGCCACAAAGGAATTTTTCCCAATCCTATCCCTCCCAACATGCACCTCCACCACAACAATTCACTCCCACTCATGTGCCACACCAAGCACAACAACAATTTCCTTCTTCCTCTAATTCACTTGAAAGTACAATTACATGCTTTTATTGAGGCACAAAGCAAGACCAATCAAAAGCATGATGCACTTTTAAATCAATTAGCCGAAGAGAATAAGGAAATGAAAAGCCACATTTCAAATTTCAAAGTGACCAATGACCTTTATGCTTTACACCGTAAATGAGAAAGGGAAATTTCCATCCCAACCTCAAATACCTCAAGGTCAACACATGGCTCAAGGTTCCCAAAATAAAAAGAATGTAGAGCATGTTAATGAAGTCACTACTAGAAGTGGGAAGAATGTTGATAGCCCACACATAGAAGAGCAAGAAAAGAGTAGTGACAATGTTGATTTGCCTACCACAAGTGAACCTCTTACTAGACCAATTTCCGTACCTTTCCCACAAGCTCTAAAAGCTTCAAGGAAGTTGGATTCTAGTCCTGAAATCCTAGAAAATCTTAGGCAAGTGAGAATTAATTTACCACTCTTGCATGTGATTAAGCAAGTACCATCTTATGCCAAGATTCTTAAGGATTTATGCACTATGAAAAGAAAGCACAATGTGAAGAAAACCGCTTTTCTCACCGAACAAGTTAGTGCTTTGATTCAACATAACACACCTCCTAAGTATAAAGACCCCGGTTGCCCAACCATTTCTTGTATCATTGGTGACCATGACATCGAGCAAGCTTTGCTTGATCTTGGGGCAAGTGTGAACTTAATGCCTTATTCGGTCTATTTACAACTTGGTCTAGGAGAAATTAAACCCACCATGGTGGTGTTACAATTAGCAGACCGGTCGGTAAAAAAAGACCAAGAGGTGTTGTGGAGGATGTGTTAGTCCAGATAGATAAGTTTTACTATCCGGTTGATTTTCTCATATTGGACACCGAATCTGTTGTGCATGCTAATTCAAAAATTCCTGTAATTCTTGGTAGACCTTTCTTAGCTACTGCTAATGCATTGATTAATTGTAGGAATGGTTTGATGAAGCTTTCTTTCGGGCACATGACTTTGGAAGTGAACATCTTCAACATTGGAAAGCAATTGGTGGAAGATGATGAATGTGAAGTGGCCAATTGGGTTGATGTGGTTGTGGAAGACCAATTCCACAACACTTATTTTTCTGACCCTCTTGAATCTTGTATCGTAAATTCTTATGATTTAGATTCTTCCATTAACTCTGAAATTACTGATGTTTGTTCTTTACTTGATGATTTTCAGGTTATGGAGCTAAGTGGGTGGAGACCAAGATTTGAGGAGTTGCCCAAAAGTGAACTCAAGCCCCTTCCTTCTAGCATTGAGATTCCAAAGCTTGAGTTGAAGCAACTCCCAAGTGAGCTTAAATATGCATTCCTCGAATCAGGTGATACCTTTCCTGTAGTGATTTCCTCTAAATTAACTGTTGAACAGGAAGGTAGCCTAGTGCAACTCTTGAAAAAGCACAAAACCGCAATTGGTTGGACCATAGCGGACATTAAGGGAATTAGCCCTTTAGTTTGCACACACAAGTTACATTTTGAGGAAGAGGTTAAGACCTCTAGAGAGCCTCAACGTAGGCTAAACCCAAACATGAAGGAAGTAGTAAAAAGTGAAGTGCTTAAATTGTTAGATGCGGGTATTATATACCCGATAGCGGATAGCAAATGGGTTAGTCCTACTCAAGTGGTTCCCAAAAAGTCGGGAGTCACGGTTGTTGAGAATGAGCTTGGGGAATTAGTGCCCTCTAAACCTTCTTATACTATCATGTTCTATATTTTTGAAACATTGAGGACAATGTTGAATTTAGGTTGGGGGGTGGGATAGTAATTTTTTAGAGCTTCCCATACATATGTTGAAGTGTTGAAATTCTTGCATGCTTATTGTGTTTCCCCTTCATTGACATCTTTTTGCTTTTGGTAAATAAAAAAAAAAAAAAAAAATCTTTTTGGATGTTTAATGTTATGCAATATGTCTTGAAATAATGAATTCATATGCTTTGATTGTGCTATCCTTGAGGATGTATTGAGCATTAGCTTTGATTTGAATGTCATTAGTGAGCTTAAAGGCTTGAACGCATGATCATTTGATTGAGAAATTTAAATTCTGTCCTTTGATGCTTGATTTTTGGGTAGTGAGATTCCACATGTTTCTTTGAACTTCACAAGCACATTAGTACATGGTTGTGGGGTATGAAAGCCAAACATGAATGTTTAAAATCTTAAGGACTAGTTGGTTGACTTGTTGGTTGTGAAATCCTTGGCATGGTTTTGTGTATTGTAAATTTCTTATTAAAAAAAAAAAAAAAAAAATAAAAAAAAAAAAAAAAAAAAAAAAATTGGCCATCTTGAGCTTATACTGAGTAACCGGGCCTCTTGCCTAATCAGCAGTGAGTGTTCGCGTCAAAAGGTAAAGGTTTGGAATGGTCAATATGGTGTGGGTAACTAGTTTAGCTTCGTAGCCTTTTTGACTCGAGTTAGTAAGCCCTTAGGGGTGTCTTTACACCTAGTGCCCATTGAGCCACTTGGTTTGGGAGTTACTGGTCAAACACTCGATACACGGGTCAACTAGAAAGCTTAAGGGAGCTAAGCATTGTACAACCCACACAATAAAAAAAAAAAAAAAAAAAAAAATGATGATGCAAGTGTATATGAGCAATTTAATAATACTTTGCTATGCCTTGGTTGTTTCACCTGACAAAGAATTTTAGAAAACTTTGAAGGACTAAGCCATTTATGATGGAATTGTTTGAAGCCCCATAACCATGAGCTAACTCACTTTACACTAAGGATGTGTGTGGCGTTTTACTATTTGAGTATGAGCAAATTCGGATAGAGTTTAAATTTTTCATAATTTTGGAGATGAAGTTTGTGTTTTTAAGCTTGCTCATGACTGAAAACCATTGCTTTTGTGATATTGCTTTCCCTTTGATGACATGATTGGCATTGTTTGAAATAAATCAAGACTGAGCACGTTACTTGAGAAACAAAACGTTTGTGGGTATCGTTCTGGTAAGCCCTCACGAGACTATAACTCGTCCACTAGGGACACCTAGGGGTTTAAAGGCTTGTTGCATGAGCTAAATGCAACCGAGAGTGCCAGCGAAAGTGGTATAGTTTAGGTTTATTTTCTTTTGAATTGTTTTTAGGTTTGCTAGAGACTAGCAAAATTTAGGTTGGGGGGTGTGATAAGTCATGAAATATGACTTATTAAGCCCATTTTCTAAGCGTTTTTAATAGAATTGTTTTGCATTTTATTTTTAGTTGTATGCAAATCATTGCATTTATTTTATTTCATTGCGTTGTATAAAAATAATTTATTTCTATGCGTTATTTTAATTTTATAAAGTCTAAATTTTATGTTTTGTTTTAGGTGCAAATTAATGTTTGAAAAGAAAAAGAAAATCAAAGCCCAAAAGCCCACAAGCCCACATGGCTAACAAGCTCACACTCTCCTTTCCTAGCCGCATCACACTAGATCAATGCTCAAAAGAGTTTTAATTGAAATTCATGGGAGCTTGCCGTGGATTGCATGTCCCTTTGTTGCCGCAATGCACCGGATCATTGCCCCATTAATGAGTTCACGTGACAAGCTTGCTTTGACCAATTGCATGCCATTTTTTCCTACCACACCACACATGATTATTTCTCTATGGGAGCCCTAAGAAGCGTGTTTTCTTCTTTCTTCTTGGACAGCAGCCGCTGGAACAAAAAGGGAGGCAGAAACTCCATTCCTTTTTACTTTGTTCTTCATTTTTTTCTCTAGCTTATTTATTTCTCTAGTTTCTTTTGTAATTTCTTGGCCATGATTGGCTAGACACTTTGCTTGGGCTAAGGGGGAACCCGAATTTGTAAGGTAATCTAGTTTATTTTAAATCCATTTTGAGCTTGAATGTTTTAGATTTATTCTTTGATTGTTCATATTCTTGTTATTTGTGGTTCTATGAGTTGAATCTTTTCATGAGTTCAATCATGTTTTTCTCATAGTTAAGTAAAGATTTTAGTTCCATTAAATCTAAGAACTCTTAATTTCATTGGATATTACTTTTTACTACATTGTTGCTAGATTAATTAGTACAATGTCGATTTTAGGTTTTTCCAATGTAGTTATTTATTATGTGTTTAAATCAATGAACAATCAAATAATATTTCTAATTTAGATTTTATTAAAAAAATGGTTTTTATTGCAAATGTTCCAATTGAGGGTTTGGGATGTGAAACCCCCAATTGTGTAATTCCATGGATTTAAATTGAATTAGTTTATCTTAGCAAATTTGAGGAACCCAAAGCCCTAGCAATTTTTAGATTTGAGTTTCTTTACCTATTTAAATTGTGAGTTTTCAAAACAACCAAAACATTTTCTTGATTTAATTTCTAGTGTTACGTGTTTATTTAAAACCCCTCTCTCCGTGGTACGACAACCCACCTTACCATACATACTACCATTTTACCTTATACACCCACACATATATTCATACATATTAAATTTGATTATTCTCCATTAAAGAACGACGTTTTGGAGGCCGACCAACGAGCTAATTGTTTCATCTCAACTGCACTTTTCTTAACACCAAATTTCTAATTGAACGGCCCTATTACCAAGGATTGATGATCTATCATTCTCTATGAGCGTGGTTTATTTATCAAAAAATAAATAAAAAATCCTGTTATTCCCTTTTGTTCTTTGCATGGTGTCTTGCATTTTCTTTACTGCTAAAATAAAAAATGATTGAAATTGTAGTTTCTCCTTTTGCTGGCTGATTAGCCTTTTTGATTGATCCCATTTAGATGGGACTATTTCTCCTGGAACATAGCAAATGCCCTCACCCATGTGTCAGGTAATTCCAGTACAATCCTGGAAGGAACCTCTCTTCATGAGGCGTGACCTCGAGCCAACTATTTTACCTCATGAGGGTTACTGTTTATTAGCTATAATGTGTAGAAGGGAAATATCTATTTTAGTTCTATAATTAGCGGCGGCTTTTAATCTGAGATTGGAAGTCTAGAGAATGTTTGCAACATTATCAGAAAAAAGAAAAGAAAAGAAAATAATGTTTGCTACCTTTAAATATTTGTGTGTTTCGTAAGTGATGAAAAGGGGAAAAAATTGTCTAAAAGAAAATGTCATTTGGAGCTTATCATAATTTTGCTTGTTTTGGCAGGGGTTCAGTGTTAAAGTTGCTGTGATTATGCAGAGATTATGCAGAGCAGAGGTTATGCAGAGTTGGATCAAATGCTCTGCAGTTCTTGGTTGGTAAACTAAGCAAGGTTGTGACAGCTGGAGCAAGCTGGCAGTCCAGTCAGCAGTGAGTCATCAAGTTGTTAAGCTTAGCTGGAACAAGTTGGCAGTCCAGCCAGCAGTGTATCAAGAAGTTGTTAAGTTTGTTAAACGTGTAATTTGGAACTTGTTAAATAGTTGGTTACTGTAAAAGCTTCTGTTTTATTAGTTTTAGTATAAATACTACTTTGTAATCAAGGAATAATTAATCAATGAGAAAGAAATAATTTTCTTCCATAGCCAATTAGCCATTTTCATACTTCTGAGCTTTCTTTCTTCTGTTTTGCTTTTCTGTGCAAACTTCAACATGGTATCAGAGCAAATTCCTACTGTTCCTACTGAACCTATTGCTCCAACTCACACTGAAATTCCAATTTCCGCAGGAATTTCATCATCAACCTCTACTGAGATACCAGTCCCTCCTGTTGCTCCTACTTTTGCTGGTTCCATGGATGATTCTAATCCATGCTTGCTTACCAATGGAGACAATCCAGGCCTCTCACTGGTTACTCAGCCTCTCACTGGAGAGAATTACCAGACATGGTCAAGATCTATGGCCATGGCACTTGTTGCCAAGAACAAGGCTGGTTTTGTGAATGGATCTATCAAGGCTGTAGATTCAAGTTCACCTCAATACGGATCTTGGAAGAGATGTGATACTATAGTCCTCTCATGGCTTCTCAACTCTCTGTCCAAGGAGATCTCTGCTAGTGTCATCTATCTCGACACTGCTTTTGAAGTATGGCAGGATCTAAAGGAGAGGTTCTCACAAAGCAATGGACCTAGAGTCTATCAGTTGCAGAAGGCAATTGCATCACTGAATCAAGAACAAAGCTCTGTGAGTGCTTTCTATACTAAGCTCAAAGGGTTTTGGGATGAGTTAATGAATTTTCGTCCAATACCTGCATGCAATTGTGGAGCTCTAAAGACTTTACTAGACTATCAGCACAGTGAGTATGTCATGAAGTTTCTTGTTGGGTTAAATGACTCGTATGCCAGTATAAGAGGTCAGATTCTTCTCATGGAACCCCTGCCCACAATCAACAAGGTATTTGCCTTAGTTTCACAGGAAGAAAGGCAGAGAGAACTCACCTCTGGTCCAATGATGCATGCTGATAATTCTGGACCAACAGTCTTGGCTGTTGCTAACTACAAGCCTTATGGAGGAAACAAGAATTTTGGAAGGAAGGAGAGACCCATATGTTCTCACTGTGGGATTACAGGACACACAGTCGAGAAGTGTTACAAGATCCATGGTTATCCACCAGGATACAAATCAAGGGCTAGGCCTGTAGCTAATCAAGTTACTGCTTCTACCGTAGGGCATTATGATGGCAATACACATGGCAATGCATCTCTACCCATTACCTCAGAGCAGTGCCATCAACTGATCTCCTTCTTGAACTCACAGATGGCTAATGAAGCATCTACCTCCACTCATCAAGCAGCCACAATTATTTCTCATCCTCCTAACTTCTCAGGTATTCTTCACCATTCTAAACTCATACACAATACTAAACATACCATCTTTTCTGTTAAGAATGTGAACAGAAAAGCCTTTTCCAATGACACCTGGGTCATTGACACAGGTGCCACTGATCACATGGTTCATTCAGCCAAATTCTTTACTAAGATTACCTCCATCCTTCACACTAGTGTAGAACTTCCTAATGGAGAATCTGCATTAGTTACACATATAGGAACTGTTCAAATATCAGATTCTCTTACACTATTTGATGTTCTTTGTGTTCCTTCTTTTTCTTTTAATCTGATCTCAGTTAGCAAACTCACTTCATCATTGAAATGTTGCATATTTTTTCTCTCTAACCTCTGCTTCATTCAGGACCTGGTCAAGTGGAAGCTGATTGGGAGGGGTAAGGAAAAAGGAGGACTGTATCTTCTGGAGTACCAAGAATCAGTGTGTGCTCATGTGTCTTCTTCCAGCTTTGTACATAAATCCCTTGTCAATAAGTCCATCAATAAAAGGTCTTCAACCTTAGAATTGTGGCATTTTAGATTAGGACATACATCCTATGCAAATTTGCATTTTCTGAAACATTGTATTCCTGATCTCTGCAATTTCTGTAATGCTGATGATCATAATGAACACTGTCATGTATGTCCTTTGGCTAAACAGAAACGTTTGCCATTTCCTTTACATAATAAAACTTCTTCTACTGCTTTTGCATTAATACACTGTGATGTTTGGGGACCCATGTATCTTCCTACAATTGATGGTTTCAAATATTTTTTAACTATTGTGGATGACCATACAAGATGCACTTGGGTTTTCTTGATGCAATCTAAAGCTGAAACCAGAACTTTAGTACAATCATTCTTTACCTTAGTTGATACTCAGTTCAATGTGAAAATCAAAGGGATTAGGACTGATAATGCTAGAGAGTTCATCATGCCTGCCTTTTATGATCCAAGAGGTGTTGTCCATTTTACTAGCTGTGTTGACACTCCTCAACAGAATTCTGTTGTAGAGAGAAAACACCAGCATATCCTAAATGTTGCTAGAGCTATCATGTTTCAATCTAACATTCCTTTAGAACATTGGGGTGACTGCATTTTAACAGCTACTTATTTGATTAACAGAACACCCTCTTCTGTTCTAGACCACAAAACTCCTTTTGAAATACTCCACAAAAGCAAACCTACTTTTTCCCATCTTAAAATCTTTGGCTGTTTGTGCTATGTTTCTACTCTAGCTCATAATAGAACCAAGTTTAGTCCTAGAGCAACTAAGTGTGTCTTCCTTGGTTATACCTATGGTGTTAAAGGATATAAAGTTATGGATTTAACCACTCATAAGATTTTCATTTCACGAGATGTTATTTTTCATGAGTCCATCTTCCCATTTCATAAGCCTTAAATCCATAACATCTCGGATTGATCCTTTTTCTACCTTGGTTCTTCCCCACTGCATTGATGAAGACCATACATCTTTTCAGTCTATGATGCCTACTTTTCCTTCTAATTCACCTATACCAGCAGACACATCTCTTGGTCTAGCTGACCATACAGCTTTTCCCATACCAGATAGCATGTCATCTCCATCTATTGACTCTAATAACTCAATATCTGACACTAC
Organism: Fagus sylvatica; assembly: GCA_907173295.1. Taxonomy (NCBI): domain Eukaryota; kingdom Viridiplantae; phylum Streptophyta; class Magnoliopsida; order Fagales; family Fagaceae; genus Fagus; species Fagus sylvatica. The sequence continues at coordinate 19,612,742 of OU015769.1, read as the reverse complement.
TTTTGATTCTGCTGCATCTACTCCTCTGTCACCTTCTGTTCCTTTGTCAGATACCTGTGCCTTCCTCCAATAGTCCAGCAGTCCATATCAGAAAGTCCACCAGACCTTCCAATCCTCCCAAGTATTTGCATGATTATCACTGTAACTTGGCAGCTTCTCCTTGCCCTGATCTTTCAGCTTCTCCTGACAAGGCCACTGCACTTCCATCAGGTAAACCTTACTGCATCTCTGAATATCTTTCTTACTCCAATTTATCTCTTCCTTTTCGAAAATATGCCCTAGCCATATCCACAGCCATAGAACCCCAATTCTACCACCAGGCAGTTCACTCTAAAGAATGGAGAGATGCTATGCAAGAAGAGCTCAATGCTCTTGAGACCAATAACACATGGTCTCTTACTACTTTGCCCTCTCATAAAAGCCCCATTGGTTGTAAGTGGGTTTACAAAATCAAGCATAGGGCTGATGGCTCTATTGAGAGACACAAGGCTAGGCTGGTTGCCAAAGGCTATACTCAAAAGGAAGGTTTTGACTATTATGATACTTTCTCACCTGTAGCAAAATTTGGCACAGTTAGATTATTGCTTGCAGTAGCTGCTGTGAAGAACTGGCACATAGCACAGCTTGACGTGAACAATGCTTTTTTACATGGAGTGTTGAATGAAGAAGTGTATATGTCTCTACCTCCAGGATTCCACAGCAAGGGGGGCCAATCCAACATGGTCTGCAAGCTGCATAAATCACTGTATGGGCTTAAGCAAGCCTCCAGACAGTGGTTTGATAAATTTTCCTCCTACTTTGATCCAACATGGCTTCACACAATCAAAATCAGACTATTCCATGTTTACACAACAGAAAGGCTCATCCTTTACTGTCCTATTGGTGTATGTTGATGATATTTTGATAACCAGTGATGATCTTGAAGCTATCACCAATTTGAAGTTGTTTTTAGATAAGCAATTCAAACTCAAGGATCTAGGCAACTTGAGGTACTTCTTGGGCTTAGAAGTTGCTAGATCTCCAACTGGCATTTCTCTTTGTCAAAGGAAATACGCCTTGGAAATCCTCACTGATGCAGGCATGTTGGGTTGTAAACCAGCAAAGTTTCCAATGGAACAACAATGCAAACTCTCAAGAGCAGAAGGCACATTACTCAAAGAGCCCAGCAATTATAGAAGACTTGTGGGAAGGTTGCTATACCTCACATTAACTAGACCAGACATCACCTATGCTGTGCACAAGCTCAGTCAGTACATGGACCAGCCTAGACAACCTCATCTGCAAGCTGCTTACAGGAGTTCTACAATATGTTCAAAGGCACTCCTGGGAAAGGTCTATTTTTTTCTTCAAAATCTGAGCTACACCTTAAGGGTTTTACTGATTCAGATTGGGCCTCATGTCCAGATACCAGAAAATCAGTCACAGGGTACTGCATTTTCTTAGGAGAATCATTGATTTCTTGGAAGTCTAAGAAGCAAACAACAATATCGAGGTCATCAGCTGAGGCTGAATATAGGGCAATGGCAGTGGCAGTTTGTGAGATAATGTGGTTACTGTCAATATTCAAAGATTTGAGAGTTTCACATCCTCAAGCTGTCTCCTTGTTTTGTGATAGTCAAGCAGCCTTACACATAGCCTCGAATCCTGTTTTCCATGAAAGAACTAAACATATAGAAATTGACTGTCATTTAGTAAGAGATAAGGTTCAAGAAGGATGCATCAAGACCTTCTATGTATCAACACATCACCAACTTGCAGATGTTTTTACTAAACCATTGGGTTTGCTTCAATTTACCAAATTGATTGACAAGATGAACTTATTGGATCTTTATGAACCGGCTCCATCTTGAGGGGGGCTGTTAAAGTTGCTGTGATTATGCAGAGATTATGCAGAGCAGAGGTTATGCAGAGTTGGATCAAATGCTCTGCAGTTCTTGGTTGGTAAACTAAGCAAGGTTGTGACAGCTGGAGCAAGCTGGCAGTCCAGTCAGCAGTGAGTCATCAAGTTGTTAAGCTTAGCTGGAACAAGTTGGCAGTCCAGCCAGCAGTGTATCAAGAAGTTGTTAAGTTTGTTAAACGTGTAATTTGGAACTTGTTAAATAGTTGGTTACTGTAAAAGCTTCTGTTTTATTAGTTTTAGTATAAATACTACTTTGTAATCAAGGAATAATTAATCAATGAGAAAGAAATAATTTTCTTCCATAGCCAATTAGCCATTTTCATACTTCTGAGCTTTCTTTCTTCTGTTTTGCTTTTCTGTGCAAACTTCAACATTCAGTATTTTGTGATTCCAATGTGGAAAATTGCAATAGGGACTTTTATTCTTTGTATCCATAGGCCATAGGTTTTGCATTGACTGAGGTTCTAGTTCGACATTTGGGATTTTAAAATTGTCTCTTAACATTGCTTGTTACAGAATTTCTGAAGCACTAGAATGGAACATTAATTTGTTGATGTTCTGTGGCTATGTGTTGATACATCCATACATATCTGGGAATTCTTTAGCTTGCACTGCCTTTTGTTTTAGTCATTAAGTGGGAGTGGGAATAATTTGTCGACTTCTTCACTGGCCTTGCAAGTGCAAACAAGGTCACAAGCATTTCACTGCCACTGCTAGTCTGATTTTCACATGTTTATTTTCACTGACATTTGCTTGCTCACATGACTGCACGGACTGTTGACCTATTCAATGCGGGCATGTTTCCTCCACTGTCCTGCAGGTTTTTGTGAAAGTATTATCACTATGCTAACATTATTGTGACTAAATTGGTCAGGATTTACATATTTGAGATGATAGAATGTTCTGAAAGGTGTTTTTTGCTGTTGCGAGCTCTGCAGACCCACGTCTATGAAGATATTGCTTCAACTATCGAGCTAGTGTTTAATTGTCTCAATTATTTTGGGGTGGGTTGGGCTTTTAAAGGAGGAAAACAGGGAAAAGGAGAGGACAAAATGTTTTTGGAGAGAGAGGGGTGGGGTGGGGTGGGGTTTCTGTTTCCTTTGTGGTTAAATGAGAATTCTTGTCCTTTAGTCTAGGCGTGCCAATGAGTAGGTCATCTTGTTAATTTGTTGTTTGTAGCTATTGTACAACTTCAACTATATACGCTATTTTCCCCGCATATATGGCATGTTTGTTTTAATTATGGTCTTCTTGGTGGTGGTGGTGGTGGTGTTGGTGATGGTACTATAAAGCTGGTAATAATTTGAGCAAAAAAATAAATAAATAAATTATGCTGGTAATAAATTAAGCGATTGTACTGGGCTAAATACACATTGTGTTTGATTTCATATGCAGCCTATTTTTTCATTGTTTTGATAAACTCATTGACAATGTCATAGCCTTAGTTGTATTGTTAGATGATCAGCGTTAAGTGATACTGTAGTTCTGTTTGGTTCAAGATTTATGGAAGTTTCTGGATTTTGTCACCTAAAATAGTAACTGATATGTGGACTATGATTAATTGGTTCTCTTTCATGATCTCTTTGTTCATTTGTGTGGTTTGCTATTTGGCAATAAGTGGCCCCAGTTGTCGCATGCATGTATTTATGTAAGTGGTTATGAGATCAAGATTCTCAAAGGCTAATAAAGTCACGATTTACATTACATGTTTAAGAATGGAGGGGGCTTCAGGATATAGTGGTGAGCTAGATGTCATGAAGCATATGGCGTTGTGGGTAAGTAATGTGTACTATATTTTTAGTAAGTGGGTTTGTATCTTGGGACATACAAAAAAACTAAAAAGTGGATTAACAAAATAGGACAAAAGGATTGCATGACTTCTTGTACTTGTGTACTACTAGCATAATATATGCCAGATGTATTGCAAATTTTTGAGAAAGGATTGCAGCACTCTTTTTGGTGCTAAAATTACTATTTGGAGAGATGACTTGTAGCATAGGATTTTCCATATAACATATAGTATTGATTTTAAAAATTCTTAGAATTTGAAAATGACAAGATTTATATTAATAGAAATTTCAGTCCTATTAGTTTGAATTTCTATTGTTTCGATAATTCGATGAGTACTCTTCAAAATGAAGATATTAGAAATTATAGTAGTAAAAAATTAAATAAAACAATGATGGTAATATCTGTGGTAATCTATAACAATATATAATAGCCTAGGCTTTGCAATCGATTTTGATTATCTCTCATTGCGTCATGTTAGTTTTTTTTTTTTTTATTTTTTTCCAATTTTTCCCCTTGTTGTGCCATATCAAGTCATTATTTCTCCGGTCTTGCTCATTTATATTTGATTTTTCTTTTTCCTCACCTTATGGTTACTCTTCTTTCAACTATTACCCTTCTTTTTTTGCACTTCTTCTTCCCATTATTCCACACTTTATCATTTCAATTTGTCCAATCCTTTCTCTACCCATTTGTTTTTTTATCTTATCTTACCGTTATTCTTCTTCCAACTCTTCCCCTCCATTTATGGTTTTTTCTTCACATTATCTCACATCTTATGTATGATTACTCCAACCATTCCTCTCTATTTTTTACTCTTCTTTTTCCCATATATTTTTTTTCTCCCTATAAATTTGGTATTACTTCCTCTACACATCTCTTCTATTCAAATTCATCTTTCTTTCTTTTAATAGATTTATTTATTTCTTGCAATTTTGCTCTTGGTTTTTGAATTTTTTGTGTTTTTGATAATTTACTTTAGGTTGATGCGTGTTGGCATTTTGGTGTTGTGTTTCTTAAGTTTCCATCACATATTTTTTCTCTTTTCTTATGGCTTTGTTTAAGTGAAAATTATTAAGAGTTAAAATATATCTTTGACTAAGTGAGTCTACCTTTCCTAAAAACAATTTAATACATATTATCAAGCAAAGCGTGGGTCAGCAACTAGTTATTTAGTAATGGTGGTGGTGGTGACAAATGCTCAAATTTTGTATTTAGTGACTAATGCTTAAATTTTGTATTATTTACTTACACATAACATATATCTATATTCAAATGAATACGGTTATTATTAATGAAAATATAATTAGTAAAAACTTCTCTTTATTATTCTTGGAGAAACTATGAGCATCTTTTTTTTTTTTTAATTTTATTTTTAAATCGTGTTGGCCAGGTTCCATGTGATTGAAACCAAATAAAGAAAATACACAAAAACAAAACTATTAATTTACTTTGAGTAGTAAGCTTTTTATTTTTGGTTAAACTATTGTTTTCGTCCCTAAATTTTGCATGAGTTTCATTTTTCGTCCGTATCCCTGAACTTTAAAAAAGTTCATTTTTATACATGAATTTCGTCCCTAGACTTTTTTTTATAAAATGACGAAATTCATGTATAAAAATTAATTTTTTCAAAGTTTAGGGATGAAAAACGAACTTTTCAAAGTTCAGGGACGAAAAATGAAACTCATGTATAGTTTAGAGATGAAAACAATATTTTGGCCTTTATTTTTCATCGGATACATTTTTAGGATTTTTTTTTTTTTTTTGGGGGGGGGTGGGGGGGTTGTTTAAAAACAATTGAAATGTTGTCTTTATGATTAAGGACACCGATTGAAATAATTTCTTATAGAAGTTTGATATTTTAATAACAATTATATATTTATTGATGAATAATTGTCTTTATGATCAAAGACACTTATAAAGTATTTACACTTATGAAAATTGTAAGTGTCCATCCTCACTATACAGGATATTGTGCACTTTGACCCATGGGTCTCATGGTTTGTTCTCCCCCATCAAGTGGGGAAAAAGGCCTCTTGGGAGCTAAATGTCCAACCACCCTCTTAAGCACTTTCTTAGATCTCACTTGAGCAATGTGGGGGTGTTTTGGCATCTGTTGCCTCAACCTCTTCCACCCTCAATGGTGAGTCTCCTCGCTCTGATACCAATTGTTATAGCCTACTCTCACTACCCAAGATATTGTTTGCTTTGGCCCATGGGTCTCATAGTTTTGTTCTCCTCCATCAAGTGTGTGTGTGTGTGTGGAGAAACACTTTAGGGAGAGGGATTTAATTTTTTTTTTTTTGGCTTAAGAAGGTTTGTTCTTAGCATAATTTTGATACGATAGCCTTTCTCCTCTCAATTTTTGCAACAATGGTTGGTTATATATAGAAAATCATTAGGTTAAGTCATCAGTATTTGAAAACTGATTTATTGTTTGCCACAATTTTGCTCGAGCAAACTGTAGGAATAGCATAGTTTTGCCAACTTCAAGCGGTCATATCTCTCTCATTTCAAATTTTGTCAAATTTGTGTCTATTTTGAAGTCTTGAATGTTTATTTTCTAATTAAATAAGTCACCCAAAAAATTTAATGGTGTAAAAGATATTGTGGTAAAATCACTCTATGATACATTTTATTACAATTTTTTGTTGATACCAACAAAGGGATCGGGGCCTTTTATCATGATTTCGGCTCGTTGCATACCTTGATCCACTACTGTTCGAATAGCATTTCCTGCTGTGGTTTGGGCCGCAAAGGGATTATGAAGTGTATTTGCAAGAGAAAACGATCATCAACTCAATAGAATTATGAAGCGTACATATATATCTCATTTCAAAAGATCAATATATATACGTCATATATATCTATAAATTCAACTGCAATTGACATAAAGGAGTTAAAGTAGGTTTAGCTTTTTGTTCATTATCAAAAGATCAGTTTACTTAATCCATACAGTATGCTAAGATTAAACAAATTTATAAACGGAGATTGACCTAATAGGAATGTCTATGTCTCTTTTACACTTCAATTACCAATCACTGGCTTCTCAAATCTCACTTCAATTATCATCATCGTTCTTTGTAACCCTGCTTGCAAAACCTCTTTGGAGAGGCAACAAATATGAGACTATTTTCATAGAAACGTGTGACAACCATCAGGGACAATGCACTTCTTCTCCTCCAAAAACTCTCCAAGTTGGCTCACCCGTACCCATCTTCTCCATGTTAGTATAATTATAAAAATATATACTAATCTTAAGTATTAGAGAAAATGGATTAGACCAACATAAACAGGAACATAGGAATTCATCAAGACAAACATTAAAAATGAGAAAATGAAGGAAAATAAATGTTATGAATACATTTTTCGCTATAGAATATATTAGTTGTGGAAGAAAGTTTTGAATGATAATTGTATTTAAACTTCCAAATGCATTAAACCTTGAACTCCTGTGACAAAGGGTCCGACTCCCCCCTTGTTTTTAAATCATCATGTCATGTGCAACACAGTTTCAAGCAATGGTCTACTAAAATCATGTTACTCAACTTATTTATGGATATTTTGTTTTATATTTTTTAGCCTGCATTTAAATCTCTCTCTTGGTTAGCACGAGCTTGACAGGGCATTATAGGAAGGAATTATGATTATAGGGAGTTGCAGATGAATAGGGAAACAACAAATGTTAGACTTCTTATTCCAGCATATAAGACACACAAAGATACCTTAAAGATTGCAACAAACCAGCCCTTATCAGTAGAGAAAGAAGCTGCAATTTTCTGCAGCAAACAAGGGAGGAACAGAGCAGCAAAACAAGGACTCTACACCTAATTTATATTCATTCACTGTTCCAGAAAGTGCAATTAGTATTACACATAAACATGGCTCATTTTCAGCCTTACAAAAACCACTTCATAATCATACGACTAATTCTTTAGTTAATTAAACCAAACACAAGTTCTGTGAACAGTGTAGAACACATACACCATAACAAGGGGAAAAAAAACAAGACATAATTTTCAGCCGAATGGCTTTTTACATTTCCATTGCCTACATTGACAGCAATGGGTTTTCCTTTTTTACCCCTGTAAATACAGGGTGGCATAATGATATCATATTACGTTTTCACTATGCCTGTCTTAGCATGACACAATATTTTTGTTTTTTGATACCATAGTTCCAAAAGTACTGAACAAAATGTTGAGGAAAAAAAAACAAAGACCTGAGAGCTTTAGTTGTTATTCTTGCTAAACTTCGTATAAAACTTGGAAGCAATATTTGCTAATGCTAACGGTTCAGCTAGAATGAGTTTGTCCACATCTCCAACCTACACATTTGTCATCTGCACAACTGCCTCCATAGACCTTGGCAAATAGCAAGGCAGGCTGCAGTTAAAAAAGTCCTGAACAGACCAACCATAGCAGCCAGCCACTTCCTTCTCTTGATTTTAGACATAGAAAAGTTACATTAAAAAAAAAAAAAAAACTTGAGATGACACTTGCTGTTTGTTCTATTTGTCGCTTGATGAATAGATGTTTATGGATACTTAGAGGTTGAAATTAATTATAGTTAAGTCTGTTACAATCAGGCCAACGGGGTTTAACTTGTGTTTCTACAACCTTGTTCACTGTTAGTTGAAACAAGAAGGAAGGGTTAAATGGCTTGAAGTCAACACGTTAATGCAAAGTATTTCTTGGTGAAACTATCTTCTTTTGATGTTGATTGTTCTGGTTGTTTGCAGATGTAATATGCTTATATTTGCAAAACCAAAAACTTGGAGTTCAGAATAATTTGGTCTGAGTTTTAAGGAATACGATTAATAGCATAAACGAATGTTAAAATAGCTTCACCCCACAAGTTAGTTGGCATTGAAGAAGGTAACAAAAGAGATCTTGTTGTCTAAATTTTGTCTGTGCTTTTTTTTTTTAACTGACACCATTTTTAACTGGTCTCAGCACTTGAAGATTGAAACTGTGTACCTTTAGAGGCAAGGAACTCTTGGAAAGGAGTATAAATATACTCCCCTCCTGAATCAAACCAAAACAATTTAAGTTTTGTAGGAAACTGAGTTCTTATCATGGCAACAAAATTTGACTATATACAAAGTTACCCTTTATCATCTATCACAAATGGTCACAACTGTGGACAATGAAATCTCAAGATGAACTAATATTTTGAAGACAGAGAAGAAGTATACAATGAGGGGCACGGGGGCACATAAACTTCAATTACTCCCTCAAGCATTTGTGTGACCCTTTTCATCGAGGGTCTTAGTGAAGGATCTTCTTGAATACACCAAATTGCCACAATCACAATCCTCTCTAGCCTCTTCATGTCATTCTTTGCCTCCTCATCATTTTCTACCAGCTTATCTAATTCTTTATCTTTGTAGCATTCATAAGCCCAATCTATTAATGCCTCCTCTTCTCCAATTGAAAATGCAACACTGGACTTACAACAAATGATCTCAAGTAACATCACACCAAAACTATAAACATCAACCTTAACTGAAATGGATGCCTTCCTAAACCATTCAGGTGCGAAGTACCCAATGGTCCCTCTTATTCCTGTACGAGCTGCTCGAGTTTGCTCTGCCAATAAAAGCTTTGCTAATCCAAAATCAGCAATCCGTGGAGTAAAGTTCTCATCCAGGAGTATGTTTTGAGGCTTTATGTCACAATGGATGATCTGGGTGTTAGTTATTGGCTTGAATAATTAAAGGTTCACTTGGTTTTGCCACACAGGATTACAACCTATGTAAATAGGTTGTTATCAATATGAGTTTGATATAGGAATTCGGTTACTCCCTATATTGAATCCCTCTTGTAACGGCATGGTTATATATTGACTTGTTCAATATGTATTAGAACTCCAGTAATATTAGGAGTCCACTCAAGCTATTGGAATTCTACAAAGTAAAGGACTTTTAGTCCTAGCAGACTTCGAAAGGAACTTGGTATATATAGGAGGCTTGGCTGTTTGATATGGGTGCGGCAAACTGATTTGGCTTGCAGCCTTTGTTGTTTGAAGAAGGGTGGTGCGGCAACTTTGTTTAGGTGCTCTCTCTCTTTGTTTGTTGCAACTCTTTGTGAGAGATTTCTCTCTTGGTGGTGCTGCATATTTGATTGGGTACTGTTACTAGTCTTGTGTGACTTTGGTTTGAGTAGCGAGTACATCAAATATTTGTTTGGCGGTTCCTTTGTTTTGGTTTCAGCAGAGAGCTTTGTTGAAGTATTGTGGCTTCTTTGGATTTGTGGTGCAGCTTCTTTGCTTTGGTGTGGTGCGGGTTCTTTGGTGCCGTTGTGGCAATTTGACTAGAGGAAATTCACCAATTTCTCTAGTATTTGGTTTGGGTATTTGGTATTTGTTTAGAACCGCCCACTTGAATAGAGAATAGGAATTCTCTATTATTTGTTATTTGTGAGAGAGAGCTATTTGGGTGTATTGGGGTTTTGGGATTTGAGAGTGCCTCTACACTATATTTGTAATCTTCATCTTTGATAGTGAAATTCTCCGTCGTCGCCTGTGGACGTAGGCTAAAAGCCGAACCACGTAAATCCTTGGTGTTGGTGTGATTGTTTATATTTCTTTACAGTTTCCTTCGTTCTATATTTGTTTTGATTATCTTTCTCAAGCCATAATTATTTTGCACAATCAATATTGGTGTGGGAGTGCTTCTGGAGGCCCTTTCGCACAACACTGGGTGCTGCACTCTTCATGTAAGTACATTAGGCCTCTTGCTATTCCAAAAGCAATCTGCACTCTTTGGTTCCAATGAGGCCTGGATATCCCAAAGAGAAAGGTAGCTAGAGAGCCATTGCTCATGTACTCATAAACCAGAAGCCGGTGCTCCCTTTCATCACAATAGCCAAGCAAACAGACTAAATTCTTGTGATGAGTCTGACCAATCACACTCACTTCTGTTTTGAATTCTTTCTCACCTTCTTCTACCACCTTTTCTAACTTCTTGACTGCAACAAATCTTTTGAGATCTGATGCAAGGACCCCTTTATAAACTGTTCCGAAAGCACCTTTACCCAATATTTGCTTGAAGCCGCGAGTTCCTTCTTCAAGCTCTTTATATGTATATCTTCTCACGTTTGTTGCAGATGTGATATCAATCCATGGAAAATTATGTTTTTTACGGTACAAATAGTAAACAGCTGCAGAAGTAGCTAAGAACAAAAGGATATTGAGGAATGCAGAGCTGCCAAGGAGCACTGCCAAGACAACTACCACAGTGGATCGGTCTTTCTTAGCTGAACCATTATCTCTAGGTACCTTGATGAGAGATATGGTAGTAATATTTGGACCTTGTATTCCATTCGATAGAGGATACCGTAGCTTCCAACAATGATTAGCTTTATCCTCATATAGGGCCACAACACACAAGCAATCATCAAGGCATTGCTGTCTACAGCTCGCCTCATCAACCCCATCTCCTTGAAGAAAGCTGTAATCTGAAAACGGCCAGTCCACGTTTTTAAGCCTTACAAAATCTACAAGCTCTTTATTTGCTTCCCATCCATCTTGGCAGCTGGGAAGTGCAAAATTTGGTTTACACCCTGCCAAATAGCCGGATTGGTACAAGGGAGAAAATTCAGCAGGACATAAGCAAAATGCCATCCCATCACTTGTTGTACTACAAATGCTGTTGGGTCCACAGAACCCACCACTACATATATTATCAGGAATGCTTTGCACTGCAGTCCATGATGAAGGACAGCTCCCACCACTTTCAGTGGTGTCCTCCTTTCTGAAGTGTTTGTATATTCTGAAGATCCCATCATAATCAATCCTAGCAATGGTTATAATTTGTGGTTCCTTTGGCTAATGTGTTTTGTTTTTACTTTGTTCACTACTGCCACTCCCAAAATTCAAGTGATCATTTCACTTTAATCTCTATGGAAGTCAAATTTTTCACTTTTTTAAGATTGTGAATGTTGGGTACAGAGCCAGAGCTAGAGCTGAAGGACGTCTCTTATTCTCAAATTGTAATATAGCCTTAAAGTGAACTGACTGTTCCTCCGACTGTTTGAGTTTTCTGCTTTAAAAACAATGTAATTTGTTGCATTCAAATTGATAAGCAAATAGTGCACCAGTTTGTTGTTATTGTTCATAGGTATAAGCCGGCCAAAGTATACAAAGGCAAAGGTATAATAATGTAAATTGACAAAGTTATCCAAAAGCAAGAGAAATCAAAATGATTGTAGAGAGGAAATAAGTATAGAAAATGTTTTATATCAACCCATGGATACATATTGCCTCATTATAAAATTTTGCATTTGAAATAATGTTTTTTACAAACATATTTTTAGGACCCACCTGCCAAGTTTATGAGTATTTGTTTCATCTATTCAGCTTATATTATTTTTTTGTTGCAAGTGAATTTACTCCAAAATGATATGATGATTAAAGTAATCTCTCAAATTAAAAAAAAAAAAAAAAAAAAACCCGATATGTCCAACAAAAAATAAAATAAAATAAAAACTCAAGTATTTTTTCAGATATCATTTTTACTAGCTTTCCCGTGTATTGCACGGGTTTAGGACTAGTATCAATTATTTCACAAGCTTAAACCAATAAGAAGTGATGAGTTTAATCATTTAATTGACTAATATTCAACAAAATTCGCGTTTAAAATCATAACGCTTCAATGTTGAGTCAAGTCCAAATTGGATCGGACACAAACCAAACTCCACATAGCCTGACATAAAGAATATTATTAAGAAACAAAGTGCACCTATGGCACAATTGCAACTTATAGGTACCCCATGCGGCCCTAGCACCTTAATTCGCCTTTTCTATTTACTATGATTACATATTATGTGACTATTAGCTAAAACTCGATGATACTTAACAACTTAACCCTATCTCTCCCTACGTACTCTCTTGCATCTAGTATCAAATTAAGGAGAAAATGAGTAACCAATTCTTATGATGTTACAAAACACAAAGGGCAAGGAAGTAAGTTAGAGAGTACTTTTTACGACTTCAAACAATCATGAGGGAAGTATCCAGCTTGTCCATAGTTAAAACATGCACTCATGGCTCTCACATGGCTCCAATTATGCTCCCTTGGGCTTGAATACTTGGCACGAACCACATCCAGTGAAAATGAATGCAAAGCTATTATTTTGGGCCTCCCACTGCTTTGCCTAGAGATCAATGTTTGCATTAAATTCTTGAGTTTTTAAGTCCTCTCATTGTGCGTCATGTTGAGCTTCATTTCCTCCATGTATCACTCTTCTCAAACGCAAACTACAGCCATTATTTAATGCTTTGAAAAATTTATGGTTTGGCCTTTTTACTTCATCTTTTTTAGATTTACATTTTTTTTAATGGGCATCTCACTCCATTTTGACATTTTTAACAATTATTTTGGATAATATTTGTAATTTTTATACACTTAACCAAAAAAGAATTTGCAAATATAACCGAAACCCGTGATAGTAAGATCAAATCTTGCATAAAGGAAAGGCACAAAAAAGAAAAAAGAAAGCTGTCCATTTCACAATTGCTGAGATCAAAATAACAGTAACAAACAGACAAGTGATGTACAATTCACCCGATCACTCAGTAGCTTTTGAAAAACATTAAGGTTAAAAACTGTCTGCTTTGAATTGCTCAAATGTTAAACAATTTTCCTCTACAAAATTTATTACATAAAAACATTCTCTATGTGATGTGTAACAGTGTAAGAACATGAATATTATCTTATAAGTGCCAGACCAATAGCAGTGATGATAAGAGTGGAGGGGACTCCAAATTTGAGATGGCTCCAAAAGGATAAAGTGTAGCCAAATTGTGGAGCTCGGCGAGCCTGATCACGCACAATTAAGTTGGCGGCCGATCCCAATAATGAGAGGTTCCCAGCTACCGTGCTGACCCAAGCTAAGATTAGCCATGCCTTTTTCTCATCAGCTGCAGAAATTGCAAGTGCCGATGCTGCCACTCGATTTCCAAGCAAGAGAACTACACCAATATTATTCAACTTAGAAATTTATCACCAAACTCATTAGGTACTTATTACATAAAAGAAAAAACAATTCTTAATCAGAGATGCAAATAGAAAGATGATTAAACCATCAGTACCAGATTATTTAGGAAAAATAATCTCAAAGATTCAGTGCAAGAGAATACCTTGCTTCTTAAGTAATCATTATTCCCTATATTATGTGCACAAGGGCCATGGATATACTGAGAGCCTTGGCAACTCACAGTTACTATTACAGGTATGAAAATCCCTTTGTTACTAAAAGAAAATTTTGTTTATTGCACAAGTTTGTTGTTTCATTGAACTATATGGTGGAATTCTCATAATGAAAGACCTGTTTAGTAAAATGGTGGTGTACTATCAACTTGAGTATGATTTGAACATGCATAAGAAAGATTAATGTCAGTTTGTCTCCAGTAGAGAAAGGAATCTTGAGAAGAAGTGAAAACCAGAAATATGCAATTAAAACCTGGGAATACTATGAGACTATGACATCCCTAAGAGATACTTTGTATACAAAGTCCAAACTATACCCTAATATTTCTCCAGAAATCTAAAGACACCGCGCCAAACTTTTTTCAGATTATATGAATTTCAATACTGAATTAGTCTCTGCACTACTTGAAATTGCTAAGAAGGACAGTAAAGGACAACAATAATTGTAAACAGACTTACAACCTGTTGTTAGCTAATTTCATCTGACAGATCCCAAAAAAAAAAGAATGATGAAACAGATAATAGAAAAAATATATGGAAGAAATCCATCAACATACCAGTTGGTACGTTTGAAGCCAAATTTGACATGACAAGTATGACAATGGCAAGAATTGCTATCCCGCTAACATGATTAATTCGTGAATAGGGCTCCATCAAGTCCCATAGAGTACTTGGGATTCCAGTTTCGTTAAAGCCATCCACTGTGATAAACATTCCGCAAAAGAAAATTAACAGCGAATAGGAGACCTGGCAAAGAAGAGAAATAAACTACATATTATAAACTCTCCAACAAGAGATGATTTAAAATTTCAAGTCCCATTGATGGTTCAAGGGGAAAAGTAATTTAAAAAAAGAAAAAAAAAGTATAAAGAAAAGCATCATGCTTGCAGATTATACCTGTTCAGGGCTTGGCCTAGCATCCTTGAAATCAAGAACCACAAGAGCAAGTGCAGCAGTAATTGTAGTCCCTGACATATTTAGACCTGTAAGAAAACCAATGAACATTCCTATAGTAACAAGGTAAACACGTGATTTCCACAACAGTTTTTTCCATTTTGTGGTGAAATCTTCCTTTCCTTCTGAAGAACGTACAGAAAGTGCATCTCTTAGTCTATCCATTGATGCAACTCTCTTTGAAGGGATCGTTTCCTCTTTTACCTGAGTAGATACATCTTTTGCCGCGTCTTTTGATGCATTAGAATTTCTTGCAAAGTCCAATGTGACAATTGGGTCCTTTTGGATTTCAGTCTCACTTGAAATTGCTCGGTTTCTAAGCGCCTCAACATGGCCCATGTTCCCACTCATGTGGGGAGGGCTTTGCACAGCCAGAAGTTCCAATCTAGAATTCCATTCCTGAGAATTATGTGACAGTGTAGCTGGTGAAAACCGATGAGAATTCATTTCCTCCTCTGAAAAAACTTCTACAGCTACATCTTCTTCATCCTTCTGTATAGATAATAACTTCCAGTACATGCATATCAGAATTAGGGCATTGACAAATACACCCATGAGCATTGCAGGGAGAATTCCGATTAGAAAATTCCCAAAAGATATCTTACTCTGATAAGCTATAACCAAGTTTTGGGGGTTGCCAATTAGAGTGGCTGAAGACCCAATATTTGCACTAGAGGCCAGGGCAAGAAGGAAAGGATGAGGTGGGAGATTATGTTGCCTTGCAGTTTTCAAGACAAATTCAGTCAAAACTACACAAGCAGTATCATTAGTGAAAAGAGCACTTGAAATGGCAGAAATCAGGCAGATTCGACAAATTAAATCCTTTGCCCCCTTACTCTTCCATGAGAGCATCATTCCCAAGTACTTGAACATATCTGCCCTTTCAAGATAGATACTGACAACCATTGTCCCAGAGAGAAGACCAAGGATTTGGAGATTGTTGCGGATTGCATCATATGCTTGAGTTGGAGTTAGGACTCGAAATACAACCATTAGCATGGCCCCCAGGAGGGACCCTGCAGTCCTCCCAATTGGTAGAAAAGGAACAGCTGGGAAAACTGCCAATACCCAGAATATTGCAAAAGCAATCGAGCCTAAAACCACTTTTACAGCAGCAACCAAGGCCATTTTTGCAGCTCAGTAAGCGAAAATCTTAATTTGTACACAATTCCAAGGGCTCTATATATATTAATGAAATTCCATAGCTGATGTCATATCATCAATATCATTACATCTACTTGCCATAAAAGAAATATCCTGGTCAAGAAAAATCAATTAATTAAAACTGTGCTTCTGAAGCAATCATACATTCAATCAAATATCATGATACTTAAGCAACATGGTAGCAAAATTCATGGAAGAACAGTGACCAAACAGCTAGAGGGCAAATAGTAAGTATATATAACAAGTGCTAGGAAGATAAGCAAGTAGGGTTGTTGCAGCTTTTCATAGATTATAAGGCTTAATAAACTAACAGAACAAAATTTCAAAATAAAGGAATGTAAGGGATTGGCAAGTTCAACAAATACTAACAATCTAGATTTTTTTTTCTTCTTTGTTCTTTTTTAGAACTCCTTAAGAGAAGAAGCCAGGGTTCACATTGAAAGCAAAATCCATCCAAATATGAAATCAACTATAGACCTTTCAAAGATCAGTATAGTCAAGGTCGCAAAAAAAATTCATGACAATTCCACACCTAATTGATCTGACAATTCCACACCTAATTGATCTTTCAATTGATATCTATGTTTGTCTCATTTGTACTCATCTTGCTATAATCCACTTGGCTCTCATTTATGTTTATCTTGTTATATAACCCACTATGTAGTCACTTATAAGACCATTCATTTATACTTTTAATTAAATGATCTATTTAATGAATCACATGACTTGTTGATTTGCTATAAACCAGTTTGTAGCGAAACTTTGTCGAAACAAGATTGTCGTCATTTCAAGTTATCTTCATTTTGTCTATTTTACTGTTTATGTTTTAATTGCACCTCTTATAATACTATTTTTATGTGTAAACGTAGTACTTAATCTTTAGAGATTTCGAATGTAATACAAAACACTCATATGATATTGTTTTATGTAAAAATAATATGGACATGTGTCATCACATGGGCAACTCACTGTTTATTTTAACTAGAGGTGTAATTATTAACTATATATATACATAAAACAAAACTTCATAGAAGTCTATGTTTTAGGAGAAAACAAAAGTTTAGCTTATTTTTTAATAAACCAAATCATTTATAAATGGCGTGTGTGTTTTTTTTGTATTCAGACTAAACCGTGTCACATTCATAGCCTATTAAGAGTCAAATCAAATTACGTATACCATTTTCTTTCTTATGTTTTCTTTGTTGTATTCAAGTAACTGTTACAATCACAATCTAAAATGACAATTGACATGTAGAACTGACCACATAGGAATGAGTTTCGGACCGTGGACCACAACCATTGAGCCAATATATACTCAAACTTCACAAGGATCCGTGTTTGACAAGAAAACAAGTTTACAGTAAGATTTTTATGTTTTGTGTATTTTTCTCTTATAATATTAATAAACCTAATCATGGCGTGTGTTGTTTCGTTTTTGCATTCAACCTAAACCGTGTCACATTCATAGTCTATTAGCTTTGGAAGTCAATTCCAAATTACTTATTCCATTTGCCATCTTCTATTCAAATAACTGTTACAATCACATTCTAAAATGACAATTGAGTGATTGACATGTAGAACTGGTCACATAGGAATGAGGTTTCAGCTGTTGGGAAAGTGCCTCAAATTCCTATGTTGATTAGGAAAACTAATTGAGTTTCCTTAATGAAGAAGGAAAACTAATTAGGTGATTTTTGGTTTCCTTGATGTGGAAGAAAAGGTGAGTCCTTGGTGTGGAAGGAAAGACTATTCCTTGGTGTGGAAAGAAAAGGTGAGTCCTTGGTGTGAAAGGAAAGACTATTCCTTGGTGTGCAAGGAAAGTCTATTCCTTGTTAAAGAATTAATGTATTCCTTGCCCACTAAGTAATAGAATTGAAGTCTTATAAATAGACTATGTTACCAAGTATTTGGTGGCTTGGAGCCCTAGGGGGTTCTCCCCTATAGGGAGAGAAAGAGAAAGAGCACCTTGAGAAGAGTGCAAGTTGAAGAAGGCTTTGGCCTAGGATTCCTCCTTGAGGGGAGAAGCGAAATGGTTTGGGTATTCTTTGAAGTTTATGGGTTAGCGCACAAATCAAGGAGAATTTGTGACGCTTGTATTAATGCAGAGAAGTATCACAAGATATATTTGGGGTTTCCTCTAGAGAGTTTGTTGAGTGTTAATTCTTAGAGAGATATTATTGTATTTGGTGAGTACCTCAAGTTAGGCATTAACTTGAGAAGAACTATTGTAATTGCGTATTATAATAGTGGATTTATTCGGAGTTTGTCCCGTGGTTTTTTCCCTTCAAGGAGAAAGGGTTTTCCACGTAAATATTTGTGTTCTTGTGTGTGATTGATATCTTGGTGATTGATTAAATTGTTTGTAGAATTCCTTAATTTACATAAGATTAGATTGTGGTCCCAACAAGTGGTATCAGTGCTTCCGCTACGCCCAACAAGTGGTATCAGAGCCGAGAGTTGATTTGGTAGGTATTATAGAACCAAGGTTGAGTTGGTGGGTATTATCAGAACCAAGGTTGTTTAGTGGGTATAAAATTTAGTTTGACTTGATTTTTTTATTTTTATACAATTAGATATATTCGAAGTATTTTTGCTTGGTTAAGTTGTAGTCCTCTATTTTTTGCAACCAAAAATGTTTTTTTAACAATTTCTGATACTATCTAACTGCATATAAAATATAGTTTGACTCGATCATTTTATTTTTATACAATTGGATATGCTAAATAGCTTGACAACTATCTGATTAATATATTTTTGGCGAGTACGTGTTAAGTATAAATTATTTTCCAATACTCATATTAGAATTGATGAGGCAACATTCAAATTATCTGAGATTTAGGATATCAATGGACTATCATTTTAGAGATAACCAAAAGAGGCAATTGTGTAGATTTTTTTTTATTTTTTATTTTTTTTAGGGTCAAGAGGGAATAACATCTTAACATTTTTTTTTTTCTTTCTATGTGTTAAATTTTTCCTAAGAGATACGTTTTAGACTTAAGATGACATTGTCATTTTTATCTCCGTGGACCAATTTGTTATATGATGGACTTCTAAGGTCACAGATATTGTTTATGTGATTATTTATAAGTGATAAATTGCCCAAAAAAATATGAAAAGAGAAATAAAAGAAAGTAAAAAAAGGTAAAGATGGGATAAATATGCGACAAATTGTATTATTTATTTGTACTATTCAAAGTGTTGTAAGTTAAACAAAAATGAGAAACCTCTGAACATTTAGAATCCCTATATGGAACAATTGAGGTTCACCAAAGTGATTGAAATTCATAAACGATGTGAAGTGAGTTTTTTTTTTTTTTTGCTAAGTGAATACAACCCTGGGATATAAACCCCCATTGAAAGGAATCGATACAACTAGGCTAGAAAGTTATTGGTAGTTATCTTTATAGACTTAGTTATAATACATTTGATGAAATATAATAAAAATCAGTATAATACATTTGATGAGATATAATAAAAATGATCATTTCTATTTTTAAGCGTAAAGAAAAATTATTTACATTTTCTATTTTACACTTTTCTTTTTTTCTTATTTATTTTTTTTTTTACTTTTCATTATTGTTATTATTTATTCCTTCTTCTTAGTTAAGTTGATTTGTTAGAAACATATTTTTAGAAAAATAATGAAAAAAAGCCGCGCATTGCGCGGGTTATAGTCTAGTAAGAAATAATGATGGCTCTTCACCTCCAAAGTGGGTGGCAATATTGGTTTGCAAGAGGAAAAATACAGGTGATATGGCATACAATGATGTGGCTTCATGTATAGCCTTGGCTATTAGATATTCTACATAGATATTTCCTTAAATTGACGTTTCAAATTATTTGACTAATCAAATTTCAATTGAATGTGATATGGCATACAATGATGTGGCTTCATGTATAGCCTTGGCTATTACATATTGTACATAGATATTTCCTTAAATTGACGTTTCAAATTATTTGACTAATCAAATTTCAACTGAATGTGATATGGCATACAATGTGATGTGGCTTCATGCATACAATGATGTGGCTTCATGTATAGTCTTCGCTATTTGATATTGTATATAGATATTTCCTTAAATTGACGTTTCAAATTATTTGACTAATCAAATTTCAACTGAATGTGAGTATTAATAGATAGATATAAATATATAAATATGGGTGGCATAAAAGGAATATATTCTCAAATGAACGTTTTAAATTATTTGACTAATCAAATTTCAACTGAATGTGAGTATTAATAGATAGATATAAATGGGGGGGGGGGGAAGGGAATATTTAAAAAAAAAAATTGAAAAAGAAAATAACATGCCACATCAGATGAGGCATGCCACATCAGACTTTCTATTCCCATAAAAAACCACGTTAGCATTCTATTTCCCTTTTCAATCAACATGTTATTTTCTTTTTCAATTTTTTTTTTTAAATTTAGTTTGACTTGATTTTTTTTTTTAATACAATTGGATATATTCGAAGTATTTTTGCTTGGTTAAGTTGTAGTCCTCTATTTTTTGCAACCAATAATGCTTTTTTTTTTTTTTTTTTTACAATTTCTGATACTATTTAGGTGTATATAAAATTTAGTTTGACTTGATTTTTTTATTTTTATACAATTAGATATATTCGAAGTATTTTTGCTTGGTTAAGTTGTAGTCCTCTATTTTTTGCAACCAAAAATGTTTTTTTAACAATTTCTGATACTATCTAACTGCATATAAAATATAGTTTGACTCGATCATTTTATTTTTATACAATTGGATATGCTAAGTAGTTTGACAACTATCTGATTAATATATTTTTGACGAGTACGTGTTAAGTATAAATTATTTTCCAATACTCATATTAGAATTGATGTGGCAACATTCAATTTATCTGAGATTTAGGATATCAATGGACTATCAATTTAGAGATAACCAAAAGAGGCAATTGTGTAGTTTTTTTTTTTTTTATTTTTTTTAGGGTCAGAGGGAATAACATCTTAACATTTTTTTTTTCTATGTGTTAAATTTTTCTAAGAGATACGTTTTAGACTTAAGATGACATTGTCATTTTTATCTCCGTGAACCAATTTGTTATATGATGGACTTCTAAGGTCACAGATATTGTTTATGTGATTATTTATAAGTGATAAATTGCCCAAAAAAATATGAAAAGAGAAATAAAAGAAAGTAAAAAAAGGTAAAGATGGGATAAATATGCGACAAATTGTATTATTTATTTGTACTATTAAAGTGTTGTAAGTTAAACAAAAATAAGAAACCTCTGAATATTTAGAATCCCTATATGTAACAATTAAGGTTCACCAAAGTGATTGAAATTCATAAACGTTGTAAATTGAGTTTTTTTTTTTTGCTAAGTGAATACAACCTTGGGATATAAACCCCCATTAAAAGGAATCGATACAACTAGGCTAGAAAGTTATTGGTAGTTATCTTTATAGACTTAGTTTAATACATTTGATGAAATATAATAAAAATCAGTATAATACATTTGATGAGATATAATAAAAATGATCATTTCTATTTTTAAGCGTAAAGAAAAATTATTTACATTTTTTATTTTACACTTTTCTTTTCTTATTATTTTTTTTTTACTTTTCATTATTGTTATTATTTATTCCTTTTTCTTAGTTAAGTTGATTTGTTAGAAACATATTTTTAGAAAAATAATGAAAAAAAGCCGCGTATTGCGCGGGTTATAGTCTAGTAAGAAATAATGATGGCTCTTCACCTCCAAAGTGGGTGGCAATATTGGTTTGCAAGAGGAAAAATACAGGTGATATGACATACAATGATGTGGCTTCATGTATAGCCTTGGCTATTTGATATTTTACATAGATATTTCCTTAAATTGACGTTTCAAATTATTTGACTAATCAAATTTCAATTGAATGTGATATGGTATACAATGATGTGGCTTCATGTATAGCCTTAGCTATTACATATTGTACATAGATATTTCCTTAAATTGACGTTTCAAATTATTTGACTAATCAAATTTCAACTGAATGTGATATGGCATTCAATGATGTGGCTTCATGTATAGTCTTCGCTATTTGATATTGTATATAGATATTTCCTTCAAATTGACGTTTCAAATTATTTGACTAATCAAATTTCAACTGAATGTGAGTATTAATAGATAGATATAAATATGGGTGGCATAAAAGGAATATATTCTCAAATGAACGTTTTAAATTATTTGACTAATCAAATTTCAACTGAATGTGAGTATTAATAGATAGATATAAATGGAGTGGGGGGGGGGGAAGGGAATATTTAAAAAAAATTGAAAAAGAAAATAACATGCCACATCAGATGAGGCATGCCACATTAGACTTTCTATTCTCATAAAAAACCACGTCAGCATTCTATTTCCCTTTTCAATCAACATGTTATTTTCTTTTTCAATTTTTTTTTTTTAAATTTAGTTTGAATTGATTTTTTTTTTTTTTTTATACAATTGGATATATTTGAAGTATTTTTGCTTGGTTAAGTTGTAGTCCTCTATTTTTTGCAACCAAATAATGCTTTTTTTTTTTTTTTTTTACAATTTCTGATACTATTTAGCTGTATATAAAATTTAGTTTGACTTGATTTTTTTATTTTTATACAATTAGATATATTCGAAGTATTTTTGCTTGGTTAAGTTGTAGTCCTCTATATTTTTTGCAACCAAAAATGTTTTTTTAACAATTTTTGATACTATCTAACTGCATATAAAATATAGTTTGACTCGATCATTTTATTTTTATACAATTGGATATGCTAAAGTAGCTTGACAACTATCTGATTAATATATTTTTGGCGAGTACGTGTTAAGTATAAATTATTTTCCAATACTCATATTAGAATTGATGTGGCAACATTCAAATTGATCTGAGATTTAGGATATCAATGGACTATCATTTTAAAGATAACCAAAAGAGGCAATTGTGTAGTTTTTTTTTTTTTTTTTTTTATTTTTTTTAGGGTCAGAAGGGAATAACATCTTAACATTTTTTTTTTCTATGTGTTAAATTTTTCCTAAGAGATACGTTTTAGACTTAAGATGACATTGTCATTTTTATCTCCGTGAACCAATTTGTTATATGATGGACTTCTAAGGTCACAGATATTGTTTATGTGATTATTTATAAGTGATAAATTGCCCAAAAAAATATGAAAAGAGAAATAAAAGAAAGTAAAAAAAGGTAAAGATGGGATAAATATGCGACAAATTGTATTATTTATTTGTACTATTAAAGTGTTGTAAGTTAAACAAAAATAAGAAACCTCTGAATATTTAGAATCCCTATATGGAACAATTAAGGTTCACCAAAGTGATTGAAATTCATAAACGTTGTAAATTGAGTTTTTTTTTTTTTGCTAAGTGAATACAACCCTTGGGATATAAACCCCCATTAAAAGGAATCGATACAACTAGGCTAGAAAGTTATTGGTAGTTATCTTTATAGACTTAGTTTAATACATTTGATGAAATATAATAAAAATCAGTATAATACATTTGATGAGATATAATAAAAATGATCATTTCTATTTTTAAGCGTAAAGAAAAATTATTTACATTTTTTATTTTACACTTTTCTTTTCTTATTATTTTTTTTTTACTTTTCATTATTGTTATTATTTATTCCTTTTTCTTAGTTAAGTTGATTTGTTAGAAACATATTTTTAGAAAAATAATGAAAAAAAGCCGCGTATTGCGCGGGTTATAGTCTAGTAAGAAATAATGATGGCTCTTCACCTCCAAAGTGGGTGGCAATATTGGTTTGCAAGAGGAAAAATACAGGTGATATGACATACAATGATGTGGCTTCATGTATAGCCTTGGCTATTTGATATTCTACATAGATATTTCCTTAAATTGACGTTTCAAATTATTTGACTAATCAAATTTCAATTGAATGTGATATGGTATACAATGATGTGGCTTCATGTATAGCCTTAGCTATTACATATTGTACATAGATATTTCCTTAAATTGACGTTTCAAATTATTTGACTAATCAAATTTCAACTGAATGTGATATGGCATTCAATGATGTGGCTTCATGTATAGTCTTCGCTATTTGATATTGTATATAGATATTTCCTCAAATTGACGTTTCAAATTATTTGACTAATCAAATTTCAACTGAATGTGAGTATTAAATAGATAGATATAAATATGGGTGGCATAAAAGGAAATATATTCTCAAATGAACGTTTTAAATTATTTGACTAATCAAATTTCAACTGAATGTGAGTATTAATAGATAGATATAAATGGAGTGGGGGGGGGGGGGAATATTTTTTAAAAAAAATTGAAAAAGAAAAT
>OU015769.1:19548329-19588301 GCA_907173295.1 Fagus sylvatica | reverse complement strand
TCATAATTCTATTGAGGTGATGATCGTTTTCTCTTGCAAATACACTTCGTAATCCCTTTGCGGCCCAAACCGCAGCAGGAAATGCTTATTCGAACAGTAGTGGATCAAGGTATGCAATGAGCCGAAAGTCATGAATAAAAGGCCCCGATCCCTTTATTGGTATCAGCCAAAAATTGTAATAAAATATATCATAGAGTGGATTTTACCAC
The DNA here is from genome assembly GCA_907173295.1 of Fagus sylvatica. NCBI lineage: Eukaryota > Viridiplantae > Streptophyta > Magnoliopsida > Fagales > Fagaceae > Fagus > Fagus sylvatica. The sequence goes on along the minus strand of OU015769.1, from coordinate 19,588,092 downwards.
AATATCTTTTACACCATTAAATTTTTTGAGTGACTTATTTAATTAGAAGATAAACATTCAAGACTTCAAAATAGACACAAATTTGACAAAATTTGAAATGAGTGAGATATGACCGCTTGAAGTTGGCAAAACTATGCTACTCCTAGAGTTTGCTCGAGCAAAATTGTGGCAAATGGTAAATCAACTTTCAAAGACTGATGACTTAACCTAATGATTTTCTATATATAACCAACCATTGTTGCAAAAATTGAGAGGAGAAAGGCTATCATATCAAAATTATGCTGAGAACAAACCTTCTTAAGCCAAAAAAAAAAAAATTAAATCCCTCTCCCTAATGTGTTTCTCTACACACACACACACACTTGATGGAGGAGAACAAAACCATGAGACCCATGGGCCAACGCGCACAATATCTTGGGTAGTGAGAGTGGGCTATAACAATTGGTATCAGAACAAGGAGACTCACCATTGAGGGTGGAAGAGGTTGAGGCAACAGATGCCAAAACACCCCCACATTGCTCAAAGTGAGGTCTAAGAAAGTGCTTAAGAGGGTGGTTGGACATTTAGCTCCCAAGAGGCCTTTTTCCCCCACTTGATGGGGGAGAACAAACCATGAGACCCATGGGTCAAAGTGCACAATATCCTGTATTAGTGAGCATGGACACTTTCAATTTTCATAAGTGTAAATACTTTATAAGTGTCTTTGATCATAAAGACAATTATTCATCAATAAATATATAATTGTTATTAAAATATCAAACTTCTATAAGAAATTATTTCAATCAGTGTCCTTAATCATAAAGACAACATTTCAATTGTTTTAAACAACCCCCCCCCCACCCCCCCCCCCAAAAAAAAAAAAAAAAATCCTAAAAATGTATCCGATGAAAAATAAAGGCCAAAATATTGTTTTCATCTCTAAACTATACATGAGTTTCATTTTTCGTCCCTGAACTTTGAAAAGTTCGTTTTTCATCCCTAAACTTTGAAAAAATTCATTTTTACACATGAATTTCGTCATTTTATAAAAAAAAAAAGTCTAGGGACGAAATTCATGTATAAAAATGAACTTTTTTAAAGTTCAGGATACGGACGAAAAATGAAACTCATGCAAAATTTAGGGACGAAAACAATAGTTTAACCAAAAATAAAAAGCTTACTACTCAAAGTAAATTAATAGTTTTGTTTTTGTGTATTTTCTTTATTTGGTTTCAATCACATGGAACCTGGCCAACACGATTTAAAAAAAAAAAAAAAAAAAATGCTCATAGTTTCTCCAAGAATAATAAAGAGAAGTTTTTACTAATTATATTTTCATTAATAATAACCGTATTCATTTGAATATAGATATATGTTATGTGTAAGTAAATAATACAAAATTTAAGCATTAGTCACTAAATACAAAATTTGAGCATTTGTCACCACCACCACCATTACTAAATAACTAGTTGCTGACCCACGCTTTGCTTGATAATATGTATTAAATTGTTTTTAGGAAAAGTAGACTCACTTAGTCAAAGATATATTTTAACTCTTAATAATTTTCACTTAAACAAAGCCATAAGAAAAGAGAAAAAATATGTGATGGAAACTTAAGAAACACAACACCAAAATGCCAGAACGCATCAACCTAAAGTAAAGTTATCAAAAACACAAAAAAATTCAAAAACCAAGAGCAAAATTGCAAGAAATAAATAAATCTATTAAAAGAAAGAAAGATGAATTTGAATAGAAGAGATGTGTAGAGGAAGTAATATCAAATTTATAGGGAGAAAAAAAATATATGGGAAAAAGAAGAGTAAAAAATAGAGAGGAATGGTTGGAGTAATCATACATAAGATGTAAGATAATGTGAAGAAAAAACCATAAATGGAGGGGAAGAGTTGGAAGAAGAATAATGGTAAGATAAGATAAAAAAACAGAGAGGTAGAGAAAGGATTGGAGAAATTGAAATGATAAAGGTGTGGAATAAAGGGAAGAAGAAGAGCAAAAAGAGAAGGGTAATAGTTGGAAGAAGAGTAACCGTAAGGTGACGAAAAAGAAAAATCAAATATAAATGAGCAAGAACCGGAGAAAATAATGACTTGACATGGCACAATAAGGGGAAAAATTGGAAAAAAATAAAATAAAAAAATAACTAACATGACGCAATGAGAGATTATCAAAATCGAATTGCAAAGCCTAGGCTATTATATATTGTTATAGATTACCACAGATATTACCATCATTGTTTTATTTAATTTTTTAGTACTATAATTTCTAATATCTTCATTTTGAAGAGTACTCATCGAATTATCGAAACAATAGAAATTCAAACTAATAGGACTGAAATTTCCTATCAATATAAATCTTGTCATTTTCAAATTCTAAGAATTTTTAAAATCAATACTATATGTTATATGGAAAATCCTATGCTTACAAGTCATCCTCTCCAAATAGTAATTTTAGCACCAAAAAGAGTGCTGCAATCCTTTCTCAAAAATTTTGCAATACATCTGGCATATATTATGCTAGTAGTACACAAGTACAAGAAGTCATGCAATCCTTTTGTCCTATTTTGTTAATCCACTTTTTAGTTTTTTTGTATGTCCCAAGATACAAACCCACTTACTAAAAATATAGTACACATTACTTGCCCACAACGCCATATGCTTCTTGACATCTAGCTCACCACTATATCCTGAAGCCCCCTCCATTCTTAAAGATGTAAATGTAAATCGTGACTTTATTAGCCTTTGAGAATCTTGATCTCATAACCACTTACATAAATATATGCATGCGACAACTGGGGCCACTTATTGCCAAATAGCAAACCACACAAATGAACAAAGAGATCATGAAAGAGAACCAATTAATCATAGTCCACATATCAGTTACTATTTTAGGTGACAAAATCCGGAAACTTCCATAAATCTTGAACCAAACAGAACTACAGTATCACTTAACGCTGATCATCTAACAATACAACTAAGGCTATGACATTGTCAATGAGTTTATCAAAACAATGAAAAAATAGGCTGCATATGAAATCAACACAATGTGTATTTAGCCCAGTACAATCGCTTAATTTATTACCAGATTTATCTAAAGGACAATTAATTTATTTGATTTAACCACAAGGCTTGCATCAATGATTATCAAAACAATACCATATGCTTTATAGCCTACCAATCACATAATTTGTCAACACTTTATAGTACATCCACCACCACCACCACCACCAAGAAGACCATAATTAAAACAAACATGCCATATATGCGGGGAAAATAGCGTATATAGTTGAAGTTGTACAATAGCTACAAACAACAAATTAACAAGATGACCTACTCATTGGCACGCCTAGACTAAAGGACAAGAATTCTCATTTAACCACAAAGGAAACAGAAACCCCACCCCACCCCACCCCTCTCTCTCCAAAAACATTTTGTCCTCTCCTTTTCCCTGTTTTCCTCCTTTAAAAGCCCAACCCACCCCAAAATAATTGAGACAATTAAACACTAGCTCGATAGCTGAAGCAATATCTTCATAGACGTGGGTCTGCAGAGCTCGCAACAGCAAAAAACACCTTTCAGAACATTCTATCATCTCAAATATGTAAATCCTGACCAATTTAGTCACAATAATGTTAGCATAGTGATAATACTTTCACAAAAACCTGCAGGACAGTGGAGGAAACATGCCCGCATTGAATAGGTCAACAGTCCGTGCAGTCATGTGAGCAAGCAAATGTCAGTGAAAAAAATAAACATGTGAAAATCAGACTAGCAGTGGCAGTGAAATGCTTGTGACCTTGTTTGCACTTGCAAGGCCAGTGAAGAAGTCGACAAATTATTCCCACTCCCACTTAATGACTAAAACAAAAGGCAGTGCAAGCTAAAGAATTCCCAGATATGTATGGATGTATCAACACATAGCCACAGAACATCAACAAATTAATGTTCCATTCTAGTGCTTCAGAAATTCTGTAACAAGCAATGTTAAGAGACAATTTTAAAATCCCAAATGTCGAACTAGAACCTCAGTCAATGCAAAACCTATGGCCTATGGATACAAAGAATAAAAGTTCCTATTGCAATTTTCCACATTGGAATCACAAAATACTGAACCCCTGCCAAAACAAGCAAAATTATGATAAGCTCCAAATGACATTTTCTTTTAGACAATTTTTTCCCCTTTTCATCACTTACGAAACACACAAATATTTAAAGGTAGCAAACATTATTTTCTTTTCTTTTCTTTTTTCTGATAATGTTGCAAACATTCTCTAGACTTCCAATCTCAGATTAAAAGCCGCCGCTAATGATAGAACTAAAATAGATATTTCCCTTCTACACATTATAGCTAATAAACAGTAACCCTCATGAGGTAAAATAGTTGGCTCGAGGTCACGCCTCATGAAGAGAGGTTCCTTCCAGGATTGTACTGGAATTACCTGACACATGGGTGAGGGCATTTGCTATGTTCCAGGAGAAATAGTCCCATCTAAATGGGATCAATCAAAAAGGCTAATCAGCCAGCAAAAGGAGAAACTACAATTGCAATCATTTTTTATTTTAGCAGTAAAGAAAATGCAAGACACCATGCAAAGAACAAAAGGGAATAACAGGATTTTTTATTTATTTTTTGATAAATAAACCACGCTCATAGAGAATGATAGATCATCAATCCTTGGTAATAGGGCCGTTCAATTAGAAATTTGGTGTTAAGAAAAGTGCAGTTGAGATGTAACAATTAGCTCGTGCAATACAATTGATATATACATAAAAGAATCTATGTACAAGCTACTACTGCAACTCTTCTTTTACTTGTATATATATATATATATAAAACAAGTGTAGCTGTTCTCGTCATCCAATATTAAGGACAAGGCAGAAAATTTTAGGACCATTCTACTTCTTGTTGTTATTATTATTGTTATTTGGACTTATCAGAAAAAAATTATTATTGTTATTTGGAGTTCTCTTATATACCACCAAAAAAAAAAAAAAAAAAGCTTTTTCAAAGCACGCCAACATTTCAGTAATTGAAGTAATTTATATTTCAGGTAAGTAGTTTTTTTTTGGGAGGAGGGTGGTTTCTCTCTTTCAAGGAGTTGCCTAATTAGGTGCAAAACTAAGACAAAAGACAAAGGAACTTTAGAAGTATGAAAAAGAACACTCAAATCACCAATTAGTTCTAGCTCAAATGGCTACTCCTCCCCCAGTAAGAAAGGGGTGAAGGGTTACAACGTGTGTTTACATTTCAGAATTCATTGTGTGCATTTGTTAATTACCAATAAAAAAGAAGCTAGTAACCAAAAAAAAGGAAAAATCTAAAAACAAACCACTTTCCAAAGAAGCACTTTCCTTTATTGAACATAGAAGATGGTGCATTATAAAAGACACATATCCCACCCTTCTTATTCTCATGGCACGAAAAATATTCAATAGCATACATATCTACAGCCAAAAAAATACGCATCCTTACCCTACAGCAAGATTATCACACACTATAAACAGCTACAAAAGATAAGTAACTTTAACACTACTGTTCTAATCAATAAGTATCCAATTGAACATAAAAAAACATAAACTCTTATTTTAGAGCTTGACAAAGTATATAGTTGTAAAACTGACTTCATCATTAAGAATTTTTGTCAGAATTTTCAATATATTCAGTTAGAAGAATAATATGGAAATCATCTAAAAATGTAAAGCCAAATTTCTCAAAAACATAACTACTAATCTGTTAAGATACCTGACCATTTAAGGACTAATTAAATTACAAACTTTGTTTGCTATATCCATGTATGTTAAGTACCAACAAATTTTTTAAAGAAGCCCATATTATGCAAGGCATTGCCAGGTAAAGTGCATATATGTGACAGCAAAAGCAACCAAGGCATCTGTGATTATTGTTTAATAGGTGTGTGTGTGTGTGTGTGTGTGTGTGTGAAGAGCACAACACATATGGATTCTAGACTACTATTCATGATGCTACCAATCAAAACAAGTGGGATCACAAGTGCCCCTTATGAAGTGAACTGATTGTAGGCAGTACCAGATATACAGATATCACATACAAAATGAGAAGTCAGACCTGCAAATAGACCTTAAAATTCTTCTAGGGCCTGACTTTTCTGTGATTAAAATATGCAACAATAACTTCATTAAAACCATATTCAACAATAAATGTAAACAGTTTCTGATATCAGCACCATTAATGCACCCAATCAAATGATGGTCAAACTCTCAAATTATAATGTACTTCCTTATCATCCTGCCATTTATTGAAAAGGCAACACTAATACTTTTAAACTACACTTTTTTTATGGATAATACTTTTAAACTACACACATCCCATAAATCTATTGACAGTAGGTATATCCTACCTTCTTGTTTAGCAGTAATAAATAGTCATAAACATGTATAACAATGTTGCTGTTTATGTGCAATATGCACACACAATCACTTGAATGACTGAGAGCTGACTCGTAATCCCAAAGTAGGAATTGCGCATATGAAATTATCCATATTGCCTTTCATAACCACATAATGAATTTAAAAGAGTTAATGCTGTAAAATTGCTTGTACTTTCTTCCTTGTGATTCTGACAGAATTGTCCAAAACTTCTTTTAACTTATGTTGGTAAATTTCACCTGTCCTAATCAAAGTAAACCTTAATTATAGAACACTTAGGCTGATATCTGGGGGAAAATCTTACAAGCCCATTTTCTTGATAATGCTCTTCTTAACAATGTTCATTAAGTTCCGCTCACCTAAAAAATTCCTCAACCAAACTATTCACAGACTTGACTGACATTTCAATCATGCCACACACCATATCCTTCTAATGAGTTCAACTAAAACCAAATAATGCCACTAATAACTTTGTAGCTAACACCCCAAAAACTTCAAAATTGCCTGCATAGTCAGGATTTCACGTCCCTAACAAAATATCTGGTCAATTGACAGTTAGCGGAGGAAACATACAGACTGCCAAAATCTAATATCTAGAAAAGCCAGTAATTACCGATACAAGTCTGAATTCTTTTACCTGCCACATAAGAACTGAAAGAAGACATCAAAAGATATTGTGTACACACAGAAGCATAATGAATTTAACAACAAAGTCATAAGCAAGATACTTCTTCCACCTACCCCAAAATACCTTAAATAATAAGGCATAATTACCTTTTGAACGGTATGGATAAGGAGTGCAAGAGACAGCTTCAGCACCATGGCATTAGGATGGCTAAAAATCCTCACAATAAAAATGGGCATTATGATAAAAACTTGAAACAAGTTAGGAGAAGCAATCAACAAAAGTTAGCAACCCAAAAAAGGTCAAATGAGATGTAACATTAAACGTCAGTAACATAATATTGAAAAAAAGTTCAGATAACTGATAGACAGAAAACATTAGGAGACAGACATTCGGTAGAAGGCAACAAGCAAGCACCAAAAGAATTTTAAGTCCTACAAGAGCACCCAGAGATTCATAGTAATAATAATAATATAAGTGGCTTCTCCAATACAAGACTCTACAATCTGAACTTCTACTCCAAGTCTCTGCAAATGTCATAACAGCACAGCAAGGTTAAAGAAGTGAGTCCCAACTTCCAACAAAATCATGGCAAGAGGTAAGAAATCAGGTTGACAAGATCTCCATGAAACATCAGCCTGTCAAAATTTTACATCATGACAATGAAGAGTTAAGAACAGCAAAAATGGGATAGGAAACTAATTATACAGTGAAGAGGTGCACACACATTGGGACATTCTCCTTAATTTGTCAATTCTTCCCACAACATGACCCACACAAGATCACACATCTCCAAACTAGAGGCATTCTCCCTAATTTGTCAATTCTTCCCACAACATGATTCACACAAGATCACACATCTCCAAACTAGGGGCATTCTCCCTAGTTTGTCGACTAAAAAGTCTTTCCACAACATGATCCACACAAGATCACACATCTCCAAATTATGGGGCATTCTCCCTAGTTTGTCGACTAAACTGTCTTTCCTCAATATGATCCAAACAAGATCACAAATCTCCAAATGAGGGGCATTCTCTCTAGTTTGTCAATGGGTCAGAGTTTCAAGTCAAGAGCATGTCTCTATCATTGCTCCAAAATATTGACTTGCAAAGTCATCCGAACTTTTCAAAAATATCATTGCTTTTTCATCATTTTGTTGATTCGGGAAAACTCTCAATCACTTCATCTCTTTAATTGCCTTCGAAGGATTTAGCCTTGCAAGCTCCAAGAGAAATGCAAATATATTTATAAGGGTTTAATGACTTTAATCCCCTCAAAGTGAAAGAGAACAGTTTTGTTTTGCAACCTTAGGGTTTGTCAACATGTCTTCCCAAGAAAACAAAAGTTTCTCAAGATTTTCGTTTACATAACGGATTGCATCCATTTAAAAAATGAGTTTTCAAAATGATTTACAAAGTCCATCTTTTCATTTTTGAAAGACTTTCTCCAAAAGAGGTACACAACCAAGGAATAAAATCAAGGTACAGAACTAAGATCACAAGTCAAGTTACACAGTTAAAACACAAGACATCCAAAAACAACAAAAAATTTGGATTATTTGTGAGAACATGAAATCTTTCCAATACACATTTTTTGGGGTTGTTGCAAACACTTAAAATCATCCACAATGAAAAACATGTTTCACTTCCAGACAAGAAGTCTACAGATATTTTGAACTACCACACAAAAGGTTCACAACTATACAATTTTGCATCTCCTAATGTCTACACATACACATATGTACCACTTTTCCTTTCCACACAAGAGGTCCACACATACACTTTGAACTTCCAAACAAGAATTCACACACCCCACATTTCGAACTACGTTTGGACCTGATCATCTGTGATAGAGGTACGTAGGCAGCCTTCCTTAAGGCTCGGTCCCACACCTACATTCATTTACCCACACTTTCCACATTTCAAACTACGTTCGGACCTGATCCTCTGTGATAGAGGTACATAGGCAGCCTTCCTTAAGGCTCGGTCCCACACCCACACTCACACTCACAGTACTAGATTCACATCCACATTCACACATTCCATGATCTCAAACTGCAAACAATCCCACACCCACACTCACACTCACAGTACTAGTTCACATCCACATTCATTTTACATTAAACGTGATCTAAAACAAACTAGAACAAACAATTGCTTGTTCACTGACATCATTTTACATATAAACGTTCTAAAACTAGAACATTGACTCAGTTGTTTTCATTTGCAGGTTTGTTGATCTCAACAAGTTCTCATGACTTGTTTAAACTAGGGGCATTGGCCCAAAATCATCTATTGAAGACCATATCTAATTTGTTTGAAAAATAAATGCTTTTGTTTTTGCAGGAGAGTACGTGCCTACCCACCAGCGAACACGACACCGAATGCACTTTGGTTCTTGCAAGGAGATTAAAAAAGTTCAAAAAATCCAGAATTACGCCTTCAGATGGCTAAAAATTTTGGGCATCATCTTAACAAGATTCTGACAACACACATGCTCGGGTTGTCTTGGAACCACGTAAAAATATCCCGGCAAGACTTTTAGGTTGTTAAAACATTTAAAATCAGATCCTAAAATGTTTTTAAAAAAAATATCGAGTTGTTTCTTACAACATAAAATCATTCCTGATATACCCACTTTTTCAGGTTGTTATTGACAACATAAAATCAAAATCCTAAAAAGTTTTCAAAAAATATTGGGTTGTTTCTTACAACATAAAATCATTCCTGATATATTCACGTTTTTGGGTTGTTATTGACAACATAAAATCAAATCCTAAAAAAGTTCCAAAATATAGGGTTGTTTGAAATAACATAAAATCTATCCCAACCCATTTTTTTTTTAGGTTGTTAAAACACTTAAAATCAAATCCTAAAAAGTTTTAAAAAATATCAGGTTGTTTATCATAAAAAGTGGGAAAACATTGAACAAACGGATAAATACAAAAAAAAAAGAAGCTGAAAACGTTTGTTTAAAACTCGAAGTACCGGCCGGTACTTTGATTGAGTTTTGAAGTACCGGCCGGCACTTCAAGTTCGTATTTGGCACTTTGATTGGGATTTGAAGTACCGGCCGGCACTTCAAGCACACATTGAAGTACCGGCCGGCACATTGAAGTACCGGCCGGCACTTCGAACCTGGAGCACGTTTTCTTATCCCAAAATTATCTCTAAAACTTGAATTTTGAATTCTCACACGTCCAAATCAGTTCACAGCTGGTAGAGGATAAAGAATAGGGATTAATTGAAAATAAAAATACAAAATTAAACAAAGATAGCTAATCATTGGTTTGGCTATAAAAAGGAAAGGGAGGGTCAGTTACAAGGGTCCCAAACTTTGAGCTTTAGAGAGAATTCCAGATCATTCTGTGTATTTTTTCTAAAGCATAAAACACCTAAATAATCCCCCATTAAAAGACAGAGAAAAGCTCCCACAAAAATCCCCTACGGCGAAGCTCTGTTCACAAGTACCTTGAAGACCATCAACGAAGCAATTTCGGAGTTCTCTTTTGGCAGCTGGGCAGAATACAAACTCCCCACCATTGCAGCCATACAGCAACTCTTCTGATCCTTGCTCTTCCCCTTTTTCAAAGTTTTCCATTGTGATAAATTTTTGTGTCTTCTATTAACCAACTCTTTGATTGTAGCCAAAGTTGAACATAACTCTGGTGATTCTAAAGCAATCAACAAGATCTTCTTCCACGTGCATACAGGTAAGCATTCTTTACTGATTTTTTTATTTGTATGCCTATTCACATGATGATGACGATAATATGTTTTTTCACATGTAAATGATTTAATAAAGAACTTGAACCTTTAAAATAAATTTTATGGTGAACCATGCTTTTGTATATTGAAATATTTGTTTTTGGCCAAGCTCTATCCTAGAAGACCGATTTTAATCGGGCAAAACGAGGTGCTTACACCTTCTCGTTTTGTAACCAAGCCCCCGAGCCTAGTCTTGAAGGTTCTAGATTAGTTTATTTGTGAATGTAAATTTCTACTGTACTATACTGTATTTAGGAAACATTTAAATGTAATTTTCTTAGATTGTACCTAGGAAACAACTTTTGCTATGTAATTTTCTGTTTTGGACACTCAATTGTAATCATACAATCCAAATTGAATAAAGAGAAGTATTTTTTAAGAATTTTCTTGTTTTTCTTCCTTGCAAAAATAAGTGGCGACTCTACTGTAACATCACCTTCATTCTAGAGGGATGATCATTCGTCAGTTGAGTCACATTTTGAGGCCCATTTGACCCTCGGGTCGTGGTTCTCACAGGCAGACATGAATTTAGGATTTGAATGGGCTGGGCTTCTTTTTGGGTTTGGGTCTAATGGATGGCTGAAAGCCATTTCTTTTTATATTCTTGTTGCCATGGACCACTGGGTTGATGGGCTTTGGGCCTTTAGTGAATTTCTGGACTTTCGGATTTGGTCTGCTGTGGACTGAAAAAATGGGCCTCTACAGGGAGTAAGTCCCGAGATTTAGGTAGCCATGAACTGCTGTCATTAGGTCTGCTGGGAGGCACAATGATGAGTTTATGGATACCAAGTCACAAGAGACATACATAGACCTGACCTTACACAAAAAACCCACCAACTAAGCAATGAGTACCTCTGACAAAACCATTTCAGAGAAGAAGAAAGCCTCACCCTAACATTAGGGAAGGTCCATGATTATTTTTGCTAATCAAACACTCCCTTTGACAAAACATGTCATAGAGGGTTAATCTTGAAAATCAACAAGATTAAGGGGGAGCCATAATCTCGGTTTAGGCAACCTTAATCACTCCTATAAATAGGACTGATTGCATTCTTAATGCATCAGATCCAACAGATCCATCAGAACCAAAACAAGAAAAACACTTCCAACAACTCAAGAAATTACCACAATTAAAACCCAAGAGAAAAGACTTTCTCTTAAATTCTTCAAGAGAGAACCTCTGAAAATAGGTGTTCTGGGATCTTTTCCAACTTAGAAACACCAATCTAAACTCAGAAATGCAATCCCATTTGATTAGGATTCACAACTTAACCTCTTTCTCCCCAGAAAAGCTCTCCTGGTAGATGTCTGGGCAAAAATCCTAAAATACCTTATAAGGACCACAATGGTTTCTTACCACTAATTTAGCTCCATAAAAGGCCCAAACACATCTTTCTCTTACCCTTATGCATGTCTCATCGAGGCTGACTCTCTCCCAACAAGTCAACCCTCTTTTTAGTTTCAACAAGCTTATTACTGTTCATTGGCCTTGTGGCAGATATTAGCAGCAGTACAGAAAATGCATGTTTGAACCATTTTGATTAAAAAGTTGTGCCGTTCCAAGTCCGATCCAGTTGAGGAACAGTGAGAGGCTCGGCCCAATAACTTTTCTTTAGATTAATTATTGATAATATTACTTTGGTAAGTCTTCTTGGTTCTTGTTCTCACTTAAGGCTTTGTTATGTTGGTTCTTAAATACTTTTTGGAAGTGTCCCACTAGCCCTTGGGCCGAACTTTGGACCCTTGGTTGAATTTTGGGTTCGACTACCCCTTCTCCTCAAGACCAAAGCCCACGTCGTGATCGCCCTCGGCACGCCACGTGGCACCATCACAAAAACACTCCTCACAAAGTCCCTAAGTCCGATGGCCATAAGGGGACAGTGGCTACTCGAACTCAAGACGTTCGAGTTTACGGCTCGCCCCTAGAGTTGATTGACCACTACACCAACTCCCTTATGGTCAATTTTTATAAATTCCTTAAATCCATTCCTCCCATCCAATTCGAAGTCATGACTCATGAGAAACTAAAATGTGTTAGGCATAACTGACAAAACTCTAGAGTACTCCAATTATTCCTAACAGTCAAATGTAGTTTCTCTAACTGGAGTTTTTCCTGTCAGCAGAATGATCTTGATGCAAAAACATCTAGAACGGTTTTGGAAATTGACAACTTGGGACTGCTTCTATTATTTGACTACCATTTTGTAAATGGATTGGTCTAGGAATACTCAAAACAAATAAAGCTTGTACCCCAAAAAATAGAAATCAGAAGAGAGAGCGATATCGAGAATGAGTCAAAGGGCTAGTCTTTGGGACTAAACAGCCAATGAAAAGGAAGATAAAATATTCTTTACTATATTGATTCTAGAACTTTGCTGTATCATATAAACTCAAACAAGAATATATTTTCGCCTTTATGATCAATTTAATTTGAATTGTCCAAAATAACCTAGCAATAGAACATGAAAGACAAAAAACACCAAATAAAATAAATAAATAAAAAACAATAAAAAGCTACAAAGTAGAGTTTCCAGTAACCAGTAACAATTGACAATTACTCTTCTCTCTCTCTCTCTCTCTCTCTCTCTCTTTTTTTTTTTTTTTTTTTTTAATCTGTTGCACCAGTAATTCCAATACGTATGATTCCATCATCATCATCACTGCACAATGTTGTCATGTGATTGTCCATGTAACTTATACCTGTCAGTATAGTCTTCAAACTTTGTAATAGTTAAAAATTCACATGGTACCAGACATTATTCTAATTACAATAAGGTGTTAAAGCTAAACAGGAAACGGATCGTGTGATTGTCCAAACATATTCACTCAAAACAGTTTATTTAGCACAACTCACCATCATATTTGGTAGCAACGCACCAATTATGTTTGATTTACTTGAAGCTAAATACAAGTCAATATAGTTCCCCAACATTGGCTTAATCACCTAGAGAACCAACAAGTGAACATGTTGTTAGATATTGGTTATCTAATATAGGTTGTAATATAGTGGATTTTCAAGAATCAGTCGCCTGGATCAGTGTCCAGTAGACTGGGCTTGAAGGTCTGGAGAAGTCTGGAGTCTCTGCCTAAACACAGTCGATTGGACCACCAAACCAGTTGCCTGGATGGATGATTTAGTCGCCTGGATTGGTGGTCCAGTCGACTAGATGTTGTGCCTGGGAGTTTCTGCCTGTCTCAGTCACTTGGACCACTTATTTAGGCAACTGGATCTCGGCAGTTATGTGCTGTTATAGGCAATTATTGGCTATTATGGTGCCTTTTCATGGTGACTCTTGACTATTATTCAATAAGAATAAAACAGACTTCTTATTCAGTTATTATAGGCAGAAAACTTTTATGTTCTAAGAAGTTCTAAAGAGTGAAATTGCAGTACTATCATTTCATTCTTGGCTTTGTTGTATCCTGGAGACTATTTGCTTGAACCCTAAGCAATTTCTATGGAGAGGGGGCAAATCTAGTCTTAAAGACAGCGATTCATTCGTGTCTCAAAGCCTTAAATCTCCTTTGCATTCCCCTAAAATTCCTAACAATTTTAAGACTAGATTTGTGATGGAAGGAGAAAAATGGCATTTGAGAAGTGATGACTTTCAAAGGAATTCATGGCATCAAGGAGAAGATGATCATGGTCTTAATGTACTATGGATACCAGTGGTGTATTCTAATTACACCAGGCCAAGTCCATGATGGAGCCAGGTTCATGCTATGTTGTTCAGTAAATTGATTTGAGAAATACTATAATTTCTAGATGGGAAATTTTCGGTTTGCTATTTTATTTCTCTTTAATGGTCTATGCCTTGGAGATGGTGATGTTTTGCATGTGCGAAGACAACCGTGTGGCGTTATTTTTTAATTCGCAAGTCTGATAATGTATATCGGGTCTGGTGTTTATACAATGAGACTTCATGAGTCTCTTGTTGTTAACAGTAACACAAATCATTACTTGGCATGGTGTTTATATTCACGTTACAAATGCATGAGTTTAGTTGCATATGCGTCTAATTGTTGGCTAGTTATATTGGTGTTCACGAATGCATTGTTTACTTGTGCAATTCTTGATTTTGTGCAAGATTTAATTCGTATGCATATCAAGTGGTTGGTGATGCGGCGGTTGGGTCTAGATGACGTAGTGATGGTGAACCATGAAGATCATGGTTGTATTGTTTTGAACCAAAGGGTCTGATTTGGACCATGAGCCAGTCTGACATTCGGACCATCAACCGTACATCATCAGTCATGCCCATGGCTGTCTGGGAGGCAAAGCATGGTCTTGCTGCATGATGATGCTCTCTTGACAGTAACAAGTGTGATGCCATCATACTATGTGAAATGAAGCAAATTGCAAAGGATAAGAACATAGGCCAGGAATGGTTATAATGCATTGCAGAATGCAAACCAAGTTGGGACATGCGAAAGCACATCAATGCACTCAAGGTGGATGAGTACTAGGATATTAATCCTAGTAAAATTGTGAGTTGGTAAATTCGATAGTGCTCTTTATTTTGTCACATGGTATTGCAATAATACTTGTTGTTAGTATTATTATGTTATCATATATAGTGAGTGATAGTAGTTACATTAATTTGTACATGGTAGAGTATAATGTAATATACTTATGTGGATTAACTCACCATACTCTCACATGATTAAACCTTATGAATTTGATGCCTGAAATGTAATCACAAAAATGCAAGAAAAGATGGAAGGGTTATAAGTGCATGATCTCACTTGATCGCATGTAAAGAGAATTTATATGGAAATGACTGAATTGAAAATGTGTCAATTAGCACAAAATTTCAGTTTTAATATACATTATAACAAGCATTGTGGTGGAATTACATTGATTAGATTGCTGTATGGAATGTAGCTAAGTTTTTAAACTTGAATTCACATTTATTGTGAAGATAGGTATCATTGATCATTTTGGAAATGATTTGAAGAGTGATGTGAGGAAAGTGGATTAATTTATCAGAGGTCAACCCCTTATACACCCCAACAAATTGGCTTACCTCAAAGAAAGAATAGAACATTAGTTGACATGGTAAATACCATGATCATAAGTGCAAGACTACCTTTTATTTTGTGGGGTGAAACTTTGATTACTGCATGTCATGTGCATAATAGGGTTTTCTCTAAGAAAATTCAGTTATCTCCATATGAGTTATGGAATGGTAGGGAGCCTAATTTGAGTTATCATAAAAATGTGAGGGTGTATAGCGTAATTTAGAGTTCCAATTTAGAGTTCAAGATCCTAAAAGAACCAAGTTGGACCTAAAGCTATTAAGAGAGTGTGTTTGTTGGTTCTAAGGCTTATAGATTGTTGGATTTAAATTCTAACACTATAGTAGAATCAAGGGATGTGGAATTCATTGAGAACAAGTTTATAAATGATTCTCAAATTCCATTGGAACCTAAACAAACATAAGAAACTGACTCATTGGTTAATGATTCTCTTAGTGGAAACAAGAGAATAGAACCAAGTTCACCAAGTGAACAAAGGATGAGTTAAAGGGTAAGAAAAGAAAAGGATTTTGGTCTTGATTTCATTTCATACCAAGTGAATGTTTACCTTATAGAAGGAAACAGAGAAAAGGTCCTTAGTAAGCTTCCTTTTGTAGGAAATGTGGAAGAAGATCCAAATACTTATAGTGAAGCTATGGCTTCAAGAGATGCAGCTTTTTGGAGAGTAGCTGTTAATGATGAGATGGACTTAATGATGTCCAACAATACTTGGGTTCTAGTTGATCTTCCTCCAGGTTCTAATACCATTAGTTGTAAATGGTATTTAGAAAGAAAATATAGGACTGATGGAACTATTCAAACCTTCAAAGGAAGGTTAGTGGCTAAAGGCTTTAGGCAAAGGGAGGGAATAGATTACTTTGATACCTATGCACCAGTTGCTAGGATCACATCTATTCGTGTGCTAGTAGCACTTGAATCCATTTATAAGTTGGTGGTACATCAAATGGATGTAAAGATGACTTTCCTTAATGGGAATTTAGACAAGGAGGTCTATATGGATCAACTTTGATTATTCCAAAGTGTGGGGGTTTTCCATATAAGCTATGGAATGTGAAAGCCCAAAAGTGTGGGGTATCGAGATCCAAGTGTGTGGTGGTCTTTAAAGGAGTTTTCGAACTCAAAAAAAGACTAAGCTAAGACTCTAAAGATGTGTTTGTGGATTAAGTTGAGAATCTTAAAGTCTTTGTGACTTAAGTGTGATATTATGTTGGAATCAAGAGATTGAGATTAAATTCTATGATTCTTGAAATATCTAAAACCTAATCAAACACTTATCTTGACTGTAATTCAAGAATTTCTATTTGTGATAATAAGAAAATAGAAATGAGTTCATGAAGTAAACAATGAAAGAGTCAAAATATTAAAAGTGACTTGGTATCAATTTTATATACCTCTTATATGCTTTCTATGAGTTATGATCTTGAAATGAAATATGATTTTCTAAAATCATAAGAAAGTCTATAGTTATTGGAAATGGAAATTAAGGTAAAGTAACATAGTGTGTAGACTATGTAAGTTTTCATTGAGATTGAGATGATGCTTTCATTGTGTATGAAATGAAGCTTTTTGGTTTAATATTTTCAAAAGTACAAAGAAGCTAAGTCACCTTTATTCCAATCTAAAGTTAGTGAAGTTATTGAAAGCATGTTTTAAGTGTGCTAGTGCAATTATAGCATGTTGTGTCATGCGTTGTACTATATGTACATGACTTTCACATAGACTTTCAGAGTTTTGTAAATAAACTTAAGATCATTAGAAAGTATTACATTATTGGATATCCAAAGAGTAGGATACTGTTGACACCCCATTTTGCTACCTACATTCTAACCCTTACACAAACTAGGGTTTTCACAAATTAAAAGTCTAAAAACAGAAAGTGCACAACTTGCCTAAATTAGGGTTTTAAACCAATAGTGTTTTTGACCGTTTGATCGACAACTAAAAAAAATCAAACAGATCTTTAAGTTGAGACAAATGAAATGACGTGTCATGTGTTCAAATCGGACCATAAGTGCAAATGTTATGATCAATTGAAGATTTAACGGATAGAGTGCATAATGATTTAATAATTCTGGGTACATGGGATTAATCCAAACTAATTATTATTGGTCCATTAATTGGGTTGATTTTAATTAGTGAGGTGTAAACATCTTATTGGCTTGTAATGATAAATAATTATGGACTCTACTACGTTAAATAAAATGAGCTTAAGTTGGATAAATAGTGTGATTAATTAATTAAAATATAAGGATTAATTGAAATAGATCAATTCAAATATTTTAAAGGGGTTAAGAAGATCACTATAATATCTGGTGTTTATCATAAAAAGTTGAACAACTTTGAACAAATGGATAAATACAAAAAAAGAAGTTGAAAACGTTTTTTAAGAACTCAAAGTACCGGCCGGCACTTTGATTGGGGTTTGAAGTACCGGCCGGCACTTCAAGCTTGTATTTGGCACTTTGATTGGGATTTGAAGTACCGGCCGGCACTTCAAGCACATTTTGAAGTACCGGCCGGCACATTAAATCACCAATCCGGCACTTCGAACCTGGAGCACGTTTTTTATCCCAAAATTGTCTCTAAACTTGAATTTTGAATTCTCACACATCCGAGTCAGTTCACAGCTGGTAGAGGATAAGGAATAGGGATTATTTGAAAATAAAAAATACAAAATTAAACAAAAGATATCTTACCATTTGTTTGGCTATAAAAAGAAAAGAGGAGGTCAGTTACAGGGTCCCAAGGTTTGAGCTTTAGAGAGAATTCCAGATCATTCTGCGTATGATTTCTGAAGTATAAAACACCTCTAAATAATCCCCCATTAAAAGACAGAAAATCTCCCACAAAAATCCCCTACGGCGAAGCTCTGTTCACAGGTACCTTGAAGACCATCAAGGAAGCATTTTCGGAGTTCTCTTTTGGCAGCTGGGCAGAATACAAACTCCCCACCATTGCAGCCATACAGCAACTCTTCTGATCCTTGCTCTTCCCCTTTTTCAAAGTTTTCCATTGTGATAAATTTTTGTGTCTTCTATTAACCAACTCTTTGATTGCAGCCAAAGTTGAACATAACTCTGGTGATTCTAAAGCAATCAACAAGATCTTCTTCCACGTGCATGCAGGTAAGCATTCTTTACTGATTTTTTTATTTGTTTGCCTATTCACATGATGATGACGATAATATGCTTTTTCACATGTAAATGATTTAATAAAGAACTTGAACCTTTAAAATAAATTTTATGGTGAACCATGCTTTTGTATATTGAAATATTTGTTTTTGGCCAAGCTCTATCCTAGAAGACCGATTTTAATCGGGCAAAACGAGGTGCTTACACCTTCTCGTTTTGTAACCAAGCCCCCGAGCCTAGTCTTGAAGGTTCTAGATTAGTTTATTTGTGAATGTAAATTTCTACTGTACTATACTGTATTTAGGAAGCATTCAAATGTAATTTTCTTAGATTGTACCTAGGAAACAACTTTTGCTATGTAATTTTCTGTTTTGGACACTCAATTGTAATCATACAATCCAAATTGAATAAAGAGAAGTATTTTTTTAAGAATTTTCTTGTTTTTCTTCCTTGCAAAAATAAGTGGCGACTCTACTGTAACATCACCTTCATTCTAGAGGGATGATCATTCGTCAGTTGGGTCACATTTTGAGGCCCATTTGACCCTCGGGTCGTGGTTCTCACAGTGGCGACTCCACTGGGGACATGTAGTGGGCTTAGCTTCGAAATTAGGATGGGCTTGGCCAAGCCTTATTATTTCTTTATACTTGTTTGATTTTAAAGGCTTTCTTTATAACATGTTTCATGCATCATTTTGTGTGGGCCCAAAAATACATATACATGTGTGAAGCCCGGAAGCCCCGGTAGTTCTATCCATGGATCACAGTCTTCCTAGACCTGGGTACCCATGGTGAAGCTACCACCCCTTAGCGCAGTATTGACTATGATCATTCTTAGTCAATACGTTAAAGGACAAACTGTATCGTTTGGACCAACGCGGCATTCCTATGTCACAAGTTGGGAGATACGACGTCCTAGCTCTTGGGTTCCCTACAAGCCCACATTTTACCCATATAGAAGCCCATTAGAACTATCCTTTAGAGCGGTCCATTAAGTACATACATGCTTGTTTGAACCCACCGTCTCTTTTGATTACCGTTGCTTGTACTTGGATGAACCTTGTTTGCTACGAATGAGCCCAAATCCAACGTTTGGGCCCATTACAAGCCTTTATTTGAACCACGTTTTGCAATGATGAACCCATGCTCAACGCTTGGGTCCATCATAGATAAAATCTAAGGCCCTGCAAGTACATAGAGTTAAGAATCATCAAAGACAATTACAAGTTCACAAACTTCAAAAGACAAGCCCACAAGCTTCAAAGGATCAAACCCACAAGCCCACAAGCTTCAAAGAGCTAAAGCCTACAAGCCCACCAGCTTCAAAGGTTCAAGCCCACAAGCTTCAAAGGATCAAACCAACAAGCCTACAAGCTTCAAAGGTACATCCCATAAACTTCAAAGGCATAAGCCCACACGCTTCAAAGGTACAATCCCACAAGCTTCAAAAGCAAGTTCAAAACTTCAAGAGCTAAAGCCTACAAGCCACAAACTTCAAGAGCTAAAACCCACAAGCTCACAAGCTTCAAAGGTACAAGCCCACAAGCTTCAAAGGCAAGTTCAAAACTTCAAGAGCTAAAACCCACAAGTCAAAGCTCCAAGAGCTAAAACCCACAAGCTCACAAGCTTCAAAGGTACAAGCCCACAAACTCAAAGACAAGTTCACAAGGTTGGCAGACTTCAAGGCCACACAAGCTCAATTTCCTAAATAGTCTCCCACTTAGCCACAAAATTTCACTATTCTCCATAAGGCCCAACAAGCCCAACTTCCCAAACACTTACCCACATCTACCAAAAGGCCTCACAAGCCCAATTTCTCAAACAATTACCAACTCCACAAAAATCGTAGGTCTTCCAAGCCAATTTCTTAAACAGTCACTCACTTACCAAAAAAAAATCACAAAGACTTCACCATCCCTCATACTCTAGAAAAGGCCACGCAAAGCCCAAAACCCTAAATGGTCAGTCATCAAGCTTCAAGATTCAAGTTTCAGGCCGAACAAGACAACCATTCTACAAAGCTCACAAGCCTCCAAGATTCAAGATTCGAAATCAAGGTCATGAAGGTCATACAAGCCTCTTTCTCCAACACAAAGGATTCATGGGCTTCCCCTACATCAACAACCGACAAAGACATCAGCATTGCTTCATCAAGTCATCATTTGATTTTACATTTCTAAATTTAGTTGTGTGATTTTCATTTGAATTACTTTGTTTGTCTTATTGGTGTGTAACATAGAATTTTGGATCAAGAAAAACATTTTTTGAAGATCAAGAATTTCTCCAACTTTGTACCAAGGACCGCAAATCAAAAATTGAAAAGACAAAAAGTAATCAACAATTCACAAAAAAAACTCAATGGGCCGAACTTTGAATCACACTTTAAACAGGTTAAAATTCACTCAATTGAATTACACCTTAAAAGGTTAAAATTCACAAAATGAATTACACCTTAACAGTTAAAGTTCACACAAAATTGAATCACACCTTAAATGGTTAAAAATTCACACAATTACACCATACCTTCAAAGGTTAAAATTCACCCAATTTAATTACACCTTAAACAGGTTAAAATTCACCCAATTGAATTACATCTTAAACAGATTAAAATTCACCCAATTGAATTACACCTTAAACAGGTTAAAATTAACTTAATTGAATCACACCTCACATGGTTAAAACTCACTCACAACTCACACAATTCAAATTAACCCATTACACTTTAAATGGTTAAACTTTCCCAAATGAGTTACACCTCACATGGTTAAAATTCACTCACATCTCAATGGTTAAAATTCTCATTTTTTGAATCACACCTCAATGGTTAAAATTCACAAAATGAATCACATCTCAATGGTCAAAATTCACATTTTTGAATCACACCTCAATGGTTAAAATTCACATTTTTGAATCATACCATAATGGTTAAAATTCACATTTTTTAAATCACACCTTAACGGTTAAAATTCTCTCACACATTTCACACAATTAAAAGTCACTCATTACACCTCAAAATAGTTAAAATCCACTCAATTGAATCACACCTCATATGGTTAAAATTCACTCACAACTCACACAATTCAAATTAACCCATTACACTTTAAATGGTTAAACTTTCCCAAATGAATTACACCTCACATGGTTAAAATTTTCATTTCTAAATCACGCCTTAATGGTTAAAATTCACAAAATGAATCACATCTCAATGGTCAAAATTCACATTTTTGAATCACACCTCAATGGTTAAAATTCACATTTTTTGAATCATACCATAATGGTTAAAATTCATATTTTTAAATCACACCTCAACGGTTAAAATTCTCTCACACATTTCACACAATTAAAAGTCACCCATTACACCTCAAAATAGTTAAAATCCACTCAATTGAATCACACCTCACATGGTTAAAATTCACTCACAACTCACACAATTCAAATTAACCCATTACACTTTAAATGGTTAAACTTTCCCAAATGAATTACACCTCACATGGTTAAAATTCACTCACACCTCAATGGTTAAAATTTTCATTTCTAAATCACACCTCAATGGTTAAAATTCACAAAATGAATCACATCTCAATGGTCAAAATTCACATTTTTGAATCACACCTCAATGGTTAAAATTCACATTTTTGAATCATACCATAATGGTTAAAATTCACATTTTTTAAATCACACCTCAACGGTTAAAATTCTCTCACATATTTCACACAATTAAAAGTCACCCATTACACCTCAAAATAGTTAAAATCCACTCAATTGAATCACATCTCACATGGTTAAAATTCATTCACAATTCACACAATTAAAATTAACCCATTACACCACACCTTAAATGGTTAAAATTCACCAATTGAATCACACCTCACACGGTTAAAATTCTCTCACACCTTAAATAGTTTAAATTCACCAATTGAATCACACCTCACACGGTTAAAATTCTCTCACACCTTAAATAGTTTAAATTCACCAATTGAATCACACCTCACACGATTAAAATTCTCTCACACTTTAAATGGTTTAAATTCACCAATTAAATCACACCCCACACCTTAAATGGTTAAAATTCACCAATGGAATCACACCTCACATGGTTAAAATTCTCTCACACCTTAAATGGTTTAAATTCACCAATTAAATCACACATCAATGGTTAAAATTCTCATTTTTTGAATCACACCTCAATGGTTAAAATTCATAAAATGAATCACATCTCAAAGGTTAAAATTCACGAAATGAATTACACTTTAATGGTCAAAATTCATATTTTTGAATCACACTTTAATGGTTAAAATTCACGTTTCAAATTACAATTGCTCAAAATTTGATCACATCATCAAAAAGAAACTTTAAGCAACAATCTTCAAGTCTCCCATGTTTTCACATCTTTTTGGAGAAGGAAAATTTTCAAAATTGTTTTTGCAAAAGTACTTATGGAAAATCAAGTTTTTGAAATATTCTTTCTTGGGCAGCAAATGACAAATCATATGGTCACATCACTTGACCAATCAATTTGCACCGATAAGGGGATCATTTTCATTCAATTCATATAAAAATTGTCGCCAAATACTTGGAACAACAAAATAATGGATCCTAGAAAGACAATCAAGGAAATAAGGTCATTGAGAGATCTTGAGTCAGTCCTTCCGAAATTCCTTCTAAATCTGGTCATGATTTGTCACATTCTTACACGTTCATTCAGAAAAGTATCTTGATAGTTGGGCTTACAATGGATCATCCATGCAAAAAGAGAAATAAAAGCCTGTTAGGTCGAAAACCCAAAAGGGCGGCGGCCTAAGCAAAAATTAGGGCTCCACAAAGAGAAGACAAAAAAAAAAAAAAAAAAAAAAGATTTACTTCCAAGAAAGAACTCATCAAAAGAGCTCAAACACTGCATGCCAAAAGCAAGCTCTACCAAGGACAGGAGGCCATTTTTCATTAAACCCAAATATTCTTGCCAACACCCTACAAATGCAATAACTTGCTAGCCAATTTGGGCCTTTAAAGAGAATGAGCATTTTCTTTCTTGAAACCCATAAACCAAACCTGGGGTGGGAATCTTAGATGTGAACAAAAAGGAGATCATGGATTTCTTTCTTAAGATCAAAGTGTCAAAGAAGGAAGAACAAAATAACAAGGACATGCTCGACGGAGGTGTCAATCTTCAATAAGAATGAAGCAAATTGAGAACATTTGACACAAACGTCAACATACAAAAAGAAAGGGCGTCTCTGACAAAGAATGCCAACACAAAGATAAGAAAAATCAAATGCGTCAACACAAATACAAAGAAGACGTGAAGGAAAAACGCAAAGGAAAGAAGTCATGAAGCAAATCCAATCTTAGGAGTTCACACTTGGGGGTACATTGGGGAATTTGAGCCTTTATAACTTTCTTTTCACAGCCCAAACCCAGCCTACATTATAACCGATAAACAAAGCCCTCCTTGAGGTTCTGCTTGCTCAAGACATGATGTTAAGCTCTTTTGTTATTCTCCATTGGAAGTATGAAAAGTGCTCGCTAGGTTGAAAACCTGAAAAGGCAGCCTAGGCAAAAGTTAGAGCAAAAGAAAAAAGAAAAAGAAAAAATGATGGATGGTCCAAACACCAATCAAATCTCCCATGAAAAGGTGAATCATTACAAATAGTTCAAACTCAGAGTTCACTTTCTTTCTCATTGCAAACAGTCAAGTCTCTCTCGAAGACTTCAATTTCAAGTCAAAACTTGGGGCATCCCCCTTTGTTTTCCAAGTGCTTCATCTATATCTCCAAACTAAGGGCATTCTCCCTAATTTGTCAATTCTTCCCTCAACATGATCCACACAAGATCATACATCTCCAAACTAGAGGCATTCTCCCTAATTTGCCAACTAAATAGTCTTTCCTCAACATGATCCTCACATGATCATACATCTTCAAACTAGGGGCATTCTCCCTAGTTTGTTAATGGGTCAGAATTTCAAGTCTAGAGCATGTCTCTATCATTGCTCCAAATAATATTGACTTGCAAAGTCATCCAAACTTTTCAAAAAATATCATTAGTTTTTCATCATTTTGTTGATTCGGGAAAACTCTCAATCACTTCATCTCTTCAATTGCCTTCGAAAGATTCAACCTTACAGGCTCCAAGAGAAATGCAAATATATTTATAAGGTTTTAATGACTTTAATCCCCTCAAAGTGAAAGAGAACAGTTTTGTTTTGCAACCTTAAGGGTTTGTCAGCATGACTTCCCAAGAAAACAAAAGTTTCTCAAAATTCTCATTTACATAATGAATTGCATCCATTTCAAAAAAATGAGTTTTCAAAATGATTTAGAAAATCCATCTTTTCATTTTTAAAATACTTTCTCCAAAAGAGGTACACAACCAAGGAATAAAATCAAGGTACACAACTGAGATCACAAATCAAGTTACATAGTTAAGACACAAGACATCCAAAAACAACAAAAAATTTTGGATTATTTGTGAGAACATGAAATCTTTCCAATACACATTTTTTTTTGGGTTGGTTGCAAACACTTAAAATCATTCCCAATGAAAAACATTTTTCACTTCCACACAAGAAGACTACAAATATTTTGAACTACCACACAAAAGGTTCACAACTATACAATTTTGCACCTCCTA
The DNA here is from genome assembly GCA_907173295.1 of Fagus sylvatica. Classification (NCBI taxonomy): domain Eukaryota; kingdom Viridiplantae; phylum Streptophyta; class Magnoliopsida; order Fagales; family Fagaceae; genus Fagus; species Fagus sylvatica. The sequence goes on along the minus strand of OU015769.1, from coordinate 19,562,502 downwards.
ATGTCTACACATACACATATGTACCACTTTTCCCTTCCACACAAGAGGTCCACACATACACTTTGAACTTCCAAACAAGAATTCACACACCCCACATTTCGAACTACGTTCGGACCTGATCCTCTGTGATAGAGGTACGTAGGCAGCCTTCCTTAAGGCTCAGTCCCACACCTACATTCATTTACCCACATTTTCCACATTTCGAACTACGTTCGGACCTGATCCTCTATAATGGGGGTACATAGGTAGCCTTCCTTAAGGCTCTATCCCACACCCACACTCACACTCACAGTACCAAATTCACATCCACATTCACACATTCCAGGATCTCAAACTGCAAACAATTAGCTTGTTCACATGACATCATTTTACATATAAACGTTCTACAACTAGAACATTGACTCAGTTGTTTTCATTTGCAGGTTTGTTGATCTCAACAAGTTCTCATGACTTGTTTAAACTAGGGGCATTGGCCCAAAATCATCTATTGAAGACCATATCTAATTTGTTCGAAAAATAAATGTTTTTGTTTTTGCAGGAGAGTACGTGCCTACCCACCAGCTAAACACGACACCGAATGCACCTTGGTTCTTGCAAGGAGATTAAAAAAGTTCAAAAAATCCGGAATTACGCCTTCAGACGGCTAAAAATTTTGGGCATCATCTTAACAAGATTCTGACAACACACATGCTCGGGTTGTCTTGGAACCACGTAAAATAGTTCCCAGCAAAATTTTTAGGTTGTTAAAACACTTAAAATCAAATCCTAAAAAGTTTTAAAATATCGGGTTGTTTCTTACAACATAAAATCATTCCCGGTATACCCACTTTTTCAGGTTGTTATTGACAACATAAAATCAAATCCTAAAAAGTTTTCAAAGAAATATCGGGTTGTTTCTTACAACATAAAATCATTCCTAGTATATTCACATTTTTAGGTTGTTATGGACAACATAAAATCAAATCCTAAAAAATTCCAAAATATAGGGTTGTTTGAAACAATATAAAATCTATCCTGACCCACTTTTTTAGGTTGTTAAAACACTTAAAATCAAATCCTAAAAAGTTTGTTTCAAACTATCAGGTTGTTTGTTAAAAAAAAATATCAGGTTGTTTTGTACAACATAAAATCATTCCTGATATTCCCAATTTTTTAGGTTGTTATGGACAACATAAAATCAAATCCTAAAAAAGTTTTCAAATTTGTTGGGTTGCTACAAACGCTTAAAATTATCCCCAACATTCGGTCGCAAAACTCGGTGTCTTTCTCAAACATTGACATTTGCTTTACAAGCTCTGCCAATGAGGGGCATTCTGTTGACACCCCATTTTGCTACCTACATTCTAACCCTTACACAAACTAGGGTTTTCACAAATTAAAATTCTAAAAACGGAAAGTGCACAACTTGCCTAAATTAGGGTTTTAAACCAATAGTGTTTTTGACCGTTTGATCGACAACTAAAAGAAATCAAACAGATCTTTAAGTTGAGACAAATGAAATGACGTGTCATGTGTTCAAATCGGACCATAAGTGCAAATGTTATGATCAATTGAAGATTTAACGGATAGAGTGCATAATGATTTAATAATTCTGGGTACATGGGATTAATCCAAACTAATTATTATTGGTCCGTTAATTGGGTTGATTTTAATTAGTGAGGTGTAAACATCTTATTGGCTTGTAATGATAAATAATTATGGACTCTACTACGTTAAATAAAATGAGCTTAAGTTGGATAAATAGTGTGATTAATTAATTAAAATATAAGGATTAATTGAAATAGATCAATTCAAATATTTTAAAGGGGTTAAGAAGATCACTATAATATCTGGTGTTTATCATAAAAAGTTGAACAACTTTGAACAAATGGATAAATACAAAAAAAGAAGTTGAAAACGTTTTTTAAGAACTCAAAGTACCGGCCGGCACTTTGATTGGGGTTTGAAGTACCGGCCGGCACTTCAAGCTTGTATTTGGCACTTTGATTGGGATTTGAAGTACCGGCCGGCACTTCAAGCACATTTTGAAGTACCGGCCGGCACATTAAATCACCAATCCGGCACTTCGAACCTGGAACATGTTTTTTATCCCAAAATTGTCTCTAAACTTGAATTTTGAATTCTCACACATCTGAGTCAGTTCACAGCTGGTAGAGGATAAGGAATAGGGATTATTTGAAAATAAAAAATACAAAATTAAACAAAAGATATCTTACCATTTGTTTGGCTATAAAAAGAAAAGAGGAGGTCAGTTACAGAGGTCCCAAGGTTTGAGCTTTAGAGAGAATTCCAGATCATTCTGCGTATGATTTCTAAAGCATAAAACACTTCTAAATAATCCCCCATTAAAAAGACAGAGAAAAGCTCCCACAAAAATCCTCTACGGCGAAGCTTTGTTCACAAGTACCTTGAAGACCATCAAGGAAGCATTTTCGGAGTTCTCTTTTGGCAGCTGGGCAGAATACAAACTCCCCACCATTGCAGCCATACAACAACTCTTCTGATCCTTGCTCTTCCCCTTTTTCAAAGTTTTCCATTGTGATAAATTTTTGTGTCTTCTATTAACCAACTCTTTGATTGCAGCCAAAGTTGAATATAACTCTGGTGATTCTAAAGCAATCAACAAGATCTTCTTCCACGTGCATGCAGGTAAGCATTCTTTACTGATTTTTTTTATTTGTTTGCCTATTCACATGATGATGACGATAATATGCTTTTTCACATGTAAATGATTTAATAAAGAACTTGAACCTTTAAAATAAATTTTATGGTGAACCATGCTTTTGTATATTGAAATATTTGTTTTTGGCCAAGCTCTATCCTAGAAGACCGATTTTAATCGGGCAAAACGAGGTGCTTACACCTTCTCGTTTTGTAACCAAGCCCCCGAGCCTAGTCTTGAAGGTTCTAGATTAGTTTATTTGTGAATGTAAATTTCTACTGTACTATACTGTATTTAGGAAGCATTCAAATGTAATTTTCTTAGATTGTACCTAGGAAACAACTTTTGCTATGTAATTTTCTGTTTTGGACACTCAATTGTAATCATACAATCCAAATTGAATAAAGAGAAGTATTTTTTTAAGAATTTTCTTGTTTTTCTTCCTTACAAAAATAAGTGGCGACTCTACTGTAACATCACCTTCATTCTAGAGGGATGATCATTCGTCAGTTGGGTCACATTTTGAGGCCCATTTGACCCTCGAGTCGTGGTTCTCACAGATACTAATAGTGATTATTATTGTAAGTGATAAAATCCATGTTAAGTTGGATATTCACTTTTGGTGGAAGAGCCAATTAATAAGCATGGAAGAAACAAAGTGAGTTTCTTAATCCACCATAAAGATTGTATGGTTGGCAACGAGCAAGAGAAAGTGATAACATGAGATATTATATAAAAGAGATGTGGCCACATCCAATGATAGTTATATTTTGCACTGTAAGAGTGAAGCCACCATATATGAGAAATGAAGTTTAGACATTTGAGTCTAAGACTTGAGTATGTAAGACAATAAATAATTTGGTGAGCTCATAATTATTGTCTACATAAAATCAAGTGATAACTTGATAACATCCTTTTACCAAAGGTTTTCTCGAGATTTGGTTAGGGTAACTTCCATTGGAATGAGGCTAAAACCTTTTCTAAAAGAATCACCAATAGTGGGAACCCAACCTTGAGTAAATTCATTTGAAAAAGGTTTAAAGGGTAATAACAAGCTGTTGATACGTGATCAGTAAGAGCACTAAACTTGTGTCCCATTCAGGATGGAATAGTGCAATCTGTTACGTTAGGAGGATGAGTTTTACTCTTAATGAAGTTCAAATCAAGTGATGTCTGTGTAACAGGGACATAAAGAAGGAACTTCACCTTTGTGAACATAGGAGTGGTGCCGCTTCTAAACAAGAGTTAAGGTTTTCTCTTGTAAATGTTCACTAAGCCAGGTAGAGCACAAGGCCATTTAAGTGCTAAACTATAGGAGAACTTCTAATGTTAAAGATCATTGATGTGTGTGTGTTAATTCCGGTTTTAAGGAGTAGATTTTTTGGTTTAAGCGAATGAGCCACCAATAACTCTCTTGAACCTTTGAAGTAATTACACTAGGATAGGGTTTAAGTTGAAAGACACCTTCTTTGATGCATAAGCTTTGTGTGTGCTTTAGACTGAACAAGAAATATTATAACCTAGTGGAGGATTGTTAGATATTTGTTATCTAATATAGGTTGTAATATAGTGGATTTTCAAGAATCCGTCGCCTGGATCAGTGTCTAGTAGATTGGACTTGAAGGTCTAGAGAAGTCTGGAGTCTCTGCCTAAATACAGTCGACTGGACCACCAAACCAGTTGACTAGATGGATGATTTAGTTGCCTGGATTGGTGGTCCAGTCGACTAGATGTCGTGCCTGGGAGTTTCTACCTGACTCAGTCGCCTGGACCATTTATTCAGGCGACTAGATCTCGGCAGTTATGTGCTGTTATAGGCAGTTATTGGCTATTATGGTGCCTTTTCATGGTGACTCTTGACTATTATTCAATAAGAATAAAACAGACTTCTAAGAAGTTCAGTTATTATAGGCAGAAAACTTGTATGTTCTAAGAAGTTCTAAAGAGTGAAATTGAAGTGCTATCATTTCATTCTTGGCTTTGTTGTATCTTGGAAACTATTTGCTTGAACCCTTAGCAATCTATGTGGAGAGGGGGCAAATCTAGTCTTAAAGACAGCGATTCATTCGTGCCTCAAAGCCTTAAATCTCCTTTGCATTCCCCTAAAATTCCTAACACATGTCACTATGCAATTATCCTTTATTTTTATAATAAAATTATCATAAATCAAATAGCAACCATGAAATGCAATTAGGTAACATAGTAACAAATAGAAGAAGAAAAAAATCTCAAATAGCTCAAATTTTAGAAAAGAGATACAAAGAAGAAGAAGAAATAACATATATAAAAGTATACACTATTCTAGCAGCAAACTTTGCAGAGCATAATGAATAAGAAAATTAAGACATTTTAGTTTTTGACCCATACCTGCTTTAATAGTGAACACTGAACATGCTTGAAAATGATTAAACACAATAAGCAATAAACTGCAATACAATACCAAAAAAGAAAACAAACTTTTCCAAAAACAGAAAGAGGAATTATAATTTATAAATCATATAAAAATATAGGGTTAATTACACTTTACCAAGCTATGGTTTGACCCGTTTTAATGTTGCCTACCCGTGGTTTGAAAAGTATCATTTTACTTACCTAAGGTGTGCTCCGTTATGCAGCCTTTACCCACCCCATTGTTTTCTATTTAAAAACAAGGATAAATAAGTGTTTTATTTGTTATTTTCATTTGTTTCTACTTTTCGTCTCTTCTCTCTTTCTCTCATACATATGCCTTTCCAGTAGCTTTATTAATCCAAAGTCCAATCAACTTGAACCTGTTTCGATTAAGTTTAAGGACTTGCAGGCTGACTAAGGAGTTTATGGCTACTGGAATTTTCCCCAAAGAAATTATTGCTTTAAAGGTTCAAGCTTAAAAGGAAACCAAAATTTTCAATGTTGTTAGGGAGGGACCCCAATCTGGTTGGAGGAGAGATTAAGCAGGGCCAGTCCAAACTTTTTGGTGGCCTTAAGCCAAATATAAAAGTCAAGCCTTTTCTTTTTCATTGAATGCTAAATTAAATCAATATTTATGAATTTTTTTATTGGAATTTTATTCAAAATTATTAATCACAATTAAAAAAAAAAAAAAAAAGGTCTTATACCCATCAAATAGAATATTTAATTTTCTTCAAGGTCATCACAATAACCCACATGGCTTCCATGTTTCACCCATCAGACAAAATAAATGCAAAAGACTTAATCTAACCATTGGTTCATGATATAGAAAATAGAAAAGAAAAAAAAAAAAAAAAAATTACACGTGGCTTGATGTTGGCCACAACCAACAATTAGATATTTTCATTTAACACGACTCACAAAGAGCTCTTACCAAAAAGCTGAGAAAAAGATTGTGAAGAGAAAAAAGAAAAAAATTGAAAGAGAAGTAGACTCACGGTATGTTGAAGGAGTGATAGACGTGAAGTGAGAAAGAAACGGAAAGAGAGAAAAAAATAAAATTAAAATTAAGCTTTTTTATTAATATATATTACATATCGTACTATAAAAAATTTGGGACTTTTTCCAATTTGAGGCCTTAAGCTATTGCTTAAATGGCTTAAAGGCTGAGCCGGCCTGAGATTAAGGCTCGTAAATAACTCCACAAATCTGAAGGCAAGCCAGTGATTTTGTTGTCACTAACAGGTTCTTTTTCACCATCACAGAAACCAACACCTCCCATCTACAATGGTTTTGGGCTTCAAGAAAATATAATTGTTGGGCTTAAACTCACCTTTTAACGAAAACTTTTCCTGCAGATTAAAAAAATCCACCAAACACCTTAACTGCATAAAGAACCCACTCCATTCATCCACTACAATTTTCATCCCCAAAGAACCCATCTCTTGTAGCTGCTAAAAGCTGAAATGGAACAAGGGCATGAGCCCAAAGTTGGGGTTTGGGGGAGCTTGCATTGGCAGTATTAGTCTACTGTCAGATCTTGTGGGTTGCGCCACCATGCAAAGAGATCCTCGCACTCATCCCCTCTCTGTCGCGCGGCCTCAATGGCTTCCAAGAGCTCGAAGTCGCGCGCCGGTGGTGGTGGTTCTTGGTCAGTGTTGAAGGAAAGCGGCGGTAGAGATGCCTTTGAGACCGTTGTGTGACCCTCTACGGTTTGGGTTTGTGAGAACTGCGTTGGGCTCGATGAATTTCACGGCAGCTTTTTGAAGATTCCTCTCAAGATTTGATGCCCCAAGCCTTTGATTTAGCAACTTTCCCCCATCAAGGAAGCTACTGGCCCATATCAAGGTAGGTTCTTTGGACCCCAATTTCGTAAAAGGAAAAATTGTGTAATACTGTTATATGATAGAGGCATCAAATACTCAGCAACAAAGAAGAAGATAGAGGCATCAATTCAATGCATTGTCAATAGTTTTTAATTCTCTTTCCAATTGCTTTGAACGGAGAGAGAGAGAGAGAGAGAGAGACAGTTTTCCGTCTCGATCCATTTTCTTTTATATTTGAAGTCTTTTGGAAACAGGGGTAACAACTACGGATAAGCAACATTAAAACAGGTCAAACTACAGGTAAAACGTAGCTGCCCAACCGACCTACTCTTTCAGTCTTTCCCCCAAAAATAAAAAGGCAAAAACAGACAGCCGTGAGTCCCAAACCCAATATATATACATATAATCTTTCTCGTCTCAATTTGTGGCACTGAACCAAGTCGAGAATTGAGAGAGAGAGAGAGACCTCGTCCATTGATCCTCGGCAACGAAACTCAGAGGTTGGTTGGTTGGTTGGTTGAACTCCTTGTCTATTATTAATCACACTGAAAGTCAGGGATCTGGTTTCGAATTGTTTTTCTTACTTCTTTCTTTCTATACACAACTGCGATTGCTAAGACTCAATCCTATCTTATGTCTAGTTATTTGATGGGTATCACGTAAGAGATCAACTTTATGAAAAATCAATTATATGTTTATGTTGTTTCAAACATTAAAACTCATAAATTTCACAACCCTTTCTGTTGTTGTTGTTCAATTTTTCATGTCTTTAACATTTGTTTCAATTGTTTGCTCTGAACAATGGTTTACTTCTAAGTGTCCTTGACAATGTAAATTGTGAGTAGGATACAATGCTTTGGGTTAATCAACACAATATTGATGGCAGCTGGTTTATGAACACAATATTGATGACAACAACGAGCATGAAGATCACGATGTCGATTATGGTACATGCTTTGGGCTTGTTTTAGTGCTAAATGTTTTAATATTATTGGTTTTGAGTTCTCATTTCATGGTTTGTATTTAGGTTCAATTTTTTTTCTTTTCATGTTGGTGGCTTGTAGAAAAAATGAGGGAATATAAAATAAAATAAAAACAAAAATTTATTTTTGTAGTAACCAAAAGGGCCGGCCCAGCCTTTAAGCCATTTAAGCAATGGCTTGAGGCCTCAAATTGGAAAAGGCCCCAAATTTTTGATGGTCCATATGTAATATATATTAATAAAAAAGCTTAATTTTTATTTTATTTTTTTCTCTCTTTCCGTTTTTTCAGCTTTTTGGTAAGAGCTCTTTGTGAGTCGTGTTAAATGAAAATATCTAATTGTTGATTGTGGTTAACATCAAGTCATGTGTAATTTCATTTTTTTTTTTCTTTTCTGTTTTCTATATCATGAACCAATGGTTAGATTAAGTCTTTTGCATTTATTTTGTCTGATGGGTGAAGCATGGAAGCCATGTGGGTTATTGTGATGACCTTGAAGAAAATTAAATATTCTATTTGATGGGTATAAGACCTTTTTTTTTTAATTGTGATTAATAATTTTGAATAAAATTCCAATAAAAAAATTCATAAATATTAATTTAATTTAGCATTCAATGAAAAAGAAAAGGCTTCACTTTTATATTTGGCTTAAGGCCACCAAAAGGTTTGGACTGGCCCTGGTAACCAACCCCATCGTCACTATTATTAAAGCACCTCACCTACGACTGTTCTTCCTAAATTCATATGTTTTTTCTTTTAGTTAATTTTAGTTATTGCTTGTTCATGATCATGTGCTTTTGATTGAATTTTTCGTTATTTGGTAGTCAAGAAAATATGGAAAAAGACATTTTTAAATTAATGTGTATTCAGTTTTGTTATGTTTGAATAATTATGATACCATGTTATGAGTGAAAGATATGTATTTAATATGAATGAGTTTAACCGTTTTTTTTAATATAATTTACTTTTATTTCTCTATGAGAATAGAATCATTTTCTTGATGTAGTGTAAGTTTGGCAGCACTTTTTATGCTTTTAGATTTTGCTTATTTCCTCTTTTTGTCTTAGCTTTTAGCAAATAAGTAAATAAATTAGTTTTTTGAAAATAAGCTATTTTGAATTTTTGAATTTGGTAAAGCTTTGACGCAGGACAAACCAGAAAGATTGAACAATAAATTAAAGAACAGGTAAATAAAGGGATATGACCTAGGAGTCGGGTTGGACTAGAGAGTCGTCACACAGGCCGTTGGAATAAATCCAAGAAGAAACTTTTCATTCATCAAAATATAATTTGCTTGTCCATAGGACTACAATGCTCTTATATAGGAATACTAAACCCTAATTCTAAACTGATATAAGAAACCCTAATTCTAATGGACTTGGACCCAATTATTGAATTATAAAAATAACATTGACTTTAAATAAAAATACTAATAAACCTAAATACTAGGACCTAAAATACAATTTACTTGTAAAATTAAATAACACTAAATTAAAATAATTATTCCTTTGAACATTCCGTGTCAGGCTTTCTATAAATAAGTTACCAAAAATAAGTTGATACCAAACAAACGCATAACGAAAGAATTTCATGTGGTATGGGCCGTATGGCTCAATAGCTCCTATTGTTGTTATCAGTACCCTTACTATCTCTAAATGTGTTCCCCTCATCTCTATATGTTTTTTGTTGATTGGTATATGTTCTTAAGCACCATAAAGTCTTATGATAGAATTTTTGCTACAGAGGCATTTGATTTGTGATCTATCTTTGGTAAATACAAAAGTGGCTCTATAATATATGTTTGGGTTAATTAGAGCATGTTTGGTACCTCAACTTGAATTCAGTTTTCTGTACTCAAAACCAAAAAATCGTGGGTCCCACCACAAAATTTTTTGTATGGCAATTGAACTCTGTTTTTGTATTCAAATCCAAACACTGTATAAGTGATACTCAAATCCAACATTTTGAGAACATCTTTTTTATGTTTTCATTTTTGATATTCTGTACTCAAGTTTACTGTTTAATAAAAAAAATATTTTCTCTCTCTCTCTCTCACCCGACATTGCTCACGGCGCCGATCTCTCCCTCGCCCAACGTGGCTCGCAAAAGGACTGAGCTCTCTCTTTCTCTCTCTCGCGGTGGAGTTTTGTTGGTTTGTGGTTGCCGGTGGTGGGGTTTTGTTGAATTTTTTGTGGGGTTTTGTTGGTTTGTGGTGGCTGGTGGTAGGCCTTTTGTTGATTTTGTGGTGGGTCTTGTGGTGGGTCACGATGGCGTTGCCGGTGGGTGTGCTTTCAGGTGGGTGTGGTTGCTGTGTCTAGTGGTTGTGGTTGAGGTTAAGGTTGAGGTTGGTGTGGTTGCTGGTGATTACCGATGGCCAGCTATGATCGTCGGTAGTTGTAGTTGAGGTTGAGGTGGGTGTGGTTGCTGTGACTGGTGGGTCTTGTGGTGGTTGCTGTAGAATAATAATAATAAAATAATAAATGAAAACATTACTACAAAAATGTGCAAAACATCTACCAAACAAATTTTTTGTTCTCAAAACTATTATAATATTGTTTTTTATTACAATTCTCAAAACACCCAAATACAAGTTTTAGAAAACAGAAAACAAAAAATAGTCACCAAACATACCCTAGTATTATTCTATTTTATTTATTTATTTTTTAAATAGCTAGTATTGTACCTTTAAGCCTTAAACGATTAAACCCAAAGCCTTAAATCTAGATGCTTCTTTCCTTTTTTTTTTTTTTTTAGATTATAGTTCACTTTTAGCACTTTAAATTTAGTTTTTATTTATTTATTTTTTTAGCCCCCTAACTTTAAAAGTTCTCATTTGATCCTTTTATGTTTGAGTCATTTTCAAATTAACACTTCTATCCATATCTGTTACTTAACTTCCATTAAATGCCACCTATGCTATCAAAGTTAGCAATTCTTAATTTTATTTAATTCATTTAAATATTTATTAATTAAAAAATTAAAATTAATATTTTTTATTTCAATTCAGTATTTTTTAAAGTTATATATTTTTTATTGAGCTGAGAAAAAAAATGATACAAAAAAGATAAAAAAAAAAAAGGTAATTAATTTTTGTGTTAAAAAACACTTAAAAGAACTAAATAATTTAAAATTTTGACTTGGATAGCTTAGGTGGTATTTACGGAAGTTGAGTAACATATATAAACGGAATGAATTTGAAAACGACTCAAACGTAAGGGACTCAAATGAAAACTTTCAAAGTTATGAGGTTAGAATGAAAATAATACAAAAATTAAGGGGCCAAAAGTAGACATTAGTCTTTCTTATATTAGTGATTGTATTTGTACATAACTTTGAAGTAATAATCGTCTCACCCTATCTCACATCATTTCTTTTTTTTACAATTTTCAAAAATTGTGGACATATATTCAAAATTGTGGATACAATTTCACAATTTGTCGACGTTACTATATACAATTTGTGGACATATATCCACACTCGAATGATAAGTTATGTCAGTAGTGTGAAACAATTTTTATCCAATATGGCTTCAATTCTTTTTCTTTCACATCTACAATAAAGAGACCTCTCTTTTACCCTTCAACGACCAAATAAACATGAGTTGTCCCTAACTTTACTCTTGAATTTTGGATTTTTTTTTTAATGTGATGAATATAGCATCTGTTGATTATTGGGTTTGTTTTTAATTTTTTGTTAGATAATATTGCACCAACCGCCATCAAGAGCCCTCTAAAACCAATAATGGCATACCTTCCACACCTATGCTCCATATGTGTCTTTATCACTAGCAGTTTTGAATTAAACAATTTCTAACAAAAACAAATACTCTATCCAAATCTTTTGAACACACTAACCATTTTCTATCATATTTCTCACCATTTGGTATTTTGAATATAGGGTTTCAATTTTTGTGTTTTTTACAGACTGTGTCCACGTGAGTACTTAACAGGTTAGGCCCATAATTAAATAAAGACTATTTGACTTGCGAAAGTTTCAAGGGTAAATTGGTTAAAAACAAAGTCACTTTACCCACTTCAGAGTGATCTCCGTTTGCCGCTGTTACCCACCTCACCCATCTTTATTAGAAAAAACACTTAAAACTTATAAATAAATAATTTTCTTTATAAAAAAGCAACATTTGCATAACGTATCAAACGTGTTAGAAATTATCAAAGGCAATGTAGTAGAAAGTTTGGCATCTTGGACCTTATAATTTTGTTGAATCTTGGTTTCTCAGGGTTTGGGATTTGGTCTTGTCACAATGGCATCATCAGTGAGGGTTGGGGTGGCTTGTACGAACAAAAGGACGGTGTTGCACTGTGTGGTGGCAAGTACGAGACAAAAGGATGAGATCGGTGTTGCACTGTGATGTTGCGTTATTGGCAGAAATAAGTCGAACTTGTGGTAGATTTGCAATCGGTGACGGCATGGTGATCTGGGTTTGTATTATTGACGGTGGTGAGGTTTTGTTGGTTTTGAATTTTTGTGGATAGTGGTGGGATGGATTCCTGATGGGGGCATTCAGCTGAATTATGGCAGTTTCCTGATAGAAATATGAATGTCGGGCAAATGATATCTTTGTACCTCAACAACAAATCACAATTGGATGATCACACCATCCATCGACTATTTAGTGCAAATTGTTGGGAGAAGGGGTTTGTTATGTTATTTGTATGCAACTTGTTGTGATCTGGTTTGTGGGATTTATGTATATAGGTTGGAATTGCTAGTTTGTTTTGATACTAGTGATTTTCTTCTGGTTTTTCTTATGCCTATCTAAAAAGGAGGAAGAAAAAAAAAACATTGGCTTTTGATAATAAATCATATGCTTCCCAATGTAATGAACCTTAAGGTTCTTAAAGACTAGGGTGATGGGAAACCTATGCAAGAACAATGTTATGTTTTGTTTCTTAAACTTACTATTCCTGATTGCAATTTATTTATTACTAATCTGCATAACTAAATTTTTCATTAAAATTTTGATATTCTTTGGCTTGAAAGTTAAAGAACTTTCGTTGAAATTTGTTACCAATCTACGTATCTAAACCAAAAGAGTTGTTGCTCGATTCTTTTGTTTCCAAGGAAAATAGTTGCTCTAGTTTAGAACATCAGAGGACTATCACAAACAAGTTGAACAATTGGCATAAAATCAAGCAGCCAATAAGTTTGTAAAGACAAATTGAAACCAAGAACAGGTCCCAATTATTAACTCTTGCTAGTGCTAATAGTGGGTCGATGTTGTTGTTGTTTGGAGTTTCAGGTTTTGGAATGAAGTTGGTTTGTGGAGGAAGTTTGCGTACAAGGATTCCAAAGATTCTATTGCAATTATGATGGGAAGGTAAGGAGGGCATCTGCTGAGATTGCATTAGAGATTCTAGTTATACAAAAGGTTTTATAAGTAGATTGTTGTAACCAAAGATTCTATTGCAATTATGATGGGAAGGTAAGGAGGGCATCTGCTGAGATTGCATTAGAGATTCTAGTTATACAAAAGGTTTTATAAGTAGATTGTTGTAACTGTTTCTTCTACTGGTTTCGTTTTTTACAGAATTGGATCCCCATAGTGGTTTTTCTTTTTAAGAGGTTTTTTTATTAGTTTTCTACTTCATTATCGAATTTATGTCTCTTTTACTACTTTTATTATTATTACATTCAGACAGGGTAATATAACTGTGATTAAGATTATCTGTTTGGACAGAAATTCTTTGGTCGCTTCACTTTGGGGGTGTCATTTGGAATATCATAGAATCCATTTGTGGTGAAATATTTGTCATTTGTGGTATATATCTGCAAATGACACCCTTACAGGACTGTCCCCGGGACCAAAGTTAATTCCTTGTTTGGAATGCATTTAACTTGTTAGATTAGTCTAATTAGGGGTCTAATTAGGGTCTCAAACACAACTCCAAGGCATAACAGACAGAAACTACATTGAGATGATCGTTGATACGGCTTTTCTTGGACGTTTTCAAGAATTCTACCCATCCACAAGCATCTCTTAAGTGTGTCCATATTATCCAAATTCCTTGGGATCTAATCAAGTAGTCATCAAGGATATACAATTTTTAAAGGTTTCTTTTATTTATTTTTGTCACATTTAATATTAGCAAATAAATGGCTGCTGATATATATATGAAATTCTAAGTTTTGTGTGGGGCTACCACGCATAATCCTCTTAGCAACATAAGTGTGTTAATACATAAGACAGGCCAGCCTATGTTTCTTGTTTTTATCAAGATTAATACTATTAGTCTATAGTGTACCTTCTTCAAAAATGGTTTCATCAATTGTAATAATCGATGACCAATTGATC
>OU015769.1:19479726-19548229 GCA_907173295.1 Fagus sylvatica | reverse complement strand
TCATGATATAAAAAATAAAAAAAAAAAAAAAAAAAAAAAATGAAATTACACGTGGCTTGATGTTGGCCACAACCAACAATTAGATATTTTCATTTAACACGACTCACAAAGAGCTCTTACCAAAAAGCTGAGAAAAAGATTATGAAGAGAAAAAAGAAAAAAATTGAAAGAGAAGTAGACTCACGGTATGTTGAAGGAGTGATAGACGTGAAGTGAGAAAGAAACGGAAAGAGAGAAAAAAATAAAATTAAAATTAAGCTTTTTTATTAATATATATTACATTCGTACTATAAAAAATTTGGGACTTTTTCCAATTTGAGGCCTTAAGCTATTGCTTAAATGGCTTAAAGGCTGAGCCGGCCTGAGATTAAGGCTCGTAAATAACTCCACAAATCTGAAGGCAAGCCAGTGATTTTGTTGTCACTAACAGGTTCTTTTTCACCATCACAGAAACCAACACCTCCCATCTACAATGGTTTTGGGCTTCAAGAAAATATAATTGTTGGGCTTAAACTCACCTTTTAACGAAAACTTTTCCTGCAGATTAAAAAAATCCACCAAACACCTTAACTGCATAAAGAACCCACTCCATTCATCCACTACAATTTTCATCCCCAAAGAACCCATCTCTTGTAGCTGCTAAAAGCTGAAATGGAACAAGGGCATGAGCCCAAAGTTGGGGTTTGGGGGAGCTTGCATTGGCAGTATTAGTCTACTGTCAGATCTTGTGGGTTGCGCCACCATGCAAAGAGATCCTCGCACTCATCCCCTCTCTGTCGCGCGGCCTCAATGGCTTCCAAGAGCTCGAAGTCGCGCGCCGGTGGTGGTGGTTCTTGGTCAGTGTTGAAGGAAAGCGGCGGTAGAGATGCCTTTGAGACCGTTGTGTGACCCTCTACGGTTTGGGTTTGTGAGAACTGCGTTGGGCTCGATGAATTTCACGGCAGCTTTTTGAAGATTCCTCTCAAGATTTGATGCCCCAAGCCTTTGATTTAGCAACTTTCCCCCATCAAGGAAGCTACTGGCCCATATCAAGGTAGGTTCTTTGGACCCCAATTTCGTAAAAGGAAAAATTGTGTAATACTGTTATATGATAGAGGCATCAAATACTCAGCAACAAAGAAGAAGATAGAGGCATCAATTCAATGCATTGTCAATAGTTTTTAATTCTCTTTCCAATTGCTTTGAACGGAGAGAGAGAGAGAGAGAGAGAGAGACAGTTTTCCGTCTCGATCCATTTTCTTTTATATTTGAAGTCTTTTGGAAACAGGGGTAACAACTACGGATAAGCAACATTAAAACAGGTCAAACTACAGGTAAAACGTAGCTGCCCAACCGACCTACTCTTTCAGTCTTTCCCCCAAAAATAAAAAGGCAAAAACAGACAGCCGTGAGTCCCAAACCCAATATATATACATATAATCTTTCTCGTCTCAATTTGTGGCACTGAACCAAGTCGAGAATTGAGAGAGAGAGAGAGACCTCGTCCATTGATCCTCGGCAACGAAACTCAGAGGTTGGTTGGTTGGTTGGTTGAACTCCTTGTCTATTATTAATCACACTGAAAGTCAGGGATCTGGTTTCGAATTGTTTTTCTTACTTCTTTCTTTCTATACACAACTGCGATTGCTAAGACTCAATCCTATCTTATGTCTAGTTATTTGATGGGTATCACGTAAGAGATCAACTTTATGAAAAATCAATTATATGTTTATGTTGTTTCAAACATTAAAACTCATAAATTTCACAACCCTTTCTGTTGTTGTTGTTCAATTTTTCATGTCTTTAACATTTGTTTCAATTGTTTGCTCTGAACAATGGTTTACTTCTAAGTGTCCTTGACAATGTAAATTGTGAGTAGGATACAATGCTTTGGGTTAATCAACACAATATTGATGGCAGCTGGTTTATGAACACAATATTGATGACAACAACGAGCATGAAGATCACGATGTCGATTATGGTACATGCTTTGGGCTTGTTTTAGTGCTAAATGTTTTAATATTATTGGTTTTGAGTTCTCATTTCATGGTTTGTATTTAGGTTCAATTTTTTTTCTTTTCATGTTGGTGGCTTGTAGAAAAAATGAGGGAATATAAAATAAAATAAAAACAAAAATTTATTTTTGTAGTAACCAAAAGGGCCGGCCCAGCCTTTAAGCCATTTAAGCAATGGCTTGAGGCCTCAAATTGGAAAAGGCCCCAAATTTTTGATGGTCCATATGTAATATATATTAATAAAAAAGCTTAATTTTTATTTTATTTCTCTCTTTCCGTTTTTTCAGCTTTTTGGTAAGAGCTCTTTGTGAGTCGTGTTAAATGAAAATATCTAATTGTTGATTGTGGTTAACATCAAGTCATGTGTAATTTCATTTTTTTTTTCTTTTCTTTTTTTATATCATGAACCAATGGTTAGATTAAGTCTTTTGCATTTATTTTGTCTGATGGGTGAAGCATGGAAGCCATGTGGGTTATTGTGATGACCTTGAAGAAAATTAAATATTCTATTTGATGGGTATAAGACCTTTTTTTTTTTTTAATTGTGATTAATAATTTTGAATAAAATTCCAATAAAAAAATTCATAAATATTAATTTAATTTAGCATTCAATGAAAAAGAAAAGGCTTCACTTTTATATTTGGCTTAAGGCCACCAAAAGGTTTGGACTGGCCCTGGTAACCAACCCCATCGTCACTATTATTAAAGCACCTCACCTACGACTGTTCTTCCTAAATTCATATGTTTTTTCTTTTAGTTAATTTTAGTTATTGCTTGTTCATGATCATGTGCTTTTGATTGAATTTTTCGTTATTTGGTAGTCAAGAAAATATGGAAAAAGACATTTTTAAATTAATGTGTATTCAGTTTTGTTATGTTTGAATAATTATGATACCATGTTATGAGTGAAAGATATGTATTTAATATGAATGAGTTTAACCGTTTTTTTTAATATAATTTACTTTTATTTCTCTATGAGAATAGAATCATTTTCTTGATGTAGTGTAAGTTTGGCAGCACTTTTTATGCTTTTAGATTTTGCTTATTTCCTCTTTTTGTCTTAGCTTTTAGCAAATAAGTAAATAAATTAGTTTTTTTATTAAATATAAGCTAATAGAAATTATTAATATATTTTGAATTTTAAATCTCGGCTTTGACGCAGGACAAACCAGAAAGATTGAACAATAAATTAAAGAACAGGTAAATAAAGGGATATGACCTAGGAGTCGGGTTGGACTAGAGTCGTCACCAGGCCGTTGGAATAAATCCAAGAAGAAACTTTCATTCATCAAAATATAATTTGCTTGTCCATAGGACTACAATGCTCTTATATAGGAATACTAAACCCTAATTCTAAACTGATATAAGAAACCCTAATTCTAATGGACTTGGACCCAATTATTGAATTATAAAAATAACATTGACTTTAAATAAAAATACTAATAAACCTAAATACTAGGACCTAAAATACAATTTACTTGTAAAATTAAATAACACTAAATTAAAATAATTATTCCTTTGAACATTCCGTGTCAGGCTTTCTATAAATAAGTTACCAAAAATAAGTTGATACCAAACAAACGCATAACGAAAGAATTTCATGTGGTATGGGCCGTATGGCTCAATAGCTCCTATTGTTGTTATCAGTACCCTTACTATCTCTAAATGTGTTCCCCTCATCTCTATATGTTTTTTGTTGATTGGTATATGTTCTTAAGCACCATAAAGTCTTATGATAGAATTTTTGCTACAGAGGCATTTGATTTGTGATCTATCTTTGGTAAATACAAAAGTGGCTCTATAATATATGTTTGGGTTAATTAGAGCATGTTTGGTACCTCAACTTGAATTCAGTTTTCTGTACTCAAAACCAAAAAATCGTGGGTCCCACCACAAAATTTTTTGTATGGCAATTGAACTCTGTTTTTGTATTCAAATCCAAACACTGTATAAGTGATACTCAAATCCAACATTTTGAGAACATCTTTTTTATGTTTTCATTTTTGATATTCTGTACTCAAGTTTACTGTTTAATAAAAAAAATATTTTCTCTCTCTCTCTCTCACCCGACATTGCTCACGGCGCCGATCTCTCCCTCGCCCAACGTGGCTCGCAAAAGGACTGAGCTCTCTCTTTCTCTCTCTCGCGGTGGAGTTTTGTTGGTTTGTGGTTGCCGGTGGTGGGGTTTTGTTGAATTTTTTGTGGGGTTTTGTTGGTTTGTGGTGGCTGGTGGTGGGGCCTTTTGTTGATTTTGTGGTGGGTCTTGTGGTGGGTCACGATGGCGTTGCCGGTGGGTGTGCTTTCAGGTGGGTGTGGTTGCTGTGTCTAGTGGTTGTGGTTGAGGTTAAGGTTGAGGTTGGTGTGGTTGCTGGTGATTACCGATGGCCAGCTATGATCGTCGGTAGTTGTAGTTGAGGTTGAGGTGGGTGTGGTTGCTGTGACTGGTGGGTCTTGTGGTGGTTGCTGTACAATAATAATAATAAAATAATAAATGAAAACATTACTACAAAAATGTGCAAAACATCTACCAAACAAATTTTTTGTTCTCAAAACTATTATAATATTGTTTTTTATTACAATTCTCAAAACACCCAAATACAAGTTTTAGAAAACAGAAAACAAAAAATAGTCACCAAACTTACCCTAGTATTCTATTTTATTTATTTATTTTTTAAATAGCTAGTATTGTACCTTTAAGCCTTAAACGATTAAACCCAA
Source organism: Fagus sylvatica (assembly GCA_907173295.1). Taxonomy (NCBI): domain Eukaryota; kingdom Viridiplantae; phylum Streptophyta; class Magnoliopsida; order Fagales; family Fagaceae; genus Fagus; species Fagus sylvatica. The sequence goes on along the minus strand of OU015769.1, from coordinate 19,543,517 downwards.
AGCCTTAAATCTAGATGCTTCTTTTCCTTTTCTTTTTTTTTTTTAGATTATAGTTCACTTTTAGCACTTTAAATTTAGTTTTTATTTATTTATTTATTTTAGCCCCCTAACTTTAAAAGTTCTCATTTGATCCTTTTATGTTTGAGTCATTTTCAAATTAACACTTCTATCCATATCTGTTACTTAACTTCCATTAAATGCCACCTATGCTATCAAAGTTAGCAATTCTTAATTTTATTTAATTCATTTAAATATTTATTAATTAAAAAATTAAAATTAATATTTTTTTATTTCAATTCAGTATTTTTTAAAGTTATATATTTTTTATTGAGCTGAGAAAAAAAATGATACAAAAAAGATAAAATTAAAAAAAAGGTAATTAATTTTTGTGTTAAAAAACACTTAAAAGAACTAAATAATATTAAAAATTGTTGACTTGGATAGCTTAGGTGGTATTTACGGAAGTTGAGTAACATATATAAACGGAATGACTCATTTGAAAACGACTCAAACGTAAGGGACTCAAATGAAAACTTTCAAAGTTATGAGGTTAGAATGAAAATAATACAAAAATTAAGGGGCCAAAAGTAGACATTAGTCTTTCTTATATTAGTGATTGTATTTGTACATAACTTTGAAGTAATAATCGTCTCACCCTATCTCACATCATTTCTTTTTTTTACAATTTTCAAAAATTGTGGACATATATTCAAAATTGTGGATACAATATTCACAATTTGTCGACGTTACTATATACAATTTGTGGACATATATCCACACTCGAATGATAAGTTATGTCAGTAGTGTGAAACAATTTTTATCCAATATGGCTTCAATTCTTTTTCTTTCACATCTACAATAAAGAGACCTCTCTTTTACCCCTTCAACGACCAAATAAACATGAGTTGTCCCTAACTTTACTCTTGAATTTTGGATTTTTTTTTTAATGTGATGAATATAGCATCTGTTGATTATTGGGTTTGTTTTTAATTTTTTGTTAGATAATATTGCACCAACCGCCATCAAGAGCCCTCTAAAACCAATAATGGCATACCTTCCACACCTATGCTCCATATGTGTCTTTATCACTAGCAGTTTTGAATTAAACAATTTCTAACAAAAACAAATACTCTATCCAAATCTTTTGAACACACTAACCATTTTCTATCATATTTCTCACCATTTGGTATTTTGAATATAGGGTTAATTACACTTTGTCCACCTGTGGTTAGGCCCATTTAACAACACTTACTTGCGATTTGGATTTTGTCACTTTACCCACTTGAGGTGATCTCCGTTTGCCGCTGTTACCCACCTCACCCATCTTTATTAGAAAAAACACTTAAAACTTATAAATAAATAAATAAAAACAACATAAAACGTATCAAACGAGTTAGAAATTAAACAAATTAGTAAAACATCTTGGACCTTGTTCTTGGTTTCTAGGGTTTGGGATTTGGTCTTGTCACAATGGCATCATCAAGTGAGGGTTGGGGTGGCAAGTACGAGACAAAAGGATGAGATCGGTGTTGCACTGTGATGTTGCGTTATTGGCAGAAATAAGTCGAACTTGTGGTAGATTTGCAATCGGTGACGGCATGGTGATCTGGGTTTGTATTATTGACGGTGGTGAGGTTTTGTTGGTTTTGAATTTTTGTGGATAGTGGTGGGATGGATTCCTGATGGGGGCATTCAGCTGAATTATGGCAGTTTCCTGATAGAAATATGAATGTCGGGCAAATGATATCTTTGTACCTCAACAACAAATCACAATTGGATGATCACACCATCCATCGACTATTTAGTGCAAATTGTTGGGAGAAGGGGTTTGTTATGTTATTTGTATGCAACTTGTTGTGATCTGGTTTGTGGGATTTATGTATATAGGTTGGAATTGCTAGTTTGTTTTGATACTAGTGATTTTCTTCTGGTTTTTCTTATGCCTATCTAAAAAGGAGGAAGAAAAAAAAAACATTGGCTTTTGATAATAAATCATATGCTTCCCAATGTAATGAACCTTAAGGTTCTTAAAGACTAGGGTGATGGGAAACCTATGCAAGAACAATGTTATGTTTTGTTTCTTAAACTTACTATTCCTGATTGCAATTTATTTATTACTAATCTGCATAACTAAATTTTTCATTAAAATTTTGATATTCTTTGGCTTGAAAGTTAAAGAACTTTCGTTGAAATTTGTTACCAATCTACGTATCTAAACCAAAAGAGTTGTTGCTCGATTCTTTTGTTTCCAAGGAAAATAGTTGCTCTAGTTTAGAACATCAGAGGACTATCACAAACAAGTTGAACAATTGGCATAAAATCAAGCAGCCAATAAGTTTGTAAAGACAAATTGAAACCAAGAACAGGTCCCAATTGTTTTTTGATTTAGATTTTAAACTCTAAAAAGTTTGATCTGTCTTATGTTGTTTTTAATTAGTTTTAAGTTTTTTTTTCTAATGGAAATGGGCGAGGTGGGTAACGGCGATAAACAAAGACCACCTCAGGTGAGTAAAGTGGCAAAGTCCAAACCGTAGGTAGACACTGTTAAAACGGGCCTAATCACAGGTTTGTATGGAGTATTTGAGCCTTAAGATTCTTGAGGCATGTGATAACAACAGTTGGAAAGCCATCAAAGCCTCTAGGAATGGTCCTTCTTTCTCTCACCTGTTTTTTACTGATGATCTCCTTCTTTGTACTAAGGCTTCTAGTAATTGTTGCCTTACAATCACTAGAATTCTCGAGGGCTTTTGTCTCTAGTCCGGTCAAAAGGTTAATTTGTCCAAATCCAAGATGTTCTTCTCACCTAATGTCAATCCTAGCCTTAGACATCACCTGTATGACATCCTTGGGGTTACTAGCACCCCAAATCTTGGTAAGTACTTGGGGTTTCCTCTTAGACCCAATGGTCGTAGTACTAGAGACTTTGATTTTGATGTGGAGAAAGTTCAAGCTAAGCTCTCCAGCTGAAAAGCTAAGCTTCTCTCTCCGGCATGTAGAATGATTCTAGTTCAATCTGTCACCTCTGTCATCCTTGCTTATTACATGCAGAATGTTGCTTTACCTATTAGAGTTTGCTCTAGTCTTGATAAGTTGAATAGGGATTTTCTTTGGGGCTCCACTGATGAAAGGAAGAAAATGCATATGGTTAGTTGGGACAAAGTGTGTAGGCCTAAGGATTTGGGAGGTTTATGTAAGATTTTATTTTGTGAGCAGCATTCTTTTGTGTCAAAACCGAATTGATAGGATGCCTTGTATGACAGAGAGTTGACCGGTAAAGCCCATTAAGTTTAATGTGATCATATATTGTCTATTGGGCTTTGGTGCACCTTAGCTACATTTAATAATGTAGGACATGGGTATTTTAATGTGTGGGCCTAAGTTGGGTAAATCCTTTATGGGTTTAGGGTTTACATTAAGGCCTTATATTTATAATATAAATATAGGGTTATAGGGGTCCCTGCTCTCACTCTAACCTACTGTCACTTTGAAGTCTCCCCATTAGACTTGAACTCAAGAGAGTAAGAGAGCAGAAAACGCCCTATTGCTTCTATTAATTTCATCAATGGATTCAGGTATGTTCTCCTAATCACATCCAATAATATATTGTTGTTTATATGCTCATGCTATGATCATGTACTCGAATAGAGGATGAGTTTTTACAGTTTAGGCTTATACTCTACAAAAGCTAGGAATCTTGTGCTTCTTGCAAAGCTAAATTGGAGAGTTATGGAGGATCCTAATTCATTATGGGCCAATACTTTGATTGCAAAGTATTATCCTAATGGCATTATGGATGAGAGATTGAGATCTCATAGAAGTGGGTTTAGTAATTGGAAAGGTTTGAAGAAGGGTCATGAGGTTTTTAGGAAAGGTCTTAGATGGGTGGTTAACAATGGTCAGGAGATTTCCTTTTGGCATGATTTATGGGTTGGTGATAGTCCCTTTCGCTCCTTGGTGCATGGTCCTCTGTCTGTTTGGGAGGATTCTCTTAGAGTTTGTGATGTTGTTGAGGGTGTGAGTATGTGGAACCTTTCAACCCTCTCCCTTGCTATTCCTACTTGTACCCGAGAGTCTATTAAGGCAATTTCAGTTTGCCCTAATAGACCTCTTGCTGATAAGCGTTTTTGGGACTCAGTTGGGGGTGAATTTAAACTTGGCAAAGCATATTCTATTGCTTGTAACAAATTTTCTGAATGCTCTAGTCTTAAACCTTCCTCCTGGATTTGGAAGGTTAGGACTAGTCCTAGAATTATGTTTTTTCTTTGGCAATGTTACCATCTTAGTGTTCTTGTGTGGGAAATTCTTACTTCTCGTGGGATTAATATTCCTACCTTTTGTCCTAGATGTTTGGCCCCTAATGAATCATTAATCCATATGCTTAGAGATTGCCCTGATTCTATTGCTTTTTGGAGCTCTTTTTGATTTCCACCATAGGCAATCACTTTTATTCTGCATCATTGTTTGATTGGATTCATTCTAATTGTATTGCCTCTTCTACTCATGATCATAACATCCCATGACAAAACTTTGTTTTCATTTGGAATTTGGAGCCTATGGTTGAGAAGGAACCAATTTTTCTTTAAACCTGATTGTCATTTTTTGGATCCTGTGGTTAATGCTATATCATATGCTTCAGAGTTTTTCTATCTTATTGGCAGTTACTCCAAAGTAAAAAATATGATCTCTACCCCAATTAAGTGGGTTTCACCTCCTTTGGGTTGGTTCAAATTGAATACGAATGGTTCATCTTTGGGTAATCTAGGTTTGGTAGGGGGTGGGGGAGTCATCCGTAATCATCTAGGTGATTGGGTGGGTGGTTTTTCTCGGGCTATTGGGGTCACAACTAGTGTTCAAGCCGAATTAAGGGCTCTCAAAGATGGTTTAAATCTAGCCATTGATTTTGGGATTCTTAACCTTGAGATTGAAATGGATTCTTTAGTTGCAGTTGAGTGTGTTAACTCCATTTCTACCCCTAATGTTTTTTTTAGTACCATTGTGACTGATTGCAGGTCCTTAATGGAGAGATTTGAGAAGTGCTCTCTCAAGCACATTTTTAGGGAAGCGAATGGTTGTGCTGATTTACTTACAAAAGCTGGCTACAACCAGAATCCAGATTTTATTTCTTTTCCTAATGCCCCAGCATATGTGTTGGAGGCTTTGGCTTTTGATGTATCGAATGCTACTCGGTTCCGTTTGATTAGCTCGTAATTTATATATTTCCTTTTAACCAAAAAAAAAAGAAAGAAAGTGTAATTAACCCTTGATTATAATATGCCGTAGAAAAGTGTCTAGAGTTTTCGTCTTTAGAAAAATTTAGATCATTACCCTTTTCTAATAATAAATTTCTTAATTTTGTATCAATAATTTTCCATTGACTTGGATCATAGATATTTATATGAATATTATTCGGTAAATTAATAATATTTTAATTTTCTTCTAAATTATTTTGATGTTCATTATCAAGATTTGTTACATTCGATGTTTGAACATTATTATGACTATTTTCAATACTTTCTTTTGGTTGTATAATTTCATTATCTTCTATCTCTTTTTGGTAATTTCTTGTTCATTTGTGAGATTTTCACCCAAATTTGTTGTTGTGTTTTATTTAATACTAGGAACAAATTTTTCCATAGATCCTTTTTAGAGATTCAAATTTGTTTTTTTTTTTTTTCATATCCAATAGATATTTTCTAGTAGACATTTATAATTAAAAAATATTTAAGAATAAATTAGACACAATTTATGATAGAAAATTATAATTTAACCAAAATAAAATTTCAAATATAGAACAATAAAACTTGGTTTATCAAAAGCAAAATTGCAACTTTACTAAATAATTTGATCACTTCATATTCCAAACCTGTACAAATAAAAATTAATTTATCACATAATTCAGTAAATTAAATAAAAAGGACCCACCTAAATAGTAAATACAAATTAAATAACCTATTTAAAATATAAAAAAAATATTTATAAAAAAAAAAAGGATAAATCCCAAAAAGGTGGGTCACGTGCTGATATTTTGTAATGAAAATAGTCAGTAAAAGATACAAAGTACAAACCTAGAATAAAGATTGTTGATTTGTCATATACCACTCAGCCAACTCAGTAAGGTAGAAAACGTGTCGTTCGCGTGAGTGAGAGTCTGTGACTTTCCGGGAAGAATGAAGATACAAATTACAAATCTTCAAAATTCAAATCACTACGCAATGAGAAAAATAAAATGAAGATCAAAGTAAAGTGTTTATCTACATCAAATCACCAATTTATGAGCAGTAAGGTGAGGAGAGAGAAAATTTCTTCAAGAATGGGGAATTAATTTCTTCAAGAATTAAGAGGGAGAGATAGAGAATTTTTTTTTTTTTTTCTACCATTTGGTATTAGAGATATATAGTCTCATTTTTGGAAAATTTCAAGAGATTAACTGTAATATTATTAATTGATAGGTTTGTGATTAATTTATATTTTAATTTTATTAAGAGTGTTGTCTAATTTGTCTATTCACATTCTTTATTTTCTTCACCAGTTGTGTTTTGGATGCTTTGGGATACAGTGAAAGATTTAATATTCTATGGGCCTTTTTAATAGAAAATACATTCTATTGGCCAATAAAGTGGGGCCTTAATTTTTTTGTTTTTTTGCTTTGGGTGACAAACTATGTATGTATATATAATGTACTAAATTAGTTAGTTGGGGGCCTTCTTTTATTTGCGGGCCTAAGTTGCCTATATGCTCCAACCTGCCCTGGAGAAAGAAGAAGAAGATGATATTTAGGAGCAAGAGCATGGTGAGAATTATGAGGGGTGAGAACTTGGTGAGGACAATGAAGAGCGAGAATGTGATGAATTGAGGCATGAGAAATGTGGTGAGAGTTAGATGATGTGACGAGAGAGAAATTATGACTACACAGGGAGAGAGTACTCGATGTGAAGTTAGGAAACGTTGATAATAATTTAAGTTCTATTATAATTAAGGGATAACTACAGATTACCCACTTGTGGTTTGAGCTATTTTCCCTTTACCCACTTGTGGTTTAGACTATTTTCACTTTGTTCACCTGTCGTTTAAAAAGTATCACTTTATTAACTTGATGTTAACTTTATTGGCAGCTGTAATCTAACTCATCACCTTCACCCTTAGAAACATTTTAAGGGATGAGGGCTCCATGGTTAGACTTCTCTCTCTAGCACAAACAAATTTTCTCCATGTCATCACTGACTCAAAGAACAAACTCAAAAACCCCGGAAATCTTCCTGGTCGAAGAAGGATTTCTAAAAAAAGGTATTTCCTTTGTCCCTTAAGGTTTCTTTCTTCATAGTCAAAGGTGATTATTGACGGGCTTTTAATTTTGTTCCTTAAGTCAAATTGCTTACTAATATTAATAATTAAAACCCATTGTTGTTCTGTCTCCGTCTAATTTGTAATTCTTGAACATTGCGTACTAATACCAGGCATGTTATCTATATGTATTTTCCCCCCTCAAATTGCTTACTAATAATCAAATTCCACTGTTTTTGTAATTCTTGAAGTTTGCTTAACAATTATGCCAAGCAAATTTCTTTGCAATCTTGCGTGTTTCTTTGCATTTGTGTTTTGCTTAAATATTTTTTTCATTGTTGGATTTGATTCAATTTATATTTTTGGGTGTTTTTGGTTTTTGCGGTTTTGATTCCAAATGGTTTGGATTTGATTGTTCAATATTTATTTTTATTTTTATAGCAGTGTGGTGATGAATTTGATTATTTGTTCTTGTTTGAGATTAATTAATAGTTGGATAATGTGAGAGTGAGTTTTAGGTTTGATCCATTTTGTACTTGTTCGATTCATTTTCTTTTATGGTATATGTCTTTTGTTTGTTTTTCTTTTTAATGGAAAAAGTGAGTGGGGTACCGGTGGCATAACGGAGCTAACCTCGGGTGAGTAAAGTGACACTTTTCAAACCACGGGTAAACAACATAAAATAGCCCAAACCACAAGTGGATTATGTGTAATTATTTCTATAATTAATATATGGGTAAAATGCACTAAGACACTACCTAAATATTTTGGCAGTTGCCCTACTTTATAATCAGAAAATATTATGTTCAAATGTCTTAAACATGTTATGGTGTAAGTTGATATTGTAATGGATTTTTTGTTCGTTATATAACTCATCACTTCCCTTTCAATAAAGTTTGAATCCAATATCTTACCATCTTTACTTATGGTGGGGTTTGACCAAATGTGGGGACCATCGTATTTTGTGATCTCCTAAAATCCATATGTAATGCGCTTGCATGCCTAAACTCTCCATGGACGCCTATTACTACAACAAATATGCAATTACTTTGTGATCGACTCCTTCGCTCTATATTTATGGAGTAAACCTTCAATGCATACTACACTTTTCTTTTCTTTTCTTTTCTTTTTTTCATTTGAAATCAAACATTTGTACAACTCCTAATTTTTTTTCCCAACCTAATAGACATGTTACCTCATCATTTGAAAGCTCATTGATATCATTCCATGTATTTTCAATAAACAATGAGGATTGGGGCTCAAGGATAGAGATTATCTATCTAGAGTGTTGCACATTTATATCATCATGATCATGATCATAGTCAAGATCAAATTTGTTTTCATCATCATTCAATGCTATTTTTATATCCTACACAACATGTCGAGTGCTGGGAACACAATCCTCCTCCACGAGTGATGGTATCTCGTGTAACAATTGTGTATACTCTCATGCTGTGGAGGTTTAGATAAGACCATGATAATCCTCCACACTCCACAGTCATATGCTTTATTTCTTCATCCCAAAATCCTTCATGGTTGTCTATTGTAAATGTTTACCACCATCTTGTGTAAGAGTAAGGGCAAAATCATGAATTTTTGTTTGAGAGGTCAAGGTTAAACTATCATATTGATTTGCAAACTCAGAATCATAGTCTTAAATTTTTAATTCAAACATGACATAAGTCATAACTCATATATATTGTTTACAAAAGTTATATGTCTTACAAAATTATCTTATATGGAAGCTTTATAGCTTTCAAAACTCTATTAAGTATACAAAAGTTTCTAATTTGCTATAGACATGTATAACATATATTCAAAAAATGACTTAACATCTTCCATTGAAATTATACTCGACGGCGGTCTTTCATAGAATAAAATTCATCCATTATCATCTCCATAATGCAATTTTTAGAAATTTCTTTTTCTGTGTAAACTACCAAATTATCTGTTAAAAACTCATCCATCATTCTGTCATGAAATCTTGTTTTAATAAATTTCAAGGCTAAACTCGTTTTACATTGACAGTAGAAACATGAAGAGTCAACATAGGACGAATCAACCTATCAATCAAATGATAAATATTTGACTTTTTTGAAATTGCTAATCCTCTGCATAACTCGGATATTATGCACATATTTTGGAAATCTGGATGCTTTGACACATCAAACTCATAATGTTGCAATTAAAACCTCAAAAGAACTTTTTCTTGCTCAGTAAAATCTTGAGGAGAAAACTCCTTGACTAACATGCATATATCATCAATATTGAATAATTTGTAATCACTTATTGGACTTAAAGCATTGCTAAGAATAAAGAGGTTCACTGCATGCTCAAAAAATCTATTATTTATTCCGGCAATTGAAAATCTATTGTAGGTGTAATATATCAATTCTGAAATCGTGCACAATTGTTGTCGAAACTTCTTCACCTTAACGACGGGATCTACCTCAAGCTTTAGTGTAATGAGCATTCATATCAGGAATATCAATTTCATTATATGCACCAAAAGATTTAACAATAATAAGCAGAGACTCTCATAATGTATTGAGACTATTATTGCAAAACTTAGCAAAGAATGTTAGTAATTTCTCTCATCTCTTTCATAAGATGTAATATCAAAATAAATTCAAATGATATCACTATTTTGTAAGTCACTTCAACTTCACTAAGTTTAGAATAATTGGCTTCTCCTTTCACATAATATTGATAACTAGGCATGTTGGACCAAACAATCTTATCAAGCTGCAAATAGCATTCCGATGAGCATTTTTGAATTTTGAATTTTGGGTGAAGTATATATAGCATTTCGAGGAGCATTTTTTAAGACAATTCTAGTAACTTTATCATTATAAGTTGCCAAGAAATTAACTTGTCAAGCCTTGAGTGATTCATTAGGTGCTCACAACATTTCATAACAATTTTATGTGGTGAATTTGGATCTTTTCTCACATGACCTATCAAAGGACAAGTCATTCCATCATTCACCTCTTTCCAATTATCAAAACATTTTCACTGTAAATGCATCTGATCTTGGGCCGCCCATTGGTTTCTTACCAAAATGGTAGCATGGTAGACAATATATAACTTCCTTTGTGGGTGAGTACTCCAATCAATTTGAGTGTCTCTCAAACAAAGAGGCTTGAAATCAATGATGATGATTATTCACTTCTAAAAATGGATATTCTAAAAACTTGGGTTGATATGGACCAACTTTAATATAAGCACGTTGAATTTCACCTATTAAGTTAGTAGGAAATTCACATATTTGAGGATGTAACTCTGGATCACTTTCCAAAGAGGTAGTATCCATTGTTTGAGGTTGGATTCTTAGACATATAGTGGGACGCGCATCATTCATTGTAGCATTAATATTCGTTGCAAAATGAGTATCTAAAGGTGTATTAACCTCTGAATGAGTCACATTTTTTTTCTTAAAGAATGCATCAATTGTTTTGGTTTGCCCATATTTTTTCTAACCTTTAAGAAAAGAATATGACTCACAAATTAACCTGTAAAAACCTATAATAGTGAAATATTTTTATTGGAAAATTTTAATTAATGTAATTCCATAATATATCCTTACATAGTTACACAAACTTTATGTGAAAAAAAACAAGATTTGGAAATTGAACCATAAAATAACAAATTGAGAGACCTCTAAAGAATTAGTGACAAATGAAGAAGAAGATTTTGATAATAATAAAAGAAAATAACAAAAAAAGGCCATTAAAAATCAAACCTTAAAAAAAAAAAAAAATAGCCTCTGACACTTGTGAATGTCAAGCCCAAGAAGACTTATATTAACCCACTTGTTAACTATGGAAAAGGACCTTCACTCTCAAGTTCTAGAAACATTTGATTCAGCTATTCATGGAGGTTTTAGAGTGCTAAGAAAAAATAATGAAAAGCTTTTAAAGTGTTGAGAAAAAGAATAAAGACAAGCTTTTTAGTGAGGCTAGGGAGAGGTTTTTGGGTAATTGGGTGGGATGGTTGTAGAGTAGTGTACAATTGTAACTTTTAAATTGAATGAATATTCTATATCCCACTTTTTGTGATCCACTCTATACTCCACCAACTATAATATAACACATGTTAGATTGTATTTGTTTTGTCTCCATTTTAAATCTTGGTTATTTTATAAAAAAAAAAAAACACGTGGTGAGTTATAATTGATGGAGTATAAAGTGAAACACAAAAAATGGGATAGAAGATTTGTATAATTGTAAATGGTAATAGCTTTTAAAAGGAAGCTAATATATTAAAAAAAAAAAAAAAAAAAATCCAAAATAATGAATTGGTTGTTGTAGTTAACGTGTGGGAAATGGAAATATCCAAAAGTAACCATTGGTTAATGGCTTAGTTAATAGTTGATAACGTGTGGTTAGGGTTTATGGGGATGAGGAAAAAGTAAAAATATGGAAGGGATGACAATGACTAATAACTAATTTTAATTTCATATAATTGATTGTGCAGTGAATATATTCCTTCCTTATTGGACAAAACTAATCTCATGTTTCACTCGAATAAACTTCATTTGCAAACTTGATAGTCAACTATAAATTTTTTTACCATAAATTATTTTACCATTGAATTTAATATATATTAGATAGAGTTGACGTTGTGTACAAACCTATTCAATTAATTTTTATTTTACAACTTGTTAGTATCATAAAAACAAATTATGTCCAACCATCATATACAAAAAATTACATTATATTCAAGCAAAAAAATAACAAATAACACAATTAGAAGAATGTAATTCAAATGTACACAATTAACATGACCCAGATTTAACAAACCCAAACATATTGTTGAGTATAAATTAGTATATATATTATTTTTCCACCTTTTAGGTGGCTCACAATATCAAGATTAAAATCAAGAATACAACATCATCAAAATATCACCAAATAACAACAAGCCAATTATAAAGTTATAATCCTTTAAAAAAAATAACTCAACACACATTGTTTAAATCAAATAAATATATATATTTTAAGTCACAATGTCAAGATTAAACTCAAGACCACAATACAGACTCATCAATATATGACAAATAGCACAACCCCATTATTTACAAAATGCTAAATCCATTTTTGGGGTTTATGACATTCAGAACCCACCAAAAAAAAAAAATCAAGAACACAACATATTCGGGAAATTTAGTATATTTATATATAATTTTTCCACTTTTTAAGTCACAATATCAAGATTAAACTCAAGACCACAATATAGACTCATCAATATATGAGAAATAGCACAACCCCATTATTTACAAAATGCTAAATCCATTTTTGGGGTTTATGACATTCAGAACCCACCAAAAAAAAAAAATCAAGAACACAACATATTCGGGAAATTTAGTATATTTATATATAATTTTTCCACTTTTTAAGTCACAATATCAAGATTAAACTCAAGACCACAATATAGACTCATCAATATATGAGAAATAGCACAACCCCATTATTTACAAAATGCTAAATCCATTTTTGGGGTTTATGACATTCAGAACCCACCAAAAAAAAAAAATCAAGAACACAACATATTCGGGAAATTTAGTATATTTATATATAATTTTTCACTTTTTAAGTCACAATATCAAGATAAACTCAAGACCACAATATAGACTCATCAATATATGAGAAATAGCACAACCCCATTATAATAACAAAATGCTAAATCCATTTTTGGGGTTTATGAACATTCAGAACCCCCCCCCCCCCCCCAAAAAAAAAAAAAAAAAAATTCAAGAACACAATATATTCACACTTTTAACTATAATACATATAATAAAATCATATAAACACACACAAAAAATTGTGTACACACACATGCACATAGAGAGAGATAATCAAATAGATATATGAATAAATTTTATATCTTGTAAATCTAAAAGGAAATAAATGTTTTATCAATTAGAGATCTAACGTTGTTTAGCTTTTGATAGATCAACGATTTAGAAGTTTTGATTTGAGCGATTGGAAGTGAAAACAATGATATCAATTGAAAAGGATGAAAAGGACCGTGGGTGGGTGAGAGATGCAGAACATTGTGGTAGGTGGTGTGGGTGAAATTGTGGTTTTGTTAAAAGCAAACTAGAAATGTTTTTCAAAATTTAAGAAGAATTTGTTTTTTGAATAGATGAGTTATGTGTTCTAAGTGGAAATTGTGTCTTTAAGAAATGAGTTCCATTTGAGTTATGATTAACGTCTCAGAGTGTCTTTCAGTCAACTGTATTATTGTTTTGTCCTAATAAGTGGAACTCATCTCTTTAAGAGATTAGTTCAGCATTTACATTGATCTCGTCTCTTTATCAGACAAGATTCATCTTGAACTCATCACTTTCATATCTTGTTTTTTTTGAAGAGACGAGATCCAAGTAGACAAATTTAGATTAGATGACTGCAACATATTAGTCTCTGCATGATTTTGACAGAACTTGTATTTTCAAGAAATGAGATTGATGCTAGAACTAGTCTCGTGAAGACAAGTTTCAAAAAATAGTATTTCCCCAAATCTTTTTGAAATAATGCTTTTTGACCAAATGTATATATTTTCCCTACAACCACTTTAATTTATTTCCATCATATCATATATAATAATAATAATAAAAAAAAAGAACAAAAAAGTAATCACTATTTTTCCGTCATATATTATGTTATAAAAAAGAAAGTACGACGGCCCAGTAAGAGTGGAGCCCAAGATTTAAGCCCAGGCAGAAAATAAACCCTAGAGGCAGCAACATCCCTCCTAGGGTTTCACTATATAAATCCATCATTTTCCCATTCCCACCGTCTTCCTCCTCCTCCACTACTTGTAGCTTTGGTTTCTTCAAAGCAAGGCCGAGAGGCAGAGAGAGAGAGTAGCGAAAATGGTGAAGTTTCTCAAACCAAACAAAGCAGTGATACTCTTGCAAGGCCGTTACGCAGGTCGTAAGGCAGTGATCGTGAGAGCCTTCGATGAAGGCACACGTGACAGACCATACGGTCACTGTTTGGTTGCAGGGATAAGCAAGTACCCGAGCAAGGTGATCCGCAAGGACTCGGCTAAGAAGACTGCGAAGAAGTCACGCGTGAAGGCTTTCGTGAAGCTTGTGAACTTCCAGCATCTGATGCCCACGCGCTACACCCTGGACGTGGACCTCAAGGACGCTGTATCTGTGGATTGCCTTCAGTCTAAGGATAAGAAAGTCACTGCTGCTAAGGAGACCAAGAAGAGGCTTGAGGATCGCTTCAAGACTGGAAAGAACAGGTGGTTCTTTACTAAGCTTAGGTTCTGAGCCAGCGAATTAGGTTTTCTCTTTCTGTTTCTGTTTCTCTATCTTTTTTGTTAAAGAAAGAAGATTTTGGGTTTAATATTATGTTTTTATGAACCAATATATCGTTTTTATTGATGGGTTTTGTCTGATCTGATTCATATTAAGCATTTGGGTTTTTGTTGATTAGTTAAATTTGCTCCCTTTTTTAGATGATATGTGTGTCTTTGTTTCGATTTTTGGTCTGAATTTGTTAGTTCATTGAATTTGGGGTAGGTTATTTAGTATCAAGCTCAGTTTTATGTTTCAGAATCATTGACTGTTTTAACCTAATTCACGAGAGGTGTTTCATCAACTTAGTTCTGAATATATATAAGGATGTGGGCATTTACTCTTTTCTTTGATGAATGTTAAAGATTTTTCGTTACAAATTGAGAAATGATGGGGGGACGGCTTTATTCGATTTTGTAATTACAAGATTGTTGCTAAAATGAATGTGTTCATGCCATGGGTTGGGGGTTTTGAGAAAGTAGAATGTGGTATAAGAATGCAACTAATGAATTTGATTTCTTGATTAGTGTTTGAGACGTTGGTTTGCTGAGGTTTATCAATTGCTTTAGCATAATTTGGAAACAAAGGATGTCTTTTTTTAGTCTTCTTTTCTGTTTTAAATGCCCTTGTCAAATTTTTGGCTGGAGTCTCTGATGTTGAATCTTGGACTTGTTAGATAGTTCTTCATTATTTTCCATAGAAACTTCAAAATGATGTATTATTTTGTTTGCCTTTGCACCTGCATATAACCTGCTTTATCAATGGTTAAATATGATGCGCACTTGATAACCATATTTTATACCTGTATTTTCTCCATTTGCCTTTGCACCTGCATATAACCTGCCCTAGCATAACCCAAATTCATTGAAATTTGGGTTATGTGTGTCATAACAACCATGTAACTCAAATGAGTCGGGGGACCTTTTTCTCCTCATTCTGGCTGGGCATTGAATTTTTTACTCAATCATCACTCATTAGCTTACATGCTGCATCAAACCAGTAAATGCCGTCATAGAATCAGCATCCACATCAGATTTACCTATTTTGTTATGACTTGGGGACAACACTTGTGAAAACCTTTCATGTAAAGGGCATAGATAAAATTACTTACAGGCCTTGTGCGGTGAGCTTGGTATCTCATTGATTTCTTGTTACTATAACTTTGTATATATTTTTCCTCATGAATTATCACTTATCCAAAAAAAACTTGCCCTCGTGAAACTCATTGATTACGTGTTCATTGATGTTCTGCCTACTTACTGCATATTGCTATTTTTATTTGATAATATTACTTAAGCTAGTCCACCTCTTTCTTGTTCTGCTTCTTTCTATTTCTCTTTGATTATATAGTCAACTAGGCTATTAGCTATTCTTGATTCTCATGTTCCAGAGGTTGAAGTTTGAACAGTCACTTTTTTGTCTACTTGCTAGAACGTATGCTGTAGTGTGCCTGTTGGATGATGATATCTAAATTAACTGGTGATTAATGTTTGAGTGATAATTGATGGCTGTGAGGCTGTTTGAAGCATGGGGATCCTTGTTTTGCACCCCGTGTTTCATTAACTTGTTGCTAAAACTCATGAAAAAATTGTTAGTTCTGGAGATTGAAGAGAGTATATGCATAGAAACTTCATTACCAAAACTGGCCAATAGTTTTCTTCTGCAGCGTAGTGATATTGCTGGATATGGAGAGAACTTTGGTGGCTCATTAACATTGCTTGATTTTCCCAATAGCCATCTCTCCCATTTGGATAAATCTAACATGAAATGAAATATACGCGTTCACCCACATACACAAAACTTGCCTTCTGCCAACTAGTTCTCTCCTTTTTCTTCCTTCTTAACCTTACTCTCACATTACACTTTCTTCTCAACCTCAACCTCAATCTCAACTCTACTCTTAGATTTTAGAGAAGGCCTCACCAACAATAATGATTACAGTGTGATTAGAGGAAAATGTGGCTAGACCGACTATGGTTGTGGATTCAGCATGATTCTTCCCTTCTAAAAATATTTGAAAATCTGGATTCCACAAGTCAGGGATAAAGATAAACCCAAACCAATTTATCATTACATTTGTTTGATTAAATTGCAGGGTAAGATGCATCAACACCCCCAGAACTTTGGGGTGGTTGCACTTAGACCCCCTCGTATTTTACTTTAGCCAATTTAGTGCATGAACTTTGATGTTGTGCCAAATAGGACACTCATGGAAGCTAACAACCATTTTGAAGGGCTAATTAGTCTACAACAACACCAGAATCTCCCCTTAATCATTAAGGCTACCCAGCTCCTATTTTGGCAGCAACTAAGTCTCTTTCTCTCTTCTGCTATTCTAAAACAGATCCAACAATAATTGTCAATTCTAAAACACAAATTACCAAAATCCCAGAATTAATCTTTCGACACTTGGGCTTCACTAATGTTGTTTGCGGCACATCTTGTCCTCACCTGGGCTTAACCGACGTTGACTCCTTCGTTGCCAATAAGCCCCGATTCGTCATCCTAGCTGCCGCCAAGTGGACGGTGTAACATCACCTACACAGTCGAATTTCTTGCCGTCAACCTCCATGGGGTTGGTGGCTCGGCCATGGGATTGGGTGGAGAAAGGAACAAGGGTTTGGATAGTTTGATATTGGAGGAGAGAGAGATATATCTTAAATGAGTGGTTAATTTTTTTTGGTTTTTTTTAGCTAGGCTCACGTGAGTCTCACCCATCCTTGTTAAAATTGATGGAATTATTAACAAAAGTGTCTATTTGCCACAACATCAAAGTTCATGCACTAAGGGTAAAACTTAGGTACAGTTCTTTAGGTCAATTACATTAGGTTCCTAGTTGAATTCAAATCCAATGAATTTAAATATTCTTGAAAAAGATAATATTGTTTGTATTTCATTGGTTAATGCAATTATGTGTTTGAATTCAATTGGGGAACGTAATGTCCTAATTTAAGAAACTATACCTAAGTTTTACCCATCCACTAAATTAACTAAAATAAAAGATGAGGGAATCTTAGTGCAACCACCCCAAAGTTCAGGGGGTTTTGATGCATTTTACCCTAAATTATATTTTTGTTTCTTTATGTTTTGAGTTTTGAATCTTTTAAGTTTAAAATTTTTCATTTTAGTCAATTTGAGTTTGAGTTCAATTTCAAAATGGTCATGGAGACGCTGATGGCAAACATCCATTAAAATTTTAAAACACGGTACAAAAAAAAAAAAAAAAAACTTTCTCAAAAATAAAAATGACCAAAATGAGAACCATAATGATAAGAATAAAATAAGAACCCAATAAGTAAATCTAAGGTGAAAACATTGAGATAGAAGGTAAGTTGTTGTTTGGTAAACATTTTTTTAAAAATATTCTTAAAAAAAAAATACTGTGTTTTGAAAATTTATTCTTAAAATTGTTTTCTAGTGTTCCCCTAAAAACTTTGCCAATGTGTTTCTCTTTTTTGGTTTTTTGTTTTTTAAATTTTATTTGGATGTTTGCCAATGTGTTTCTAGTTTTTGTTTTTTAAATTTTATTTGGATATTTCCACAATTTGGATCCAAACATTATTTTGCTATGTGTTATTTCACAATAACATTTCCACAAACATCCAATGGGCAACAAATCTAAACTGAAATTTCAAGCACAAACTACCACCGAAACAAAATCCCTCTTAAAACCAATGGTGTCTTGGTCTAGTGGTGCCAGGGGCTAGACTTGGTAGGGAGAACTACGGTTCGATCCCCCGCAAGCCCGTTGGGAGGAGTTTAAAACCTTAACCCCGGGACCCGCTCCGAAACCGGATTAGTCGGCCCAGTGGGTTCGGATACCGGTTGGGAAACCAAAAAAAAAATCCCTCTTAAAAATTAATCAAAACTCAATCCAATTGCGCAAAAAAAAAAAAAAAAAAAATAATGGTAGAACCTAATAGTTTTCCAGCGATGTAGCACCACTAATCAAAACAATGTGGCTAGGTGGCTCTTGTGGCTTCACCTTCAAGATTGCATATCCCAAGAAGAACCTGGATTTTCAAGATCGATGAAATCACATCACCATTAACCTCGCACACCCATCATCCATATGCACCCGATCAACCCAAATTTTTTGGGGGGCCTAAAGCAAAATCTTAAATTGAGATTTATTTATTATTATTTTTTTTACAATTTAATATTAAATTAAATTAATATTTATAAAACATTTTTTTTATTGGAATTTTATTTTTCTTGCTCTTTTTGAGATGATCCATATTTATATTTAAAAATTAAATGCGAAAAACAGACACTATAATGATTATTAAAAAAAAAAAAAAAAAGTAAAAACAAGACATTTTCAACCAAAAAAACAAGTAACAACAGGATTAATAAGTAAAATTCAATAAAATTAGAATAAATTGAATTCTAAAAGTATAGAACAATAGAACTTGATTAGGTTGATTTAGTGATTTATCACAATGTCCACATAAGATTAAATACGTTGAACATTAAAATTTCACAATTTAAGATAATCTTAATTTACAAACTCTAATTGCAACAAAAAACAAAAAATTCAAGTGGTTAAAAATTGATATTTTTACTTGTTTATGTTGAATCCAATTTTTGTAAAAGATTTCAAATCCTCAAATTTGAAGTAAGAAAAATATAGAAAATAGAAGACCTATTGACTATTGTAGTGAGACGTTGAGAGAGAGTGAGAGAGACGGATCTAACTTCGTTCAAGACAGTGGGGAAGGAAAAAGAGAAAGAAAAAAAAAAAAAAATTGGCCTTTTGCGTTTTTGCGTTGAGACTACAGAGAGAAAGAGAGATACGTAGAGAGAGAAAGAGTGAGAAATGTGGATGTTGAGAGAGACAGAGAGAGAGCCATTCAAGGCTAGGAAAGAAAAAGAGTAAAAAAAAGTTGGGCTTTTTTTTAATGGTCTATAACATGTATATTACATATGGGTCATCAAAATTTAGGGGCCTTTCCAATTTGTGAGGCTCAAGCCATTGTTTGAATGGCTTAAGGGTAGGATTGCCCCTGAGTACCAGTCAGCTCGCATGGATTGAATTGAACTAATGAACCAATCTAAAGCTGCACGGACTAAACAAATAGCTAGGCGGTGGCATTGTTTACAGAATTTCCATCATCTTTTTGTTGAAAATAGCTAAAAATATCCCTTTTGTTGTTCTCAAAACTCATTTGTATAGTATTTTTAGGAACAAGTTTTGAGATACGTTTCTAAATAAATTTTACAGATGTCTTAAGAAATAATATTTTCCAACATCCTAAACACGTTAAATCATATATCTATGAGAATTAATCTCTTAATCTGATGTAGCAGGAAATTCACATAAACAACAACATATATTAAATCCTAACTTACATAACCTAATCTACACGGCTACACCATTTCTTAATGACATCATGGCCTAATGTATCTTACCTTCATACCTTGCTTTTATATAATGAATGAACATATCAAAATGCATGACATAACGATGGTGTGAAATAACAAATACTCTAAAAATCAAAACACAACTATCATGATTTCCTATAACTAACATCCATTCTAACCTAAAAACCCATTAAAATTGAAACAGAGCTTCGTCTTCTTTCTTTTTTTCTTTTTTCCGTAGAACTCAACTCATGCAAAACAAATGAAAACCAAAACATGTCATTCTAAATAAGAAGAAAGATATCTAATTATCTAAGGGTTAGAAATTACATGCATGCACTCTTCCTTGCAAGAGTTGAAGGTGGTGAAAATAAAGTATAAAACAGGCCCATGGAAAGGATGGCCCAACTCCCATACGAATGAAGAAAGAGGCAAATTGAGTTCGGCCCAATTCCACACAGGTGGCAGACACGACTCCAGAAGGAATAATAGGGACAAAATAGAAGATTGTATTTCCTTTAGTTTATTTAATAACTGTCCCACATTGGAAATATGGGTATAGAATACGAGGCATGATGTAACATAAAATCAAAAGCAATCATTAATGAAGGGGATCTTTTTTCTGGAAAGTCTGACAAAAGTACTTCTTTCTACTTTAAGAAATTAATTGTAGCATCAATAGGACCCACTACAATTGGCACCGTCTGTGGGAAAGGTACTTTTTCAAGATAAAAAATTATAAGGAAAATGACTAGCCACATTGCGAAGGTGACAATGTACTCTGGAAACGAGAAGAATCCAATGGTAATCCCAGAAGGTGGAAATCCCTTACCGAAGACCAATCTATCTTTGAACAACAATAATAGATGGCTCGAAGGTACGCCTTCAGAAAAGGCGCTCCGAAGGTTAGTAGTTAGGTTGGAAGTCAGAGATGAGCGAAAACCAGAGTTGTCTCATCAGTATAGTAAACGGTCTAAAACGGATCGAGAAACCAAAGTTGTAAAACCCAAAAGTAGTGTGTCGTCCAGTGACCAAACTAGAGACTAGGAAAACATAGATACAGTAGAGGCGCTCAAACAACAAGTCCTCGAGTTGAAAAAGAAGCTAAAGAAAAACAAGAATTCCAGAAGATCACATCAGTCCAACAGGCCGAAGACTAGAAATAAGCCTGAACGATCCCTATCGTCATACACTTCAAGCACCTCGATCAAGGTTACTAGTGAAGGAGAAAGTTCGGATGGCAGAAAGAAGGGGGAAAGAGTTCAAGCAGGGCATCTAGAGGAAACTGGTCCGAATCCCCCTCAATGACGAGACAACCATACAAGGAAAGAAGGGGACAGGAAACAGTATGGAAGGCCCTTCACCAAATATCGCACTCTCCTTTTTCCAAGGAAATAGAGCGAGCATACTTGCTAGGAAAGTTCTCCCCCCCGAACTACGTAATGTATGACGGCAGGGCTGATCCCATTGGACATGTCAGCCATTTTAGACAAAGCATGGCTCTCCACCTTGGGAATGACGCTCTGATATGCCGAATGTTCCCCTCGAGTTTGGGGTCGATGTCCCTTAGATGGTTCAACTGCTTATAACACTCCTCGATTCATTCATGGGTCGAATTAGCCGAGGCGTTTGTCTCCCATTAGCCGAGGCGTTTGTCTCCCAGTTCATAACCAACAGTAGGAAGCCAAAGGAATTCGACTCTCTAATGTCTATGAGAATGAAAGATTCAGAATCCCTGAAGAGTTACTCTTCAAGATACTGGGAAGTGTATAACGAGGTGGACGGTGGTACAAAAGAGATGGCCATCAAAACCTTTAAGCTGGGTTTAAACCCAAAATCCGAACTAAGACATAATCTCTCCAGAAGACTGGCTAAAAGCATGAGAGACCTCATGTCTCGGATTGAACAGTACGTACAGGTGGAAGTTGATCGAGTAAGAACAAACGCGGTGTCTACGCAAAGCCGACTTCCAAGGAAGCCCGCCATTATGGAACCAAGAAAAGCCGAACCACCACCGAAGAATCCTACCTGTTTTCCCCGACCGAAGGAATTGGGCAGAGTATATACGGTTTTTAACGAACCAATCTATCGCATCATGGCCGAGATAAAGAACGAGTCATTTTTCTCGTGGCCAACTCCCCTGGGTGGAGATTCGTCAAAAAGAGACCTTAACAAATACTGTTCCTATCACAAAGAAAAGGGTCACATGACTGAGAAATGTTACTCACTGAAGCAGCATTTAGAAGAGCTGGCCAGGGCAGGACACTTACGTCACTACCTAAGAGATGGCCAGAAACAACATTATCATGAAGGGCCAACGGTTGCCCATAATACCAAGCCTACGGCCAGGGTTATTGAGATGATCCACACGTCTCAGCCAAATGGGCAATCACACGATCGGCTCAGGTCCAACTTGAAAAAAGCCCAACATCTTCGGCGAGTCTTTCAGGTGGCGGAAGGATCGGTTATCTCTAAAAAACCAAAAACCGACTTCCCAAATAACGAACAACCGATCTTCTTCTCAGATGAAGACTTAAGAGATGTCCAAACTCTGCACGATGACCCATTGGTGATCAAACTGAGAATCGGAGATTCGGATGTCAAGCGAGTGTTGATAGATCAAAGCAGCTATTTTGAAATAATGTACCATGATTTATTTCACGGACTCGGTCTCAAATAATCTGATCTCCAACCCTATGACGCACCATTGGTTGGATTCTCGGGAGAAAGCATTCGACTAATGGGCCGAATCACAATGACTATTCATACGGGACCAATTAGTTTAGACACTGAATTCTTGGTAGTAAATGTATCATCCCCCTACACAGCAATTATGGGCTAAAGATGGTTGCATAAATTGAAGGCCGTACCTTCCTCTCTTCACCAGAAACTTCGTTTCCCAACAAATTTCGGCATAATGGAGATTAAAGGGGATCAGGTCGCTTCCAAACAATGCATCATGACCGCCATTAAGCAGAATCCTCCAGGGGCAAAGCAAAAAGGGAAGATAGTGGCGGAATGTTCCAAAGGCTTATAGCAACTAAAGGGTGTAGGGGACACCTGCCCAGAGAAGTGCAACGAAACATATGAACCCAGTGAGGAGTTAGAAACGGTGGCTTTTTCTTTTGACCCAGAGAAGTATTTTAAGATCGGCCAGGAGCTGATCCCGATCGACCTAACAGAACTGGTAAATTTTCTCACAAACAACATAGACGTGTTCGCTTGGGACCCATACAAAGTGCCAAGAGTAGATCCTGACTACATTCAACATCGGCTAAACGTAGATCCTCACTCCAAACCGGTAGAGCAGAAGACGAGACAGTCGGACCCAGTGCATGCGGAAGCAGTACAGAAGGAGGTAGAGAGATTATTGCAAGCAGAGGCAATAAAGGAATTACACTACCCCACATGGCTCTCTAACACTGTGGTTGTAAAGAAGAAAAACGGGAAGTGGAGGGTATGTGTGGACTTCACTAGCCTAAATCAAGCATGCCTAAAGACTCGTTCCCTCTACCCAAGATCGACCAATTAGTAGATGCAACAGCCGGGCATGACCGAATGAGTTTTCTGGATGCATTCCAAGGGTATCATCAAATTGCTTTATCAACCGAGGACCGCGAAAAGACTGCCTTCATCATTCCACTGGGGATATATTGCTACAAGGTAATGCTGTTCGGTCTGAAGAATGCCGGTGCCACTTATCAACGAATGGTCACCAAAATGTTCAAGGACTAGATAGGAAGGACAATGGAGATTTACATTGACGATATGGTCGTAAAGAGCAAGTCGTCACAAAATCACTTGGAAGATTTGACCGAAACATTCTGGATATTGAGACTACACAAGCTACGATTAAACGCTTCCAAATGTGTATTTGGGGTCGGCTCAGGAAAATTCCTGGGTTTCATGTGTCACATAGGGGTATTGAGGTGAACTCGGATCAAATCAGAGCCATTCAAGAGTTGAAGGGACCACAAACTCACAAAGAAGTACAACAATTAACAGGGATGATCGCGGCCTTAAATAGGTTCATATCAAGGTCGGCCGATTGGTGCCAACCTTTCTTCCATCTCCTAAAAAAAGGGACTACCTTCAAATGGGACGATAGTTGTATATCAGCTTTCGAAGATCTAAAGAGATATCTCTCTTTTCCTTTACTTTTGTCAAACCCAGTACCGGGCGAGCCACTCTTCCTGTATTTGGCCGTATCCGAACGGGTTGTAAGTGCCATACTGATTCGAATTAAGGATACCGCCTAATGCCACGTATACTATACAAGCAAAACTATGATGGATGCGGAAATACGTTACCTCCCCTCAGAGAAGGTCGGCCTAGCATTGGTCACAGCGGCCAAAAAGCTACCCCAGTATTTCCAAGCACACACCATTTACGTGGTAACGCAGTATCCAGTACAAGCCATGTTTCATAAAGCCAACTTCACTGGCCGGATTTGGAAATGGGGTGCGAAGATTGGCGCTTTGGACATAATGTACCTACCGAGAACCGTCATAAAGGGGTAGATACTAGCTGATTTTGTTGCAGAATTCACACCAACCCCAGAACAAAAGGACTTAAGCGAGACAACATTCCAAGAAAATTCGCCCGAAGACTCAAGTTGGTGGAAAATATATGTGGATGGGGCTTCCAATGCCAAAGGGTCAGGAACCAGAGTAGTCATAACAACGCCAGATGAGACAGTAATCGAACAGTCGATTCGTCTTGATTTTAAAGCATCCAACAACGAGGCCGAATATGAAGCAATCCTTGCCAGACTGAATTCAGCTGAGACATTGGGAGCCAAACATCTGATTATCTACAGTGATTCGTTGCTAATAGCAAGTCAGATCAACGGAGAATACATGGCTCGAGACGAGCATATGGCGGCTTATCTATTGAAAGTTTAACAGACCATGACCAATTTCAAAATGGTTAGAGTTGAACAGATCGGCCGAAATTTGAACAGTCACGCAGATGCCCTGGCGATACTGGCATCTGTTCTCAGCGCTGATTTCAAACGGTTTATACCAATTGAAACCCTCGCAATTCCCAGCATTGCCGTGCCTACATGCCACATCCACACTATTACGGTCAGTCCATGCTGGATGGATCCCTACGTACTCTACCTTAAAGAAGATATCCTGCCCGAACAAAGGAAAGAAGCTGAGATTATCAAAAGGAAGGGTATGAGGTTTGGGTTATCAAAAGACTCGAAGCTCTACAAACGGTCATTTCAGGACCCTATCTTTTGTGTGTCCATCCTAAGATCGTTGAAGACTTATTATACAAAATACATTAAGGCATTTGTGGAAGTCACACATGGGGAAGATCTCTAGCACACCGAGCCCTTACCCAGGGATATTGGTGGCCCTATATGCAAAAGGACACTGTGACTTATGTAAAAAAGTGTGACAAGTGTCAAAGATTCTCACATTTGGTCCATCAACTTGTCGGAGAGCTCCAACCACTAGTAAGTCCGTGGCCATTTGCACAATGGGGCATGGACCTGATAGGTCCATTGCCAAGGGCAACAAGAAATCGACGTTGGCTGATCGTCGCTACGGATTATTTTACGAAGTGGGTTGAAGCTGAACCATTGACAAACATCAGAGACAAAGATTCGATTAAGTTCGTCTGGAAGAATATTATAACCAGGTTCGAAATACCCAAGACTATCATCTCAGATAATGGAACGTAGTTCAATAGTAAACCTTTCATGAAGCATTGTTCGGAGCTTGGCATAAGAAATATTTACAGCTTGTCGGCGTACCTTCAAAGCAATGGGTAGGCCGAAGTCTCAAACAAAACCGTATTAGACGGAATTAAAAAGAGGCTGGAGGACGCCAAGGGAAGATGGGTTGAAGAATTACCTAATGTCCTGTGGACTTTCAGAACCACGCCATGAAGATCAACGGGTGAAACTCCATTCTTGCTAGCTTACGGCTCGAAAGCAGTCATCCCCCTAGAGATCAGTCTTCCTACCCTCAGGACTTCAGAGTGGGAACCAACAAGAAATGATCTAGCCCAATCCCAAGCTCTAGACTTGCTAGAGGAAAGAAGAGAACAGGCAATGATTAGACTAGCCTCCTATCAACAGCAATTGAAGAAAGGATACAATAAGAATGTTCGGCCAAGATCTTTCCAACAAGGTGATTTGGTCCTAAAAAAGGTTCTAGGCAACACAAAAAACCTGAATGATGGGAAGTTAGGGCCTAACTGGGAAGGACCTTACAAGGTTCGGACAGTTTCGGGTGTTGGCGCCTATCACCCGGAAGATTTAAAGTCCGTACCCCTACTTCGGCCATGGAACATCAGTAACCTTAGGAAGTATTTTCATTAACTTACCGCTTTTCTCCACTTCTTTAAAAAAAAAAAAAAAAAAAAAAAAAAAAAAAAAAAAAAAAAAGGATATATAAGGAAGAAGGTAAAAAAGTATATACCAAATGACAGATTGTAGATAATAATGCTTATGAATATCAACTGAACTATTCAAAGACTTCATTGACATTCCTTTTCCTTTTCACATATCTATTTAAAAAAAAAAAAAAACAACAACAACTTGATTTAGGCTTCAGTCAACCTAAATCGTTCCTAAGTGCTAAGGCCCAGGATGACTGGCAAGTTAAAAAACTAACTTGACTTAGGTTTCATTCAACCTAAATGGTTCCTAAGTGCTGAGGCTCAGGATGACTGGCAAGTTAAAAAACCAACTTAACTTAGACTTCAGTCAACCTAAATGGTTCCTAAGTGCTGAGGCCCAGGATGACTGGTAAGTTAAAAAACCAACTTGACTTAGACTTCGGTCAACCTAAATGGTTCTTAAGTGCTAAGGCCCAGGATGACTGGCAAGTTAAAAAACCAACTTGACTTAGGTTTCAATCAATCTAAATGGTTCCTAAGTGCTAAGGCCCAGGATGACTGGCACGTTAAAAAACCAACTTGACTTAAGCTTCGGTCAACCTAAATGGTTCCTCAGTGCTAAGGCCCAAGATAACTGGCAAGTTAAAAAATCAACTCGACTTGGGCTTCGTTCAAATTAAAACAGCCCCTAAGTGTTAAGACTGATAAGCTTAAAGGAATATATATTTACACATATATCTATTTACACATAAGCAAACCCATATGACTTAACTCAAAAGCGCAATACAAAATATCATACTCATAGGAAAGAGACTAGAGATCGGTCCAAAAAGGAGAAATTTAAATTATACACAACACAAGATTGTAACTTTTCCCCCATTCTCATAAAGGAAACAGGAAACACAAAATAAATAAAAAAGATTGTATCTTTTCCACCTTTCTTACGAAGGAAACAGGGAACACAAAATAAATTGAAATGTTAATAACATTAACTAATTACATCCAAAGTTTCTTCCCCATCAGAACCACCATCTCCTTCCTGGACCTCAACAACGGGAACCTGCCCATCTCCTGCTTCAAGATCCACTTGGCCCTCAGTGGCTCTCGCCTCTTCGCGCTCCTCAAGTGAGTCCGGTCTGAACGGGCGACACTTCGGTGCCAAGTCATACAACTCAGAGGCATCGTCGACCCCTACTCGGTCGAGGGCGGCATGCCATCCTTGAATAAAATGTTTGTTGCATTCCTCCGCGAGTTGAGACTTCAAGGAATTGGTAGCCTCATCGAAGCCTTGATCATAATATGACTAGGCTTCATCATCAGCTTTCTGTGCCGCCGCCCGAGCCTCATTAAGCTCGGCCCTGAAAGCATTGATATCCCTCCGAAGCTTACTGGAGCGCTCTATCTCCCGGTCGCATTTTTCTGACCACTCCGTCACTTGGCGCTCAACAGTCTTCAAGCCAGCCTCGGCGCTCTTTCTGCGGTTCTCAGCGACTTATATCGCGGTTGAGGCCTTCTTCTCAAAAGCTTTCAACCGAACATTCTCCTCAAGAGACTCACGGAGATGTCTTTCGGTCTCGAGCAACTAGGAGCCGGCCTAAAAAATCCCTTGAACGGCCTAAAAAGGCATACAATATCAGATGAAAATAAAGAAAGCAAGACATTTAGATGTAACAAGCTCTAAAAAGAAGAAGAAGTCTAAAAACTCACCAGGACAGAGTCACGCTTTAGATTCTTGAGCATACACTCGGAGGAGTCTTCTTGCCAGACCTTTATGTCCCTCGGGAGGAGAAGAGCCTTCCCAATTGCATCAACCACCTGCCCTCCTCCGGCCTCGTTGCCTTTTATGACCGAATCATCTTCATTGACCAGCCGCCCGTTTAATGAGAAAGCGTAGCTCCACTGTACTTGTAGCTCATTATTACGATGCTTCCGTTTGTGAGGAATGTGGCCAACGGCCTTTTGAAAAGCTCGGGTTGACTTACTTTTGCCCTTTTTAGAAGGAGATTTGGTTTTGAGAGGCTCGGTTAGGGGTAGCTCTTGTTGATCCTCGTCCTTACCATCCTCTTCCTCTCCTCTCTTCCTTTTCCTCACTACATCCTCCCCCTATGAGAACTCGGGAGGAGGATGAAGAGAAGAAGGCTCAGAAGACTGTGGGACCAATGTCCCGAGAACGGTTCTAATGTCAACGGTTCGCCTTTGAACGGGCATTTTGTCGTCTAACTGATAGGATAGGTCAAAAAGAGAAGGAAAATGAATGATTGGAAGACCGACCTCAGAAGGTTGGGTGGATGGAACAAAGTAGGGATCAGAGAGAGGAGTCACTAGATGAGGGATCTGAACTCCTGTTTTCTTTGTCAAAGGGACCGCCTGGATTATATCCTCCTGATCTCTTCCAGGCCGAGATACAGTCACCTCGATCTGTCTACGGTCCTTGACAACAAGTCCCTTTTGAAAAGACTTGTACGTGGGCACGTAGTCAAGAAGAATGGGAGTTGAACGAGGACGTCCTGCGCTATCAATGAAGCACGGTCTTTTAAGGAGATGCTCTCCAGTTTTCCTCTCCACAAAAGCTACGTCTTTCGCTGTAAAATCCTTATCTAAAAATGAAGAAGAAAGAAGCAAACAATTAGTAAAAAAAAAAAAAAAGAAAGAAAAGAGAAGAAAGAATGAAAGAAAGGAAGAAAAGAAGAGAAGAAGAAGGAAGGAAGCTTTATGAAAAGGCAGAAACCTGGTACCCCTGGGATTAAAGGGCAACTAAGAAATGGATTTTGCCAATTCCCTGTAATCACAAGGAAGTCTTTATCCCGACCCTTGCTAGAGTCCGGAAGTCCGATCACTAGCTTCCTTTCCCAATGACGGACGACTAGTGTGTATTGTTTTTTACCGGTCACTTGTAATCTATACACATATGTTATGTCATGTACGGTCAAATTTAGGCCGAGTTTATCTATCAGAACTGCAGTGCCCATGACAATTCTAAACACATTGGGAACGCATTGAAAGGGACTTAATCTAAAGTGGATTAAGAATTGGATAAAAAAAGGGTGCATAGGTATTCTAACCCTACCCTCAACTATTGCTATTATTGGTAGAATGAGATCTTGGTACTCAAGAAGCGCCAAGTCATCTAAAGAAGCGTACCGAATTTGTACGTCTTCGGGAAAGCCGTAACGTCTTTTAAATTAATCTATTTTTTGTTCGGTATCTATGATTTTTGCAAGTCGGCCCATAACTTAAAAAATTGACAAGATCGAGAATGCAACTAGAGGAATGGAAGTAAAACGAGAAAGTAAAAAGAACTTACTGATGAAGAAGACGGCACTAGAAAGAAGGAGACGAGGAAATTTGACTTGGAGCAAGGAGAGCGTATTTACCTTTCTCTCACGAAAATTCAGGGTAAAAAGTGAAAATGAAGTGGGGTCTTCCCTCTTTTTATACAAGCCTGTGAGGTCACGGGCAACCGGGACTTTGCTGGTCATGGGTCGGTAAAAAGTCCCATGTCTGGTAAGTAACTTTTCCTCGGCCCCCAATACCTTTTAATGATTTGACTGCTTCAGGAATGTCAAACGGCGCAATAAATGGGGCAAGCCGCCATGCATGAACCAGCAATAAAAAGTAGCGATTCAAACGTCGCATCTCCATAAATAAGGATCATCAATAAACCGAAGTAAAACTTCATTACCTCCCATAATACTACGGGTTTTTGATTGACCCTAGTAGACTGAACAACGTACACGGCATCATTATGTCCTTATGTCTCATTGTTTCGACCGAATGACATACATCCGACCGCATTTCAAAATACATAACGACCATAGACCAAAGATCGATCAATAGATGAGAACGCTAAATTAAACAAAGACAAGGAAGTTGAAGCTTTTATTCCAAAAAAACAACAACAACAACAACAACAAAACAAAACAATAAGTCAAAGCGTATCACCTCCCCCCTTCTCATGAAGGAAACAGGGAGCACAAAAGGCTAATTGTATCATTTCCCCCCTTCTTACGAAGGAAACGGGGAAAAAGAAAATAAAACAAAATGATGTCTATTATGTGGACAAACTTTTCCTAACCATCTACATTTACGTCGTCCTCTTTATCAGAAACATCTTCCTCCACGTCTTGAACCTCTTCGGTCTGGATTTGCTCTTGATGCCTTAAATCTTTAGCGGCCTCAGGATCCATAGGATCTTCAACAGCTTCAGAATCCTTCAAGCTTTCAGCAACTCCTTCTTCAAGGTTCTCAGGCATGCCCAGCTGGAAACGCTGATGCTTTTGGCCCAAAGGGTATAACTCAGAATTATCATCAACTGCAGCTTGGTCCAGGGCTGAAACCCAACCTTTGAGAAAGTATATGTTGCCTTCCCGAGCCAGCTGAGACTTCAAGGATTCAGTCGCCTCTTCAAAGCCCTGGTCGTAATAGGCCTAAGCTGCATTCTCGGCGTTTTGCGCCCCTGTCCAAGCTTCAGCCAACTCGGCCCTAAGTTTGTTAATTTCTGACCAAAGTTCACTGGAACAATCATACTCTCGTTCGAGATTTGCTGAAATCTCCACCACTTGGCATTCAGCTTTGTGTAGCCTTGCCTCGGTACTTTTGTGTTGGCTCTCAGCCTCTTGAATTCTGGCCAAGGCCGTTTTTTCAAGTTCGCACAACCGGTCATTCTCAATAAGAGATTCATTGAGAAGACGTTCGGTCTCTAGCAACCAAGATCCAGCTTCAAAAATTCCTTAGACAGCCTGAAAGAGGTCATCAAGTAAAAAAAAAAAAAAAAGGGAAGAAAACAAAACTCACCATGACCGAGTCACGCTTCAGGTTTTTGACCATCTGTGCCAAGTTGTTCCCTTGCCAAGCCCTCATATCCTTGGGAAGGAGAAGAGCCCTCCCAACGGCATCAGCTATTTGTCCACCCCGGACGTCTTTGCTTTTCCAGACTGAGTCCTCCTCGTTCACAGGTCGGTTGTCCACATAGAACTCGCAGCTCCAAGACACCAATGACTCTTTGTGATGTTTACGTTTATGTAAAACATCACCTGTGGCCTTTTGGGGAGTTCGGCTATTTTTGTCTTTTCCTTTTTTGGACGGAGATTTAGTCATGGAAGGCTCAGTTGGGGCCAATGCTCGTTGTTCCCCTGCTTCTTCAGCTACCTCCTCTCCCTTCTTCCTCCTTTTCATAACGAACTCCCCCTCAGAGAACTCGGGAGCGAGAGGAAGAGTAGAGGTTTCGGAGGCCTGAAGGGCAAGCGACCCCAGCACGGACCCCAAATTAATCGAACGCCTTTGTACAGGCATATCTTCGCTTATGTTTGGAGTGGGATCAAATATAGAAGGAAATCGGATGACTAGTAGTCCGACTTTGGAAGTCTGAACAGAAGGAACAAAGTTCGGGTCGATGAAAGGAGTCACAAGTTGGGGTATTTGCACCTCTCTTCTAACGGTCATAGGGACCGCCTCTATAATGTCCTCTTGATCTCTCCTAGGCCTTGAGACTGTCACCTCGGCCTGTCTGGAGTCCTTCACAGTCGGTCTTTTCCAGAAGGATTTATAGGACAGCTCGTAACCTAAAAGAATGGGCATCGAACGCGGACGCCTTCCGGAATCAATAAAACACAATCTCTTCAAAAGATGTTCGATAGTTTTCCTTTCCACAAACTTCACGTTCTTTGCGGTCAAGTCGTCATCTGAAATGAAAATGAAGAGCAATCAGTCGGAGCCAATAAAATATATATATATATATATATATAAAGTGTGAGAGCGGCAAAAACCTGGTTCCTTCGGAATTAAGGGGCAACTGATAATGGGGTTTTGCCAATTCCCTGTGATCACTAAGTAATCTTCGTCTTGGCCCTTGCTGGAATCAGGAAGCCTGGTCACTAGTTTCCTATCCGAATTTCGGGTCACTAAGGTATATTGTTTTCTACCGGTCGCCTGAAGCCTATATACGTAGGTTATGTCATGAACCGTAAGATTTAGGCCGAGCTTTTCTATTAGAACGGCCGTTCCCATTACTACTCTAAAGACGTTGGGAACGCATTGGAGAGGACTTAATCTAAAGTGGACTAAAAATTTGATCAAGAAATGGTGCATGGGATCCTAACCCCTCCCTCAACTATCGTAACAATGGGGAGGACAAGATCTTGATATTGGAAAAGCACGAGATCACCAAAAGGAACGTACCGAATATGAACATCCTCAGAAAAGCCATAACGTCTCTTAAATTCTACAATTTTCTCCTCGGTATTCACAAGTTTTGCAAATCGGCCCATGACTTAAAAATCTAATAGGCCGAAAGTATAACTAGAGTAACGGAAGGTAAACGAAAGAGTAAAAAGAAAAAACGAAGGCGGGACTTACAGATAAGAAGGCGGCTTGGAAAAAAAGAGATTTGAAAGAGAAACCGACTCAGAAAGCAAGAGTGGCGTTTTTATCTCTCTCAAAGAACAGATGTAAAGGTAAAAAATAAAGTGGGGTTTCCTCCCCTCTTATATACAACCGGTGGGACCACATGCAACCGAGGCCTAGTCGGTCATGGGCCGGTAAAAAACCTAAAGTTGAAAAGTAATTTTTCCTCGGCTTACGATAAATCCTTAATGACGAGACATTTTTGGGAACGCCAAACAGCGCATTAATTGGGGCAGACTGCCATTCTTAAATTAAACACTGAATTGAAGCGACGCCAACTTATCGTCTCATTTGAAAGGTACAACGATAGACCAAAGGGATTTATCTTCATTAATTGCCACAGTGTCCTATTTCGAGCCGAACAAGGAACTATTAACCGAAGTTCGTTTCATGAGATCGAATGAATTGTTCCCAACCAAATTCTATAATAATGGACCAAATAATATTTTCCTGGTTAAAAGACCAACCGTACTACTTCCAACCGTGTTTCGTTTGGTCGGATAAAACGGCAATATGTATTTTTCCACTATTTCGGTCAAATCTCTCTCTCTCTTTAACAAGAGTGAAGATTTGAGGGGCAATTAGAGGTGGCGAAAATAAAGTATAAAACAGGCCCATGGAAAGGATGGCCCAACTCCCATACGAATGAAGAAAGAGGCAAATTGAGTTCGGCCCAATTCCACACGGGTGGCAGACACGACTCCAGAAGGAATAATAGGGACAAAATAGAAGATTGTATTTTCTTTAGTTTATTTAATAACTGTCCCACATCGGAAAGATGGGCACAGAATACGAGGCATGATGTAACATAAAGTTAAAAGCAATCATTAATGAAGGGGATCTTTTTTCTGAAAAGTCTGACAAAAGTACTTCTTTCTACTTTAAGAAATTAATTGTAGCATCAATACGACCCACTACAAGAGTATAAATGGTGGATCTTCCTTTGTTGATAGTTTGATCAAACAAACACCACATCCACCACGACGTACGATGACTATGATCTTCCTTTAATCACCGAATCCACGAACCCTTTTGTTGAGAGTTTGAAGCAGAGTGTCGATCGACATTATGTTGATTGGTTAGATTGACAACCAACATGTTTGACTGGATTTTCATATTTTCTTATTCCTAGTATTTTTAAGAGATAAATCAAGGTTTAAGGTTATGATCAACCTTTTTAGGTTAACCCTACTTATGATTAATTTCTTTAAATTTTTAAAATAATTATTTATTCTTGGAAAGATAAATAACTATTTTAATAATTCAAAAATTCCACATAATCTCCTAGGATTATCCCATGTTTGAATGCCTATTATTATGTGCAATGTAGACTAATGAGAATTAAGCCTTTTAGTTGAATTTTAATCAGTCTTTTAAGGACTAGTCAAAACTAACAATTTTTAATCCTATGCATCAAGGTTCATTGTAAGACCATTTTTGTTATCATTGAAAATTGTTCTTTTGTATCATCTTAATCAAAACCTTGATTTCAGCTCGGAAAATACCATTATGCCCTCAAATCCCATGGTGACCTATTATGATGTGGATTTTAACCCTAAGTCACTCATGGAATCTTTACATGTGGATTTACAATTTTGTCCTTGGGCATTAAATTGCTAAAAAATAGGATTTATGTGGTTTCATAATGGGGTTGTACTATGAGACAAGTCATAAAGTTGAAATTCCGAACTTTAGCATTAAATCTATTTATTTATTTTTTTTTTTTAACGTGCTCTTTTAGCTTTTAATAAAAATAAGGAATTGACACAAAAGTTCATGCTTATTTTTAAAAATTACACTCAATGCCGGCTTATTTTGAGAGAAAAGCTAATAATAATAATTAATTAAATATTGGCTATTAGTTGAATTAATTTTGGTTCAAGTATGAAAATACAAAACACTTTTATTATGCGTTTAAAAAAAAATGAACAAATAAACATAAGAAATTCTTATATCTAAAAGCTCTTTATCAGTTTGGATACCAAACAAGGATAATAATTCAATAACGCTTTATCAATTGTCCAATGTTTTAAAGACTACAAAAACAATAATAATCAAGTCTTAGTCCTAAAATTTTTGGGGTCAGATATGGATACTCAATAAACTAGTTAAGATCGGTCACGTGTAGTGGATCCATTCATAATAGTGACTGAGTTTTACGTTAGCAGTCAACTTATTGCAACCCTCCTTCTTTATACGGGTTTGGGAAACATTTTAAAGGCTAAACTTTTTCTTTTTCTTTTTTCTTAATTGCAAAAGCTCTATAATTTAGGGCAAGAGAAAATAGTTTTAATGCCCTTATATTTCTTTTTAGTAAAAATTGTATCAAGTTTGGTAAATTTGTGAAAGAGCTTTGAGAACTCCCTTGGCTGAACTTTAGCGTTAAACTTTTTAGTTACAAATACAACATGAACTTATGTTAGGACCCGGTTAGGAGTTGAAGTTCACCATGTCATGTCTACAAGGACGTCTAATTGATATGTAAGAGCAACACAGCTGATTAGGTAAAAAAAATTCTATTATACCTACTCATAAACCCACCAACAAGCTCAATCTTGGACCAGATCCGACCCAAACGGCCAAACAGACTCAACAAAGTTAAGCAAGAACCCACAAACAAGCTCAATCTCAGATCATTCACAAAAACAACAAATCCAAGCTCAATCCCAAACCAGACCTGTAGATCATTCGCAAAAACCAGAAAATCAGACTGAAATCAAGGCCAAATCTGCGATTAGCAACAACAAAGCCACTATTACCATGGCCACCGAAACCCACTGACGTCGTCGAAACCACACTAAAGCCAAACCCACCGACGCCTTCGAAACCCAAATCCAAACCCACCGCCGTCACTAAAACCCAGATCTCAACCTAGCCATTGAAAGCCAAGTTAAAGTAAATCCACCATGGCACGGAAACCCAAACCCCGAAAGTAGAGAGAGACATTGAGAGTCTGAGAAAGACATTGAGAGACGTTGAGAGATGAGAAGAGAGAGTTTGAGAAAAATAGTAGAGAGACTGAAAAAGTCGTAGAGAGTATGAGAAAGACAGAGAGGAAAGAGAATTTTTTTATTTTTTGACAGGAGAGAGATTTGTTGAGTAAAAAAGGGTTTATTAATGTTTTACCTAAGCTACAGTAAGCGGTTATTATAAAGAATTGGATGAGATGAGATTTTTTGTGCTTTTTAGAAACAGTAGTAGTTATGCTTTTTAACTAAAATGTGAGTTTACCTCTTGGGATGAAAATGCTGTAACTGCTGGTGTAGACAATTTATGTGTTTTAACTTTTAACACTCTTTTATTTGATGGGATGGGTAGACATAGTAAACCAATGTTGCAAGGAGTTGAGAGTTGAGAGTTGAGAGCCACGTAGGATTTCGACTACTCATGTATCTCCAACGAAATTGCTCCAACAACACACACAAAAAGTGATTTGTCTTTTTGTTATGCACCATATGTAGAATTGACCCGCTCATTGATTTTTCCATAGCAGTAATAAAAACAAAGAAAAAGAATAACTTACTATACAGATGACGCTGGAATATCCTAAAATATATATTTCACCAGCTGCCAAACTACTCAAGCATTTGGTAAACTACCTCAGGAGGGCCCAATTTTTTACTAACTATTATATAAAAATTGAGAATAAAGCTTGACATTCATTTTTGGAGATTATAAAAAAAATAAAAATAAAAGCGATTCATTTTGGATGAACATATTATATATATATATATATATATATATTTACTAGATTTGAAATTTCAAATTTGAGCAAAATTTTTGTCGGTAAAGTAATGAAATTTGTTATTGTATAAATTTATTACTTAATAGTTATCTTTTCTTTTTAGAGTAAAATTTCATGTCAAACCAAAAAAGAAGTTATTTCATACCATTTACGTTCAGGAGTTTTACTTGAAAACTACTTAACATGTAATGTACTTGTCTTAGTTTGACGTGTGAGTTTTACTTTTTCTTCTATTTTTTTAATGAGTCGGGTTAACGAGTTCTTTTAGGACAATAGTTAAAGAAGTATTAATTTAATATTTTCACTTTATAGGAAATAGTGAAAATTTTAATATTAAAATAATACATAAACAGCTTTTAAAAGTATTTTAATCTTTTCATTCATTATTATAATATTAAAATTTTGTTATTTCCCATAAAGTGCAAACATTTAATAATCTTTAACTATTACCTTAATAACACCCGTTAACAAAATCATTTTTTAATATATTTTTTAATATATATATATATATATATACACATATTTTACGTAAAAAGAGGAGATTTAATAATTCATGGATATCTTTGTTGAAAATGTTGAAAATATAAGAAATTTGATGCTATTTGACTCAACTTTCATTGTTATTCTTCTAAAATTTTCATTATCACAAATGCAAAGTTTCAAGGATTACAAAACTAATTTAAGAATTATATTTAAGGATTCTTACAAGTATCACTGCAAGGATTTTACAAGTGATGTGAAATTTTGATGTTTCAATTTGGTTCTTGAACTTTCAATTGAACAACTAATTCCTCTAAATTTTTTTTGTTTTTTTTTTTTTTTTTTTTTTTTTTGATAATGGGGATCTAAACACTAAATGTCTTATTTGAAGAACACTAAGAGATGTCAACCGTTGAGCTGCAATTAATCCCTTAGACATTACATTTGTGACAAATAAAAACATATTTTCCATTAAAGCCTAACATAATAATAAATGGTGTGCACATTAAATAGTGACATTTCAAAATTATTGATGATTTGGCATAAATGCATATCAATTGATTAACTGCATTAAACTTTGTTTGGGACTAAGTTTTTACAGCCTAATGCAATAGGCCTAGCAAAATAAGATTCATGCATTCCGGCCTAAAAAATTGCCAAGGCTTAATCACTCAGGATCAGGACTAGACAAAACGGGTTTTGCCGCTTGTTACCACAAATGGCTAGAATGTCGGGTAAATAATTAATCAAGTTTGAAGATATAAGAGAACGTAAATAAACAAGAGGGTCATCTGTTCCAAGCCTGCATGAAAGCCCAAAAGGGAAAATTGTGGTAGTTATGCCTTGGTGGGAAAAATAGGATTTTTCTTCACCTATTTTGGTCTCTATGAGAAATCTTGCAAATGAGCTTGGAGTGTTTGCAAGCTCATGTTAGGTGTGTAGTGCAGGAAAGTTAAGTTCATGAGGAAGATGTAAAACTTATCCTCTAATCGAGTACATGATCATAGCATGAGCATATAAACAACAATATTATATCAGATGTGATTAGGAGAACATACTTGAATCCATTGATGAAATTAATAGAAGTAATAGGGCGTCTTCTACTCTCTTACTCTCTTGAGTTCAAGTCTAATGGGGAGACTTCAAAGTGATGATAGGTTAGAGTGAGAGCAGGGACCCCTATAACGCTATATTTATATGATAAATATAAGGCCTTAATGTAAACCCTAAACCCATAAAGGATTTACCCAACTTAGGCCCACACATTAAAATACCCATGTCCTACATTATTAAATGTAGCTAAGGTGCACCAAAGCCCAATAAACAATATATGATCACATTAAACTTAATGGGCTTTACCGGTCAACTCTCTATCATACGGGGCATCCTATCAATTCGGTTTTGACACAAAAGAATGCTGCTCACAAAATAAAATCTTACATTCTCCCACTTGAGCAGCATAAGTCAAAAGATTTTTTTTTTTTTTTTTTTTTTTTTTTTTTAAAGAAGAAAAAATTGACTCTCCGAATTGATAATACTCTATGTGGCCACAATCCTAACAGAATGCCCAAGAGAGTAACACCTTAAACTTTGTCCTTAGTTAAATGAAAACATAAGTATCCAATTATATAGGTCAATACATCCAAAATTGATATAAGACCATACATAGTCAAAATACTTATAATTCCATCAACTCAGGTAATATGGTATGGTAATGTGTGGTATGGAAATTACATGCAACTGTGATCACCATGTCGATTTCCATAAGGTCCAACAATATGTTCTTATCAAGAACCAATAACGCTTCCCAAGAAGCTCCTTAAGACTGGCGAAAACTTTATGTCTTAAGTAGTAGAACTTTCACTCATAGGTCCAAGCCTGTATACCGTATGAGTTAACCGCCCTGCTTAAAGCTAAAACATGCTTTAAGACTTTTCCTGCCATAATAAACTTACATGTGCACACAAAATATGGCAAATAACATAACACGCATAAACAATGCATAATCAATATTCTCGAGAATGTAAATTGACTTAGTCAAAATAATAAACTGTAGTTTAACTTAAACAAAAATATAACTCCCACTAACCAAAAACATCAAAATTTTCAACCAACCCCATATGAGTACATATGAGTAACATGCTCCTTAAAAATTTAGGAGGCAATCCTTTGGTTAGGGGATCAGCAATCATCTCCTCTGTGGCTATATGAACAATAGAAGTTTGCAACTCTTGAATCTTCTCTTTAACAACCAAATACTTGATGTGCATATGTTTTAATCCAGTTGACCTTTTATTATTCTTTGAAAAGCAAACCGCAGTGGAATTATCATTGTAGATTGTCAAAGGCTTAGAGATGGAATCCACAATTTCTAACCTTGAAATAAATTTCACAACCAAATTGCCTCACAACAAGCTACATACTCAGTTTATCTCCTTTAACAATAGAAGCGTCACCAGCTGAACACATACTTATATAAAACCTCTTAAGAATTCTATTAACATAGTGCTTTTGAGATAGACGAAGAATGCCATGAGACCTGTCATGATGAATCTCAATGCCAAGAGCAAATGAAGCTTCACCAAGATCTTCCATCTCAAAATTATTGAACCAAAACCTTTTAGTTTCACACGGAAAAATCCAAATCATTGCTAGTAAGAAGAATATCATCAACATAGAGCACCAAGAAAATAATCTTGCTCCCACTAATCTTCAGGTATATACAATGATCAACAATATTTCCTTTGAAACCATATCTGTCATAAAACTCACCACCCCGTCCTGATCTAACAATCTTTTCCCTTTTAAGTTCTATTTCAGCTTTATAAATTTTTGAACATATCCAAAGCCTCAGATTTTTCTTGTATGAGAAGAATATATCCATAACGAGAAAAGTGGTCAATGAAAGTAATAAAGTATTTATATCCACCCAAAATGGCAGATGTAAATGGTCCACAAATGTCAGTATGAATGATCTCCAATAGCCCCTTATTCCGGGTAGCCCCTTTCTTCCTAGCTCTCGTAATTTTCCCTTTAACACAATCAACACAAGTCTGAAAATCTAAAAAGTCAAGAGAATCCAGAATACTCTGAAAATATGAAAAGTCGAGAGAATCCAGAATACCATTTCTAGTTAACCTCTCCATTCTATCTCTCGTAATATGCCCTAAATGTCTATGCCATAATATCGAAGAAAATTCATCATTAACACGTTTAGATCCAATAGTAGCAAACACATGATGAGAAAAAAGGGTAATTTAAATCTAAATCTAACTTGTATAAGCCATCACATAAAATACCAGAAGCTACCTCATAAGAACCATAATAAA
Source organism: Fagus sylvatica (assembly GCA_907173295.1). Taxonomy (NCBI): domain Eukaryota; kingdom Viridiplantae; phylum Streptophyta; class Magnoliopsida; order Fagales; family Fagaceae; genus Fagus; species Fagus sylvatica. The sequence goes on along the minus strand of OU015769.1, from coordinate 19,503,247 downwards.
AGAAAAAATCTTGTATTACCAAAATGAAATACAAAACCACTAGAATCCAATTTAGAAACAGAAATTAAACTGCGTCTAAGAGAAGGAACATAAACGACATCGTCCAAAACTAAAGCACCACCAGAAGCTAAAGGTAAATTAACTACTCCTATGAATTCTACTAAAGCCTTCTCTCCATTGCCCATGTAGACTGCAACCTCTCCATCATTTGGCCTCCTCTTGCTTTTGAATCCCTGCAAGGAATTTGTAACATGAATAGAGGCACCAGTATCAATCCACCAAGAATTCAAAGGAACGTCCACCAAGTTAGATTCAAAATAGACAAGAGCTAGAGGGGTACCTTTCTTCTCAAGCCAATTCTTAAAACGGTTACAATCTTTCTTAACATGTCCCTTCTTTCGGCACCAGAAGCACTTTCCTTTCATGTCCTCATTCTTATGCTTGAACTGGGGTTTGGAATTGTTAAAATTGCCACCCTTATTCCCATTTTGATTGTTTCTGTTGCCCTTATAAAACTTCCTCTCGCCTTCACTATGATTATGGGTCACCATATGGGCACTCTCAGTCTTACTCTTTCGCATCATCTCCTCCTGTTGCACCACAATTGCAGTCATCTCATCTAACCCCCATTCACCCTTCACAACATTATAAGAAGTCTTAAGAGCACTAAACTGATCAGGAAGAGACTCAAGGATCAACCATACAAGGTAAGAATCAACTTTCATATCCCTCAATCTCATTGCAAGATTAGTCATTCTCATGACGTGTTCACGAACCCCAGTAGTACCATCATAAGTAGTGGTGGTCAATAGGCGCATGTAATTACTCTTCTCTGCCTTTGTCAAAAACAACAAATTTCTTACTCACAGCAGCAAGATAATCCTTCGCATTGTCACACTGAGGAATGCTATTCTTGATTGTCTTGTCCATAGACAAACGCATAATCATCATACATAACTTGTTAGATTCCGCCCATTTATTAAAATAGGCCTTAGCCCCAGCAGAACTTTGAGAAGTGATTGCATCAGGCTTATTAACCTCTAAAGCTAAGTCCAACCTCATGATAGCCAAAACAACACGCAATGTCTCATTCCATTCCTCAAAGTTTGTCCCATTCAATGTCTTGATAGAAGACAAATGCGAAGAAAAAGAAGGGGTATCCAAGGCTGACAAAATATGAGATATTTAAGCTCACCAAAATTGCATATGTAAACAGACTATATGCAAATTAATATTTCATTAAGAAATTTATTCAGATTTGTCAGAGTAAACCATATAAACATAAATCTGACAAGAGTCCTAATGCATCATTAGGATCTGCTTTTGGAGCAAAGACCATAATATGCCACAGGACCTTCACAAACAAGTGGAAAAGCTAAATATACTGATGACAAAATTTTTGAAGAGTTCAACACCTTTGGGGCAGAAGAATTATTCTAAATTTTGGCATCCATACATTTACTTAACCCCATTGGAAATTCCACCAAGTAAAGACCCTCTTAAGGAGATAATCATTACCCGTCTGAACCCCAATGCCATTGCAATCCAAGAACAATTAATAATGATAAAACATTATAAAGAATTCAACAATTCTCGTCGACCTTAATGGTATGCCCACTGTGTGGAAACATAGTCATCCAGCCCTACGAAAACTGATAAATCTTTGGATGCATCACAATATCCATAATGTCCAACAAAATATTTTCAGCATGTATACAAATTTTCTCATTTCAATTTACAATCAAATATTGCATAATTAATAAACAAGTATTATGCATAATCAATGAGAAAATAAAAGTGAATCACACTAAAATTATAGTGCAAGTTATACACAGCCATTAAAAGCTGAAAATATCATCATTTTTTTTTTTTTAAAGGCTGCCCCATATTCTGTAATCTTTAGGACTCAAAGTGTACTTATTAGTTATCACGTTTTGCTGCAATTACTAACATGGCAAACTACGCACTTTTAATGGTTCTTTTCCTTTCTAATCCTAAAAAGAAACAGAACCAGTGTTTATTGTTCGGTTTTACTTCAATTCTTGACTGAGGCTTACAAAGTGATAGATCAAGTTGCAATGTATGAGATTGACCAGCTAATAATCTATGGAGGCGAATAGTGTGGCTTTCTCAATGGGCATGGCAGGATTACCATGGATTTGTCTTATTGTGAAACAATAGAATCCAAAATATATACCGATTAATACAGCAATATTAATACTGAAACAATAGCAATACCGAATTTGAGAATACAACCGAAACCGATTGTAACAAACCATATATATAAATATGTTAATACGGATTGAACTTAATATATATAACATATAACATATAACAACCCATATATATGAATATGTAAATACCAATTCAACTTAATATGTATATAACATGCAATTGAACTTAATACGAATAACTTAATATGAACTATATAATAACATATAACATATAACAATATGTATATAACATATAACATATAACAACGTAATATGTTAATGTTAAAACCGATTGAATTAACGCATATATATGAATATGTTAATACCGATTCAACTTTAATATATAAATATATATAACATAGGTGCTAAGACTATCTTTATTTTGAATCCACCAGTGAACATATATGTCTTTATTAGCCGCCATACACCAGTAAACATGTATATCATATATGTTAATACAGAACTTGAGAATTTGAGATTTGCAAGTAACTCTCCCAGGAACTAGTAACACGTTTTCATCAGTAAAATAATTTGAAAATAATATAATATTTCATAGCCCATGTATGAGCATGAAAGCTCTGATACCAACTGTAAAACTTATCCTCTAATCGAGTACATGATCATAGCATGAGCATATAAACAACAATATTATATCAGATGTGATTAGGAGAACATACCTGAATCCATTGATGAAATTAATAGAAGTAATAGGGCGTCTTCTACTCTCTTACTCTCTTGAGTTCAAGTCTAATGGGGAGACTTCAAAGTGACGGTAGGTTAGAGTGAGAGCAGGGACCCCTATAACCCTATATTTATATTATAAATATAGGGCTTTAATATAAACCCTAAACCCATAAAAGATTTACCCAACTTAGGCCCACACATTAAAATACCCATGTCCTACATTATTAAATGTAGCTAAGGTGCACCAAAGTCCAATAAACAATATATGATCACATTAAACTTAACGGGCTTTACCGGTCAACTCTCTATCATACGGGGCATCCTATCAATTCGGTTTTGACACAAAAGAATGCTGCTCACAAAATAAAATCTTACAGAAAACTCATAAACCTGTTGGATAAAAGCTCATACCCGTTTATGTTGGTTTAATTACAATTAATGTTCATTGTCTTGAACCCACAAATTTATGGGTAAATTATAAATACTCTCGGAGTACATTACTCATTCTCTTGCCTCTTACATGAATAGTAAATCTGCTAATTACGAGCCATCATTCCCTTTGTGGCAACAAACCAAACTGAATTGGCTTAACCGAATTGCCTTGTTGCACAAAACAAAACCAACCCCACCTCTCATAAATTCACTACCCAAAACTCCAATTTTGCTAATACCTGACGTTTCAAACGAGTTCTTTCCTTCTAAGGGATTTTTACAGCACCCTATTAAGGCCCTACCCTAGACTATATATCCATTTGTCACAGGTCTATCTTTAAATTCATGCATTTACTTGTAATTACACTAGGATTTGGTACACATTTGATACAAGCTTTAAGGGATTGTACATAGTTTGTTTGTTTTTTTGGCTAAACTTGTACATAGTTTCTCTCTAGGTTTCTCTAGTGTTTCCTTTAGTTTTCTTAGATAATTGGAGTGTGATCTGCTCGGATTGATCAAGGAGGCCTAATTCCCCCTAAGAACTACCAAATTGAGTGATTGTAAGGAAGATAGAGTTCAATCCAAGGGAACTCTATCACACCACCAGGTTGTTATAAAAAGAAAAGCCAACAAAAAGCTCCAACATTAACTTACCTCCACGAAACTCTCTATTTCAATTATGCTCGTTGAAAATCAAACAGAGAAGGTCTATTTTCACACGTAATCTATTTGTCACACAAAGGTTTTGTATTTTGTACACGTGTAGAATTGAGTCTTTCTTTCATTTAACAGTATATATATTTTCCTCCCTTTAATTTGTGCATTTTCCCTCATTTTTCATTCATTAATGCAAATTATTAATTATAATAATTTTGCTCTCACATTTTCTCTCTATTTATAACAATAACCTGATATGATAGAATAAAAAATGCACTGATAATCGTCATTAGTTCCTCTTGCTGATATGAGTAGTGAACTCGAACTCTCCAACATTATTGAAGGTCCAAGATGATACTAATCAGATCTTGACGCGTGATTAAGACAACAAAAATGATCCCATAAACTAAAAATAAAGTAAAAGAAATTAAACTAATATAATGTTGATTTCTCAAATTAGGGGATAATTACTGAAATCTAAAGTCCAAAAATTGAAATTGAAATTGAAATTTAAGGTGTAATTATTTTGAGTAATTGAGTTAATTTTAACATATATAACTTTTTAAAGATTGGCGTGAAAGCAAGTAGAGTCTTATGTACGTAAACAATTTCTTAAGTTAATTATAACTTGAAACGTGTGCAAGCAAAGTTGTATCATCATTATTGATTTTGTTTTAGATTTTGATTTAGATTTATTAGATATTAAAAGAAAGTAAGCAGCCTGATCATGATTAAATTACATTTAAGCCTTTTTGTTTAAAAATCATGGTCAGTTGACGTATTATCTACCTTTTCGTACAACCACCCAAAAAAAAAAAGTAAATAAAAATGATCCACATTTAGAAAAACATAAAAAACAAAATCTTGACAAAGACAAAGACAAAAACCCCTCCCCGGTCTTAATTTATCCCAAAGCAAACATCCCCAGAATCCGAACAAGTCTCAAAATAAATTATTAATTTAATTAGGATTATGGAAACTAAAAAACAAATAAAGAAACGAACAAACTGACTTAACGAAACGACAACACTCACCACTCTAACTTAGCGGAGTAGCTAAGGAGGAGTAGATCCCCAACTTTTCTGAGCTTAAAAGTTTTTGACCTTTTTCTCTCTTATTTTCTCTCTCCCCAAACACTATTCTCTCTGACACACTCTGCAAAACTCTCCCTGTCTTTCTCTCAGCCCTTTGTCCCTTTCCTCCCGAAAGCTTATCAACTTTTGATTCTCTCTCTCTCTTTTCTATCCGATCGATCATGCTTCAGAGCTTGGTTCCGCAATCTCCAATATCCAATCCTAATTCCGCGATGAAATCGAAGCGCGTGGACCGCGACGACAGCTCAGACGACGAGACTACGACGACTAAGCGGAGGAATTATTCCGACGAAGCTTCCGTATCCGGAGAGAAAGCGACGGTGGTGGTGGTGGAGGAACGCGACGAGAGCGAGTCGAGTGGGCTGAGACTTCTCGGACTCTTGCTACAGTGTGCAGAGTGTGTCTCCATGGATAATCTTGACGACGCCACCGATCTCCTCCCGGAAATCGCAGAGCTATCTTCGCCTTACGGATCGTCACCGCAGAGAGTCGGCGCGTACTTCGCACACGCGCTTCATGCGCGCGTGATTACATCGTGTCTAGGAATGTATTCGCCGATGAGCTCGAAAGCTTTAACTTTGACTCAGTCTCAGAGAATCTTCTCCGCTTTACAATCCTACAATTCTATCAGTCCCTTAATCAAGTTCTCTCACTTCACTGCTAACCAAGCTATTTTCCAAGCGCTAGACGGTGAGGATCGCGTCCACGTCATCGACCTCGACATAATGCAGGGACTCCAATGGCCTGGATTGTTCCACATCCTCGCTTCCCGAAATAAAAAGATCCGATCCATGCGGGTCACCGGGTTCGGATCCTCCTCCGAGTTGTTGGATTCGACAGGTAAACGACTTGCCGACTTCGCGAGCTCGTTAGGGTTGCCGTTTGAGTTCCAGCCAGTGGAGGGCAAAATCGGGAATTTGAAAGACCCGAGTCAACTCGGGGTGAGGGTGAGTGAGGGCGAGGCTATAGTGGTTCACTGGATGCACCATTGCTTGTACGACATAACTGGGAGCGATTTAGGTGCGTTGAGAATGTTGACTTTGTTGAGGCCCAAACTGATCACGATCGTTGAACAGGACCTCAGCCACGGGGGTGGTTTTTTAGCAAGGTTCGTCGACGCCTTGCATTATTACAGCGCGTTGTTCGACGCGCTTGGTGGGGATGGATTGGGTGGGGACAGCGTAGAGAGGCATATGGTGGAGCAGCAACTGTTTGGGTGCGAGATTAGGAACATTGTGGCTGTGGGTGGGCCCAAGAGGACTGGGGAAGAGAAAGTGGAGAGGTGGGGACAAGAGTTGGGTCGGGTCGGGTTTAAACCCGTTTCTCTTGCGGGTAACCCGGCTGCTCAAGCTAGCTTGTTGCTTGGGATGTTCCCTTGGAAGGGTTATACTTTGGTGGAGGAGAATGGGTGTTTGAAGTTGGGTTGGAAGGATCTTTCTTTGCTAACCGCCTCCGCTTGGCAGCCGTCCGATTGAATTAATACGATTTAGGGCATGATTGATCGGAATTGGTAAGACTAGGATCATGATGCACAAACCTTGTATTGATGAATGGGGATAATGAGCATAGAATCGACGTTTTTTTGGAACATTTCAATGTTGTTGAAGGAAGTAGGAGTTTGAGGATCTTTTTCTTTTTCTTTTTCTTTTTCTTTAATAATACACTTTTCTTGAGGACATTTGGGACATGGAAGCATCAAGTGAAGTAGTCTTTGTTTACTTTGTTGTAATTCTTTGTAAGGAAAAAAATGTAGTTAAATTTGTTCTTTGTGTGTATTTGAGAAAAGGAAAAAGAAGAGAGAATGATCCTTTCTATTTTGAGGTAGCTCGCCTCGGGGGATAGGTACTAAATTGAAATGGGAGTCATTGAATTTTTAAATAGTTGTAATTGTTTAATGTTAATTTGAATAGACATGTGAACCTTTCCTAGAAATATATGTAAGTGAGAGTCATTGTATATTTGACTCTGGGTTTTATGTTTTTTTTTGCCATGTGTTATAATAATCTTCACAAATTATGAAAAATAATTCAGCCAAAAAACTTGTGTCCCACATTGACATTGTGCTAACTAAGGTTTGAAGATATATCTTAAATCTGCCACTTGCTCTTCAAACATGGGGCAGGCTTATCATCTGGCAATATGGCTTTCATTTATCTAAATATTTTTTTTTTCTTCCTTTTGTTGCAGCTAAAATTTAATTTAATCTTTTTTCTTTCTTTTTCGATTAAATATCTTCAGTCCTACCTTTGGGGATGCAGTAGTTTTCCAAAAGCTTTATGGTTGAACTTATAGCCTATCAGGATGTAGCTACAATTTCCATTTGAGACCTTTTTTATTTTATTATTATTTTAGTTAAAAGAGGATATTATAGACACTAAAGCTTTATGGTTGAACTTGTAGCCTATCAGGATGTAGATTGGGGATGCTGAATGAGGAATTTAAAACTTTGCTACGAGGGATGTGCAGTCTCTAACAATACCGATATAAAACATGTGGTGATAGTATTAGTTAGGAAATGTAAAAGCATCAAGTTCCACTATCCATTAGGTGAGCTCGAGTGTTTTAACAAGTAAAAGTTCATCTCCAACTGTCCAAAGTTTTGCTAAAACACTTATTCCTCACCTAATAGATCTTGAGAAGCCAGCTAACCACAAAACATTATGATCTGATCTCTAATTAGTCCCCCACAACCCAATTTACTTGTGTTTCTTAGAGAAGAGCCATCAGTGTTTAGTTTGAACCAACTAGGGGATGGGTTTTTCCGTTTGAGGGTTGTTGATTTTTATTAGTAAAGGGGTAGAGGTGTTGTTGAGAGTAGGGGTGTAAGCTTCACCGACACAACCGACCAAACCGCAAGAACCGCACCGAACCGCATCTCACCAAACCGCAACCGATCTTAATAGGTGCAGGTGCGTGTAATAGGAAAACCGCACTATAAGGTGTAGGTGCAGGTGCGTGTAATAGAAAAACCGCAGAAAACCGCACCGCACCTCTCTGATTACACCCCTAGTATGTTATACTTGTATGCTAATGCTATATGCAGGTGATGTTACATTATATTTGTATGCTAATGGTATGTGAAGGTTGAGATTGAGTTATATTTGTATAAGGATGATATATATGTGCAGGTTAAGATTTAAAATTATTATTCATTCTATAAGATATGTATATTATAATTTTTTTTTCTTAAATATTCAGGTTGAGATTGGAAACTATGATTTATATTTGTATGCTATAGTTAGCCAAATTTTTGAGTTGTTGTAAAGGTGGATTTTTTAAATTCAAATTGACATTTGGACTAGCCCAATCCGACCCAAATGAGTCCAACCCAAACTGCAAGTCCGCACCTACACCGCACCACACCAAACCGCACCGCACCGCGCCAAAACCGATCTTAATAGGTGCAGGTGTAGGTGCATGTAATAGAAAAACCGCACTATAAGGTGTAGGTGTATAAATCCAGAGAAAACCGCACCGCACCTCACCGATTACACCCCTAGTTGAGAGCTGGTTTCGCAGACCCAACACCTTTTGGATTTGAAAGCCCAACACTAGCCAAGGTCCCAAGCAAACACCAAAAGACTAAGGCCCAAACAACTAATATGGCCTTTGGAGTTATAGAGCCTAAACAAGAGGCCCAACAATTACTCAATCGAAAGACTACACGAAAGGCCCAACTTACTAGGTCCAACGGCCATAAAAGGCCCACACTGTGCGGACAGAGACTCATAAGATGAATGGGTTTTGTTGAACTCAAAAAGGCATAACTTATTAGGTCTAGCGACCATAAAGAGCCCACTTCAAGCTAACTTAAAAGACTCCACATTGACAACTTCACCAAACAAAAGGAAAGAGACTTAACAAATGGGATCAACTGAACCCATTTGTTGCTCTGCAACACCCAATCCATTCAATCGAGCTCTGCCTGATCACAACCAACTAAAAGACAGATATTACTCAAATGAGGTAGGGTTTGGAAGGTTAGGGGGTATGAAGAGATTCATAACTTATGCATCATTTCCTTCTTGGTAAAGGTGAGCTTAGGGATCTCAAACCCAAGAAGTAGGTGTATCAGCCAAGTGCATGTAGTGTTTTTGGCTGAATGACCTTTCTCTTCCTTCCTTTTCTCTCCTTAGCCAAAAGAAGAATGGATATTTAATGCACCGACTGTAATAGTTGACCCACGACAACCTTCCTAGGTGAACTCACCAATTAGAAAGCAATCTCCTTCCTCTTTGGGATAAAACTAAACCAAATGGCCAAATAGCCTTACTAGATCTGTGAAAAAGAATCTTTGTCCCTAGAGAACGATGTAGGGGTGCTGCCCAATGCACTTTTCAATTATAGATCAGTTCAATTAACTGGTAGAAATGCATTATGCATGCGTGTTTGTGTCGGTGAGTGGTCTGTTTTTGTTCTAAATTTGAATATTTTAATCAAATTTAGAACAAAAACATGGTTTTTAAAATAATTACCCGACCTTTTTGGACCAACCCTCTAAATTGAAGGTTGATTTTTAATGGAAGAGTCGTCACTTATCTTAGGTTGAAGGAACAAAATAAGAAATTTTCCTCAAAGTAATACATCTTTATTCATTCTTGTAATTTTTTGTACAATTACAAGAAAGAATATGTAAAAAAAAAAAAATGAATTACAAGTAAATGATTCCCTAGATACAATCTAAGAAAATTACAAGTAAGGAGATTCTTAGTTACAATCTAATAAAAAAGAATATTTGTATTGTTACAAAGCACTTTTCAAAATGAACCATCAATCCAAATTCGGGGGCTTGGTTATAAAATGGGAAGGTGTTAGACATCCCATTCTACCCAACCTAAATTGGTCTTCTAGATTAGACTTGGTCAAATTTCCATATCATGTTTAAATGTTAAAAAGAGAAAACATGTTCACATTCAAATCAATTTTAAGGTTCAAGTGATTATTAGATTCTTTTCATAACATATTGCATGTTGTAGTCATTAACATGGTCATAAATAGAAAACAATCAATCGCTTATAAACATGTAAGAACTTTGTTTAGAATGTATACTTGCATACACCTTGGAATGGTTCACTTGGTGTTCCAATGACAATTGAAATCTAAGTTTTAACTGCATGAAAAACACGCTTGTAATCTCGAATAAAACAACTCAATTCTCTAATAAACAAATGGAATAATGAAGAGAATGAGAGTGTTATAGTGAGCAATCCGTGAGACTGGCTTGTATGGCTGTGACACCACTGCAATGGAACCAAAGAATGATTGCAAGTAAGCCTCAAGTGAAGACTCAAACAAAGCTTCGTCGTAGTATCTCCAAACAAGAACTCGAAAGGAACCTTTTGCTTTATTCTATGGGGGAATGATATGGAAATATTTAGGTTACCATCAAGACAACTTGGGATGCCTTCTCTAGAGAAAATTTTCGGTCCTTAACCCTAGCCCGTACCTCTCTTATTTATAGTAGAGGTTTGGAGCCCAATTTCAATTTTCAAATTTCAAATGAGAGGGCATGATTGATGGGAATCAAATTAACTCTCAAAAGTCTTCTTTTCCCTCATTATGTACTATTTGTAGTTGTCAAGGGATGAGAAAAACGTGTATGAGAGTCAAATAGGGTTGACTTCAGTAAACTTAAAACTAAATGTGCCTATCGACACATTTATTTTTAGGAAATGTGCCGAAAATGGGGTACTGTGTGTTGATCTGCACATTTTGCCCAAATTAAAGTGTTGATCGGCACTTTTATGTTTACTCGTACTTTCCTTTTTAAAATCCAGCTTGCACATTTTTATGACATTTTTCCGACAAATTTTCCAATTGTATTACCTGATTTCCACCTCTTTCAATCACCATTAATCACCAACAAATTAGGTATCAATCAATTACCAATTAACCAATCAATCAGCCATAGCATGCATGGAGGTAGCGAAATGAGATGTCTACACAGGGTTGTGGATTTTTATTAGTAAAGAGGTAGAGGTGTTGTTGAGGGCTGGTTTTGCAGAGCCAACACCTTTTCGATTTGAAGGCCCAACACTAGCAAAGTCCCCAAGCAAGCATTAAAACTCTAAAAGACTAAGGCCCAAACAACTAATCTGTCCCTTGGAGTTATAGAGCCCAAGTAAGAGGCCCACCAGCTATTCAATTGAAAGACTACCAGAAAGGCCCAACTTACTAGGTGTAGTGGCCATAAAAAGCCCGCACTATGTGGAAAAAAAAAACTCATAAGATGAATGGAATGTTGAACCTAGAAAGGCCTAAATTAGAGAGGACCCAGTGCAACCTAGAGTAATGAACTCAATGAAATATTCTTAGAACAATCTTCCCTTCTTTGTTCAATAGTGGGCTATTGCTGGGCGACATCAAATTACCAGATTGGGCCTAAGTTGCACTGGGAATCATTGGGCTTAGAGCTGGTCCAACAGGAGTCTAAGGCTTGACACCACATTTTTGAACCCGAATCCAATAGAGAGTCATTAGTTAGATGGAAAAATTCCAAAGCTTTTTGGATGCAAGTGGAGAACAAGGGTATTTATGGTGAACCAAAGCGTCCAGATTGCCATAATGAAGAGGAGAACAAGGGTATTTATGGTGAACCAAAGCGTCCAGATTGCCATAATGAAGATGACTTGCCAAGAGAGAGAGAGAGAGAGAGAGAGAGAGAGAGAGAGAGAGAGAGAGAGAGAGAGAGAGAGAGAGTTAGTTTTGGAGGTACAATTGAAGTGCAACAAAGTGGGAAATAGGGAGGAGAAAGATCCAATTCAGTTACTAGGGGATTTTGAGACAATTCCAAAAGGATTTTATAAAACTACAATCACAGAGAATATGAAAGGGGATTCCTGAGTGAGTTTACAAAAAGGGCAAAAGTCATCTATTGGGATCCCTCTTTGGGAGAGGCAAGATTTTGTAGGGATGCTCTTGTGCTTGAGACCTTAAAAAATTGAGAATCTGCTTGCCACTAGTCGCATCAATATGAGATATTTAGGAGAGCCTAACCAAGAGGTGAAAAATATATAAAAATAAAGGAAAAAAAAATCTCATGTTACGCGGGAAATTTGTAAGGCATTTACTGTTCCATACAATTGAATCCAAATATTTTGGGTTCAAATCTCTATCTTGGTCTCACTTCCAAGAGATTTATCTTGGAATTTACTTAGTATATGTGAAAAGGGATAATATGCACACTCAAAAGAATAATTAATTAAGATTCCACCCACTAGCAAAAAAAAAATCCACCCATTTCAGGAAAAAGAGAAAAAAAAAAAAAAAAAATGGCATGGAACTTATACTTTTTCCTTTTTGGTTAGAGAGATTTTGCTTAATGATCTATTTTTTAAAAGTATTTTGTAAAAAACATTGTTTTAAAATTATTGAGAAAAATAACTTTTTGCTTTTCTAAGAAAAATTTAAAATTTTGAGATATTAAAGTGAAACTCATCTTTTGTATAAACGAGTTTCAATTAGAACTCACAAAAAAGATTAAATGTCTCAATAATTTTCCAATAATATTTATTTGTAAAATGATATAAAAAATAATATTATTAAGAAAAAAAAGATTCGACATCGGACTCATTAGAAAAAAAAAATGGAGTCCAGGTCCACACATGGGATGAACTGTGAAATTTGAAAGCTCTGCCAATGATGGTGAGATATTTGCCACTTTTTTCAATCCAATGTCCTAACTTTTGGTTTTTAAGTCAAATGATGGCATGTCAAATGATGGCATGCACTACACGTGCATTGACAAAAATAATCTTTCTTAAAGTAGAATCAATTAATCGTCTATGCAATGCAACCATAATCAAATCAGCAGACTAGTTATGTCTGTGGGGCGGTTTTATTAAAAAAAAAAAAAAAAAAGTTTTGTCTGTGGGGCAATACCAAGACAATCCTCTATAATTTGGAAAGTACTATATTTTTTTTGTTTGATGATATTGCAAGAAATTTTAGAGCCAAATGTACTGTTCCATGTTACCCCTAGTTATACTTTATTGCTTTTGGGGGGATTGAGTACAACTTTCATGTCTACTGTGTAGAAAAAAGGTAAAGTTGATTTTGTTTTGTTTCTTAGTAGTCCAAAGTCTTTGGTTAATATGATTGTTTTTCTTTTCTAGTTTACTTCCTTGGCAAGAGGACCAGGTAGTGGGATGTGCAAGGGCAACCAAAAAAAAAAAAATTCAGAAAACCTATTACAAATATATATATATAATATTTTTATAAGTAGAAAACCTACAAATATTGCTCAACATTATTGAAGAAAACACATATTCTCATCTAGGTTAAAAAATTCATTTAACGGGTCATTCAAACAACTATATCAAATCCTAAAAGAAAAAAAAAAAAAGCTATAACAAATTAACATTGACAGATAAGTAGACATATACATTTCACTTTAAAATATATATAGAAAACAATATCATATACTCAATACATTTTTCTAGCGAAAAGATTAGGGATATAAAGTTTCTTTAAATAAAACCTTATATACTATAGTTTTCTTGAAATTGTACCATAACTTAACCACGAAAATAGAAATTTTGAATTGAAAATTATAATTACTAATTAGAAACCTTAATCACAGAGAAAATACAAATGATGAATGAATTATATATCCAAAAAAATGGTAAAAATGAACACTTTACTTGAAGATTGAAGTCTAATGACTAACGAGTGTAAATCAGTGGTGCATAAGACCAAAAGAATAAACCTTGGCCTCATGCCAAAGTCGTCGACTCACAGCGAGAGAAGAAGTTACGTAGAAAAGATAAAAAAGAGAGTTGAGATTTAAAAGTGAGAAAGAGACAAGATTTGAGAAATGGAATGTGTTGGAAATATAAAATAAAAGACATGAGATTATCACGTGACCTTAGTAATATAGACCCACCTTTATTTATTTTATTTTTTAAAATTTTCTAGTGAGGCCAATTTTTATAAATTCCAAAATTTCTTATATATATATATACCTATGTAAAAAAAATAAAAAATAAAAAATAAAACTCATGGAGCGATAGGTGAAGTATGGAACATTTAGTAAACAATCCCCCTTAACTCAAGTCGTCAAAGATACCCAACTGGGGGTTGACCCCACTGAGATGTATGTAGCCCTGCCCATTGACCTAGCATTATATATGTAACCTTGCCGTTTGAAATAAAGAAAGAAAAAAACAGGAAAGAAAGAAAGAAACTCACCATAAAATTGGGGATAATTGGATTTATAGTCTAGAAGCCAACACTTATTTTTTGCTTTGTAGCTAAATTCCAAACTAAAATAAGGTAACGTTAAGCAAAACCGAGACTCAATCTTCAGTAAATTACCTAGCAAAATAAAATATTTTTAATAAATAAAGGCACAATCTGGTCGAGCTCATTGCGTCAAGTTCCGAATAGCCAACATTTTGGCTGTTGCCTCTTCTATTAAGTAATCCGAAAAAACCAAAACATTTCAATTAGAAAATCATTTAGTGTTAGGTTATGCATGAACAGACTACGCAACCACCAATTATAGAAGAGGTTTTGTATTGAATGAGCACTATGATTCTTACGTTATCCATTTCAAAATACTTTGTTTTGTCTGAAGAGTCTATTGATTCGTTCATGATTCATGAGTTTGGCATCCATAAAAGAATAAGTATAAAGCACCAATAAACGATCAAGATGAAAAATCTTTTTTCGTTGGACTACAAAGATTAAAAATATTAATGATGCAAAACTTTTTTTGTATTTCATGGGATCTCCATAGTCACTAAGGAGAGTGCCTACCTTTTTTTTTTTTTTTTTTTTTGGCTAAACAAGAGTGCCTACCTATTACACAACAAATCTGTTTATTTTATATAAGAGAATAATTGTTGTCTATTTAATTTTTTTTATTGGAATTTAATGAGAATTTTATTAAACCTGGACCATCAAAATAGATGAGGGGATGGGCCTAGCTCCATCTCTCTCAACTCTCAAGAGCTTGGGAAACCAAGGTTGGGATATGATAGATAGACACTGGCCCTGTCCATTGTCCAATTACAAAAAGCCGCCCAAGTAGCTAAGTGATGGGCTAGCGAATTACAGTCCCTACTTGTCTATTTATTTGAATAATACTATCTTCTTCTGTCTATATCTTTTATCTTTTAAAAATTCTAGTATGCACATAATTACTGCAAACTATGTATTCACAATGAACATAAGACATTTTGTTCTTGAGGAGGAAGTGTATAATCTAACTAATCTACTTGTGCGGGTCATACATTTGGGTACAGCTTTTAGTTTTTACTGATTTATTGAAAATTAATTAAAATATAATTTAGGGAGGTTTTAAAAAGTTATATTGTTTCTAAGATCCAACCTAACATAGTATTTTTTCTTCTTTTCTTTTTTGGCTGTGCAAACTAACATAGTCTTGATAGTTAATATCTTTTGGAAAATTATGAAAGTATCATGGTAATTGGTAACCACTAACCATGATGGTTGATATATATATTTGTGCTGATACAAAACATAAATGCTATAACTTTCTTCATGTTATCAATTGATTGTTTATCGACTAGCAGAAAACGAGATAAGGAAATCAAATATGTTAATACAACAAAGAGAAATTTGAAATGAACAAAGTCATGCCATAACGATAATAATTTGAAAGATTTTATATCACTCTCAACTAAGTTGGTATAAGAGGAAAAATTTAAGAGCCACGAACTTATCAACAGCAACAACTTCAAATTCCAAAACCCTTTTATTTTAGGAAGCGAATTCTCATTTATGTAAGAAAACAAAAAAAAAATCTCATTCAACATAAAGTGAAGCCAAGTGCCCTTATAAGTTATAATTTATAAATCAAATTCATTTTCATCTGACTGCCAATGTGCATTTCTGCTTAGCCAACAAAATGCTATATAGTCCTAACAAATAAGTTAAATCAAAGTATGATGATTGAAAATGAGCAAGAATACTCAAGACACTGATGCATAAAGAACAAACATCATTAGAAAGAAAACAACAGAATAGTAAGCAACATGTCTAAAGATCTCCTATTTTGTTTCTCACAAAGTGCACATAACCATGACCATTGTTTTCCTATTCTTGAGTTACAATTCTTGCACAATGTTGCAGCAAACTTTAAAATGGTTAATTTGTCAAACACTTGGTGTGTTCAATTGCATAAAAGTTTCTAAAGTCAATTTCACGGACAGTTGGTGTGCACATTGAATAATTTACACTTATTAATTCAAAGCACAAAATAATTTTATGAAGCTATACATCAATTCTAGTCTCCTCCATGGATGAAAGACATTCTCTAGATATAAGTATAATCTAGAGGAAATGTTGAATTAGCTTATTATATATAATATAAAATAACATCGGTTCTCGATATAAAGAAAGAGAGAAAGAAAAAAGTTATTCTGACTATAAAGTGAAATCTACTGAAGTAGGATGCATTCGAATTTGATCTATATTGTTAGTTCTTTGAATTAGTGAAAGTATTCAGTGCATTCGACTTATTACACTCTTCTATTACATAAAAGTGGATTCCACATATGGGTCCTATATAATTATAGAAATAATAATTTTTCTTTGGAATTGTTAAGTGGTGTTCTAAAATAGTGACTATAATTTAAGATTTAATTTGATCTACTAAACTGCAAACCTAATAATCTAGGATGCATTCAATTTATTTATTTATTTATTTTTTCACCTCAAAAAGAATATCCCAAATTGTGCACCTCAAACATTATTATTATTATTTTTATAGGAGCTACAACATTAATTGATAAAATAAAAAATAAAAAACGAATCCATTAGGCATTTGGCCCGAGGTGTTCCTCTCTCCCAATTAAACCATCTCTACAGGTTCGACCTCCTTTATATAAATTAGATTAAGAATAAAATAAAAGATTTTGCTTTAAAAAAAAAAAAAAAAAATTAATGCCACTAATCCAATCCAATCCAACCCGACCTAAACTTTAATTGAATAAAATCTAGTTGCTTTCCCAAAGGAATAATGATTTTAATACTTTATACTCGTAGTATCATTTACATTTGTGAATTGTGATTATAAAAAAAGTAGACATGTGAAGCCCAAATTAATCCGGTAAAACTCAATTAATACAAGAAGCTGAGTCGCTGAGCACTGCCCTAACCGATCCATCCGGTTTTACAGAAAACCCCCCAAAAAGCCTCTCTTCTCCGCCCTCAAACAGATGCGGACCCAAGTAAGTTTCCGCGTGAGACGATGATCACGCTAGTACAGTGCTGCCGTTTTATGTGGGCTATAATAAAGCTGATGTTGTAAGGAGGCGCATCCCTCTAATGAGACTAATCCTCTGCGTAGGGTTTATCAATTGCTTTGAACGAATGTCGATATACTACTGCCCTCTATGTAGGGTTTTGTATCCCTCTATGTAGGGTTATGTATCCCTTTTGTAGGGTTGTGAATTTTTATTAAATAAAAGTTTGCTAATTATCAAAAAAAAAAAAACTACTAACCACCTGCTTAGAACACATTTTTTCTCACTCATTGATGGGAATTGTGCTTGTGAGTTGTGATTAGGGAGCTTGGGCAATATCTTGAATGAGCAGCAAAGAGGTTTATATGTTACAGCTGCTGTGTGTAGCCTGCTTTCTATTGGATTTAAGTTTGTTTGATATCCAATAGGTGATTCACAAATAACTTGTAAGGTGGGAGTTGTTTTCTAATTGTATTCTTTCCCATTTGAAATCATAGCTCATGTATCATTACTTCTCTTCTTCCTTTTGGTTATTTTTATTTCAAAATTTATGTTTTATTTCAATTTTAGAAACGGTAAGGGAATGCCAAGTTGAAAATTTTGGGAGGAATTTTATTAGTTTGCTAGGTCCAATTTGCAAATTTTGAGTAAGCCTGCTATCTATCGTTGGTGGCATTAAATGATTTTTTTTTTTTTTTTTCTACATGGCTTTCTATTTAGAATTGTCAGATTTTGTTAGATGACTTTATTTTAACTTTTGTCAGTTGCCATGATTCTATGTTGTGCTACCAAGTTAATTAAGTGAAATTATATTTAGAATATTTGTTTTATGCTACAAATGAAGGTATCAATGATGTTATCGGACCTATTGGTGCTATTGGTAATAGGTAGATTCACATAATACATACAGAGCAAGAAAAGGATAACAAATATGATTTAGAATGCTCGTCATTGATGTCAATTTTTTATGATGGATTTTGTTTATGCACTTTATTTTTCCATTTAATGTTTAGATGTTATGTAATGGGTGTGAATTTAAATGCACTTAAATTTTAATGTGTAGAAGATATGTTACTATAACTATCCTATTAAAATTTGGTTTAATGTGAAAATATTCTTTCAACATAATACGAAAGTAATTTTCCAGAACAGAATGTATTTTGTTACCAAACACATCCAGACTGAATTAAGTAAGGGTAGCTTTGAATACAACCTACCCTTTAAAAGGGCTATTATATATGTATCATGAGTGTAAGTAGCAAAAAAAGTATATATTAAAAATACAAAAATTTGAAAACACATGGGAAGGTAACCGTTAGAAGGGGGGCACCCAGAAGAAGGCGACTTTTCATCTTGTAGATCGGACGGGTAGCATTCACTAGCCGTTAGATTTAAAAATTTGTAAAGAAGACCCTCTCAATGTGCGGACATATATCCGCTCTAATTGCGTCTCTATTTCCCAACGTGTAAACCTCCAAAAACCTAAAACCACTGAGAGAGACAAAAGAGAGCGAGACAGTGAGAGAGAGAGTGAGAGAGCTTCTGGGTCTTAATGGAGTTTTCTGAGTAGTCTCTCTCTCTTAATTTTGAAATTTCAAGATCAAATAAAAAATAAAGGGCTTTCGAAGTTTGTGGCACTGTGATTTTTGGGGATTTTCATTTTCTTCTGCTTGTTTGATCGGAATCGGTAATGGGAATTCTTGCTTTTTTTAATTTACGATCTGGGTATTGCTTGTTTTTTGTTAATTTCACTTCTTGGTTGATTCTTTTTCTACTTCTTTCTGATTCAATTTTTTTTTTTTTTAAATTAAAAAATTAAAAATTTTATGGAGGGGTTTCTGTGTTCTTGGTTTGCCTTTTGGGTTTTGTAATCGGATTTTGATTATTTATAGTTGTTCTTTTTTTTTAGGATAGAGAAATGGCTGGATCGGACGAGAACAATCCGGGCGTGATCGGACCCGTAAATCTTCAAGGTACTTGACCCGGATTTGAATTTCTTTTTTCCTTTATTGGTTTGTGAATTTATAAATTTAGGCTCTTAAACCCTAGTCTGAAAGATGGGTTTTTTTCATTGTGAATTAGAGGAGGGATTTCGTGCTGGAAATGGAAAATTGGTTTCGGGGATTGGGCACAATCGGAGAGCACTGAGCAACATTAACAGGAATATAATAGGAGCTCCTCCTTACCCTTATGCAGTCAACAAAAATGTATTTTCAGAGTAAGTACTTAAAACCCTACTGTTTGTTTGCTTGATGTGGAAAATACAAGAGGAAAGTAGAAGAAAATGAAAGATTAAAACTTTGTGTGATTCATCTGTTTTTTTTTTTTTTTCCTTGCAAAACTGAGCATTTGGCTTTGTGGAATGGAATATTTATTTATTTTGGGTGCTTTTGTTTCTTTCTTTTCTAGATTTTTTTGTTGCACAAAAGGGATAGTTTTATCAAGGTTCTTTGTCTTTAAAGACCTACTTTTGATCTTTTACAATCTTTGATTACTTTGTGATTTATTTATTTATTTATTTATTATATTCAGAAAACAAGCAGATTGCAATAAGAAACCATCCATTCCAGTGCATCGGCCAATTACTAGGTCAGTTATCTTCTCCAAAATGTTTGTTATGTTAAAAAAATTGTATTTTCTATTTGGCTTTTAATTTTGGTAATTTTTTAGGAAGTTTGCTGCCCAGTTGTCCAACAAGCAGCAACTTATACCTGAGGTACTGTTTCTGTAAACATGGAAGGCAGTTTATTTGTGTAAATGGTTTTAGTATAAGATTGGATTGATGTATAATTACATTAACAGGAAACTGAGAAACCAGTACAATTGGCCTCACATCCAAGTGAGCCTGAAGATTGTACCATTATAGATGCGGAAGACCACTTCTCCGTGCCAATGTTTGTGCAACACACAGAAGCAATGTTGGACGAGATTGACCAGATGGTATTTTCCTCTCTCCAGTCTCCCCTTCCTGTTTTTTTTTACTGCAAATCATATCAAACTTTTGGTTGGAATGACATTTATGTTTAAACTTCCTGCAGGATGAGGTAGAAATGGAAGACATAGATGAAGAGCCAGTTATTGACATAGACAGCGGTGATAAAAAGAACACGCTTGCAGTTGTTGAGTATATCGATGATTTATATACTCACTACAAGAAAGCAGAGGTGATGTAGAATCTATACTACCTGCTTCATGCTTTTATCTGTTTAATTCATCGAACTGCTTATATTTTTGTTTAAGTCTAAATTTCTTCTCTTTCTATAACAATGAATGAATTTGACATATATTTGGAGGATGAGTTCGAAATGGTCTATTAGCCAAAAAAGAGTATCTAAAGCATGAAATATCATATTGTAGGTGAGAGCTTTGTAAGTAATTTTTGGTTGATGATATGTGTTGGCTTCACGTAGATGTTGCTTAAAAAAATTTTGGAAGATTGTCAAAGAAAATGTGATAAAAAAAAATATTGGAAGATTCTTAAATTAGGTGGGAGTTTATGGTCCTAGATAGAAGAAGGGCCTACTGATGCATTAAGACGGTTTTGGTTGATGAATAGATGGTGTTGATGGATGGAAGTGTATATAAAATTGATACTTGCAAAATTTACTGATGTTGTTGTTCAATATGTTCTTGCAGAGTTCTAGCTGTGTCGCACCAAACTATATGGCACAGCAGTCTGATATTAACGAGAGGATGAGAGGTATTCTCATTGATTGGCTGATTGAGGTACATAAAATGTTGTGTTAGTGGCTTAAATGTAGGAGATGAATAATTGGTTTCATGTACTTCAACTGAAATCACTAACAAGTTAATGAATATAATAACAGGTGCACTACAAGTTTGAACTGATGGATGAGACCTTGTATCTTACTGTAAACCTGATTGATAGATTCTTAGCTGCTCAACCAGTGGTGAGGAAGAAACTCCAGTTGGTTGGAGTAACGGCAATGCTTCTTGCCTGCAAATATGAAGAAGTTTCAGTTCCAGTTGTGGAGGATTTCATTGTGATTTCTGACAAGGCTTACAGCAGAAAAGAAGTACTTGAAATGGTACATTTATGTAAAAGCATTTATCTTTTACATTTTTCTAAACTTAACCAGAATTAGAATATATGATTTACTTATATGCCTGCAGGAGAATCTAATGATCAACACCCTACAGTTCAATCTGTCGGTTCCCACACCATATGTGTTTATGAGGAGGTTTCTCAAAGCCGCTCAAGCTGACAAGAAGGTGTGTAATATAACATAAATCAACTAAAATTGCACACAGCTGTGTATATATTTTAGCAATGATTTTGATTAAACAGATTTTATTGTGACCCTGGATCAGCTTGAACTGCTGTCATTCTTCATGATCGAGCTGTGCCTGGTTGAGTATGAGATGCTTAAGTTTCCACCGTCTTTGTTGGCTGCTGGTGCAATATATACAGCCCAATGTACTCATTGTGGGTTTAAGCAGTGGAGTAAGACCAGTGAGTGGTACACAAACTACTCGGAAGAGCAACTGCTGTAAGTGGTTATTCTATCTTTTATACAGTTAGAAGTTCGTGAATCATATGCGATTGACCTGATGCATTTTACTGAATGGCGTTGTGTCTTTTCCATGTGTAGGGAATGCTCAAGATTGATGGTTGATTTCCATCAGCAAGCTGGGAATGGGAAACTCACAGGTGTTCAACGGAAGTATAGTACATCCAAATATGGTTATGCTGCAAAAACTGATCCTGCTAACTTTCTGTTGGAAGCCAGATTCTAGTAAGGCTCTCAAGAAACATCATCAACCAAAGGAGGCTAACTTTTATTAGGCAAATGGTGGGGGGGTGGGGTGTAATTGAGCAACAAAAGTTGCCCCTGGGTTCTTCAACGTATTATTTGGCATTCTCAAATTCAGTCTTTTATTCTATGTTTTATTTGAACATAGAAGGATTTTTTTTTCCCCCTTTGTAGAGGAAAATAATTTGAAGTTCTATTTGAACTTACTTTCCATGTTGTTCCGCTATGAATGATAAAATCAATCTTCATTTGTTTGTTTCCTGCTTGTACATTGTACACTGTTATCATTCATTGTCCACAAATGTTATCATTCATTGTCCACAAATGACTAAAACGTGACAAACCTTAATGAAATTCCAACTTAGTCGGTCAACCGTTGTCAGAAATTTGTTTGCCTCTTTTATGTTGATAAGATTAATTTAATTAGCTCTTGAACACGAAATTATGTGACCTGAATTAGCTCTAATAAAAAGTTGTGAACTCAGAATTATTTTCTCTCTTTGGGAATCAAAATTATTTCTATTTTCTAAAATGTATGATAGGCATCAAAATCAAATCTAAAAGTAATAAATTAAATCCCGAAGTTTCAAAAAGTAACAAATTAATCTTGAGATTTCAAAAATAATAAATTAAATATCAAAGTTTCAAAAAGTAATGGTTTAATATGTTACTTTTTAAAATTTCGGGGTTTGATTATTACACGACACCCCCTAAATTTGTAGGGTTTAAAATGTAATTTTCCCAAAAAAATACAAATAGAAGATTATTTAAGGCCGGTATAATTTTTCACATAACAAAAGTTGGTATGGAAATATAATTTGCCTTATATAAAGCTATAAACAACCATTCATTCAATCATAGATAAATTAAGGAAATTGTCCAAAAAAAACAACCAAAGCGCAGAATTGGGAGCGAAAGAAAATATGCAAGAATGCAAATTTTAAAAAGTTTCCGTTGCCGGGACTTGAACCCGGGTCTCTCGGGTGAGAGCCGAGTATCCTAACCAACTAGACTACAACGGATTGTTGATGTTAGGGTCCAAATTAATATACTTATACTTTCATACACCACCTGTGTCCGCGTTCCCCAAGGAAATGTTACAGCTGTGCTTTGATACACATGAATCTCTCAACTTTTGCTATAAGAAGTCAAGCTCACCATCAAAATAAGAGCTCACTTCCTAAGGAGAACTGACCAAGACCACCATAAATCTGCCAACTTAAAATGAAAAGTAATTATGTAACACTACACTGCCACAACCTATTTGTGGCTCTTTAATTATACAAGGGATTAAAGGAATAACACCATCTACGCTTTAATCCAATTTTTTTATGCTACTCATTATATATCTTTAATACAAAGGCATAGATCGGATAAGATCCATCTTAAAATAAAGTGATGACATTACTGAGTGTGGACCATACCTTAGGATGTATGAATTTGAAGGGAAA
>OU015769.1:19436016-19479626 GCA_907173295.1 Fagus sylvatica | reverse complement strand
AGGTGAGCTTAGGGATCTCAAACCCAAGAAGTAGGTGTATCAGCCAAGTGCATGTAGTGTTTTTGGCTGAATGACCTTTCTCTTCCTTCCTTTTCTCTCCTTAGCCAAAAGAAGAATGGATATTTAATGCACCGACTGTAATAGTTGACCCACAACAACCTTCCTAGGTGAACTCACCAATTAGAAAGCAATCTCCTTCCTCTTTGGGATAAAACTAAACCAAATGGCCAAATAGCCTTACTAGATCTGTGAAAAAGAATCTTTGTCCCTAGAGAACGATGTAGGGGTGCTGCCCAATGCACTTTTCAATTATAGATCAGTTCAATTAACTGGTAGAAATGCATTATGCATGCGTGTTTGTGTCGGTGAGTGGTCTGTTTTTGTTCTAAATTTGAATATTTTAATCAAATTTAGAACAAAAACATGGTTTTTAAAATAATTACCCGACCTTTTTGGACCAACCCTCTAAATTGAAGGTTGATTTTTAATGGAAGAGTCGTCACTTATCTTAGGTTGAAGGAACAAAATAAGAAATTCCCTCAAAGCAATACATCTTTATTCATTCTTTGTATTTTTGTACAATTACAAGAAAGAATTTGTAAAAAAAATGAATTACAAGTAAATGATTTCCCTAGATACAATCTAAGAAAATTACAAGTAAGGAGATTCTTAGTTACAATCTAATAAAAAAGAATATTTGTATTGTTACAAAGCACTTTTCAAAATGAACCATCAATCCAAATTCGGGGGCTTGGTTATAAAATGGGAAGGTGTTAGACATCCCATTCTACCCAACCTAAATTGGTCTTCTAGATTAGACTTGGTCAAATTTCCATATCATGTTTAAATGTTAAAAAGAGAAAACATGTTCACATTCAAATCAATTTTAAGGTTCAAGTGATTATTAGATTCTTTTCATAACATATTGCATGTTGTAGTCATTAACATGGTCATAAATAGAAAACAATCAATCGCTTATAAACATGTAAGAACTTTGTTTAGAATGTATACTTGCATACACCTTGGAATGGTTCACTTGGTGTTCCAATGACAATTGAAATCTAAGTTTTAACTGCATGAAAAACACGCTTGTAATCTCGAATAAAACAACTCAATTCTCTAATAAACAAATGGAATAATGAAGAGAATGAGAGTGTTATAGTGAGCAATCCGTGAGACTGGCTTGTATGGCTGTGACACCACTGCAATGGAACCAAAGAATGATTGCAAGTAAGCCTCAAGTGAAGACTCAAACAAAGCTTCGTCGTAGTATCTCCAAACAAGAACTCGAAAGGAACCTTTTGCTTTATTCTATGGGGGAATGATATGGAAATATTTAGGTTACCATCAAGACAACTTGGGATGCCTTCTCTAGAGAAAATTTTCGGTCCTTAACCCTAGCCCGTACCTCTCTTATTTATAGTAGAGGTTTGGAGCCCAATTTCAATTTTCAAATTTCAAATGAGAGGGCATGATTGATGGGAATCAAATTAACTCTCAAAAGTCTTCTTTTCCCTCATTATGTACTATTTGTAGTTGTCAAGGGATGAGAAAAACGTGTATGAGAGTCAAATAGGGTTGACTTCAGTAAACTTAAAACTAAATGTGCCTATCGACACATTTATTTTTAGGAAATGTGCCGAAAATGGGGTACTGTGTGTTGATCTGCACATTTTGCCCAAATTAAAGTGTTGATCGGCACTTTTATGTTTACTCGTACTTTCCTTTTTAAAATCCAGCTTGCACATTTTTATGACATTTTTCCGACAAATTTTCCAATTGTATTACCTGATTTCCACCTCTTTCAATCACCATTAATCACCAACAAATTAGGTATCAATCAATTACCAATTAACCAATCAATCAGCCATAGCATGCATGGAGGTAGCGAAATGAGATGTCTACACAGGGTTGTGGATTTTTATTAGTAAAGAGGTAGAGGTGTTGTTGAGGGCTGGTTTTGCAGAGCCAACACCTTTTCGATTTGAAGGCCCAACACTAGCAAAGTCCCCAAGCAAGCATTAAAACTCTAAAAGACTAAGGCCCAAACAACTAATCTGTCCCTTGGAGTTATAGAGCCCAAGTAAGAGGCCCACCAGCTATTCAATTGAAAGACTACCAGAAAGGCCCAACTTACTAGGTGTAGTGGCCATAAAAAGCCCGCACTATGTGGAAAAAAAAAACTCATAAGATGAATGGAATGTTGAACCTAGAAAGGCCTACTTAGATCAAGGTACAACCCTAAAAGACAGATATTACTCAAATGAGGTAGGGTTTGGAAGGTTAGGGGGTATGAAGAGATTCATAGCTTATGCATCATTTCCTTCTTGGTAAAGGTTAACTTAGGGATCTCAAAGCCAAGAAGGAGGTGTGTTAGCTAGGTGCATGTAGTGTTTCGGGCTGAACTACCTTTTCTTTTCCTTCCTTTTTTCTCTTTAACCAAAAGAAGTATGGTCATTTAATGCACTAACTGTAATAGTTGACCCAAGGTAGCCTTCCCAGGTGAACCCACCAATTACAAAGCAACCTCCTTATTCTTTGGGCTAAAACTAAATCAAACAGCCAAATAGCCTTACCAGATCTATGAGAGGGAATCGTTGTCCCTAGAGAACGACATTGGGGTGCTGCCCAACACATTGGGCACAACACCATCTAGTCAAGAAAGGAAGATCTAGGTTTTCCTAGATAGGCTAGTTTTAGCTATAAAGAAAAGAAGGGAAACAACAGACCTAACAACACGGTACAACAAGCCACCAACAAATAGCAAACAATAGCCATAGCCTGCAATATTGGAAACTTTAGATCTAAAATTCCATTATTTAGATCTATTCCAAAAAATACACTAGAGAGTCTTAGAAAGTCTTGGAGTTCATTACATGTGCCAGTTTCTCACTCTTTCTCCCATTCAAATCTGTTTGTTTTGGTTTTAAGGTTATATGTTATGGATCGTTGACAGTATTTTTTGTGGTTGAATAACACCGCTGAATGGATAAGCTCTTTCATGGTAACCAAGTTGTTGAACGAATCAGCCCACTATTGAACAAAGAAGGGAAGATTGTTCTAAGAATATTTCATTGAGTTCATTACTCTAGGTATATTATTTGCTTTTATTGGGTCCTGTCTAATTTGTTCAAATTGGTCTATTGCTGGGCGACATCAAATTACCAGATTGGGCCTAAGTTGCACTGGGAATCATTGGGCTTAGAGCTGGTCCAACAGGAGTCTAAGGCTTGACACCACATTTTTGAACCCGAATCCAATAGAGAGTCATTAGTTAGATGGAAAAATTCCAAAGCTTTTTGGATGCAAGTGGAGAACAAGGGTATTTATGGTGAACCAAAGCGTCCAGATTGCCATAATGAAGAGGAGAACAAGGGTATTTATGGTGAACCAAAGCGTCCAGATTGCCATAATGAAGATGACTTGCCAAGAGAGAGAGAGAGAGAGAGAGAGAGAGAGAGAGAGAGAGAGAGAGAGAGAGAGAGAGAGAGAGAGAGTTAGTTTTGGAGGTACAATTGAAGTGCAACAAAGTGGGAAATAGGGAGGAGAAAGATCCAATTCAGTTACTAGGGGATTTTGAGACAATTCCAAAAGGATTTTATAAAACTACAATCACAGAGAATATGAAAGGGGATTCCTGAGTGAGTTTACAAAAAGGGCAAAAGTCATCTATTGGGATCCCTCTTTGGGAGAGGCAAGATTTTGTAGGGATGCTCTTGTGCTTGAGACCTTAAAAAATTGAGAATCTGCTTGCCACTAGTCGCATCAATATGAGATATTTAGGAGAGCCTAACCAAGAGGTGAAAAATATATAAAAATAAAGGAAAAAAAAATCTCATGTTACGCGGGAAATTTGTAAGGCATTTACTGTTCCATACAATTGAATCCAAATATTTTGGGTTCAAATCTCTATCTTGGTCTCACTTCCAAGAGATTTATCTTGGAATTTACTTAGTATATGTGAAAAGGGATAATATGCACACTCAAAAGAATAATTAATTAAGATTCCACCCACTAGCAAAAAAAAAATCCACCCATTTCAGGAAAAAGAGAAAAAAAAAAAAAAAAATGGCATGGAACTTATACTTTTTCCTTTTTGGTTAGAGAGATTTTGCTTAATGATCTATTTTTTAAAAGTATTTTGTAAAAAACATTGTTTTAAAATTATTGAGAAAAATAACTTTTTGCTTTTCTAAGAAAAATTTAAAATTTTGAGATATTAAAGTGAAACTCATCTTTTGTATAAACGAGTTTCAATTAGAACTCACAAAAAAGATTAAATGTCTCAATAATTTTCCAATAATATTTATTTGTAAAATGATATAAAAAATAATATTATTAAGAAAAAAAAGATTCGACATCGGACTCATTAGAAAAAAAAAATGGAGTCCAGGTCCACACATGGGATGAACTGTGAAATTTGAAAGCTCTGCCAATGATGGTGAGATATTTGCCACTTTTTTCAATCCAATGTCCTAACTTTTGGTTTTTAAGTCAAATGATGGCATGTCAAATGATGGCATGCACTACACGTGCATTGACAAAAATAATCTTTCTTAAAGTAGAATCAATTAATCGTCTATGCAATGCAACCATAATCAAATCAGCAGACTAGTTATGTCTGTGGGGCGGTTTTATTAAAAAAAAAAAAAAAAAAGTTTTGTCTGTGGGGCAATACCAAGACAATCCTCTATAATTTGGAAAGTACTATATTTTTTTTGTTTGATGATATTGCAAGAAATTTTAGAGCCAAATGTACTGTTCCATGTTACCCCTAGTTATACTTTATTGCTTTTGGGGGGATTGAGTACAACTTTCATGTCTACTGTGTAGAAAAAAGGTAAAGTTGATTTTGTTTTGTTTCTTAGTAGTCCAAAGTCTTTGGTTAATATGATTGTTTTTCTTTTCTAGTTTACTTCCTTGGCAAGAGGACCAGGTAGTGGGATGTGCAAGGGCAACCAAAAAAAAAAAAATTCAGAAAACCTACAAATATAATATATATAATATTTTTTAATAAGTAGAAAAACCTACAAATATTGCTCAACATTATTGAAGAAAACACATATTCTCATCTAGGTTAAAAAATTCATTTAACGGGTCATTCAAACAACTATATCAAATCCTAAAAGAAAAAAAAAAAAAGCTATAACAAATTAACATTGACAGATAAGTAGACATATACATTTCACTTTAAAATATATATAGAAAACAATATCATATACTCAATACATTTTTCTAGCGAAAAGATTAGGGATATAAAGTTTCTTTAAATAAAACCTTATATACTATAGTTTTCTTGAAATTGTACCATAACTTAACCACGAAAATAGAAATTTTGAATTGAAAATTATAATTACTAATTAGAAACCTTAATCACAGAGAAAATACAAATGATGAATGAATTATATATCCAAAAAAATGGTAAAAATGAACACTTTACTTGAAGATTGAAGTCTAATGACTAACGAGTGTAAATCAGTGGTGCATAAGACCAAAAGAATAAACCTTGGCCTCATGCCAAAGTCGTCGACTCACAGCGAGAGAAGAAGTTACGTAGAAAAGATAAAAAAGAGAGTTGAGATTTAAAAGTGAGAAAGAGACAAGATTTGAGAAATGGAATGTGTTGGAAATATAAAATAAAAGACATGAGATTATCACGTGACCTTAGTAATAAAGACCCACCTTTATTTAATTTATTTTTTAAAATTTTCTAGTGAGGTCAATTTTTATAAATTCCAAAATTTCTTATATATATACCTATGTAAAAAAAATAAAAAATAAAAAATAAAACTCATGGAGCGATAGGTGAAGTATGGAACATTTAGTAAACAATCCCCCTTAACTCAAGTCGTCAAAGATACCCAACTGGGGGTTGACCCCACTGAGATGTATGTAGCCCTGCCCATTGACCTAGCATTATATATGTAACCTTGCCGTTTGAAATAAAGAAAGAAAAAAAGGAAAGAAAGAAAGAAACTCACCATAAAATTGAGGATAATTGGATTTATAGTCTAGATGCCAACACTTATTTTTTGCTTTGTAGCTAAATTCCAAACTAAAATAAGGTAACGTTAAGCAAAACCGAGACTCAATCTTCAGTAAATTACCTAGCAAAATAAAATATTTTTAATAAATAAAGGCACAATCTGGTCGAGCTCATTGCGTCAATTTCCGAATAGCCAACATTTTGGCTGTTGCCTCTTCTATTAAGTAATCCGAAAAAACCAAAACATTTCAATTAGAAAATCATTTAGTGTTAGGTTATGCATGAACAGACTACGCAACCACCAATTATAGAAGAGGTTTTGTATTGAATGAGCACTATGATTCTTACGTTATCCATTTCAAAATACTTTGTTTTGTCTGAAGAGTCTATTGATTCGTTCATGATTCATGAGTTTGGCATCCATAAAAGAATAAGTATAAAGCACCAATAAACGATCAAGATGAAAAATCTTTTTTCGTTGG
This sequence comes from Fagus sylvatica, assembly GCA_907173295.1. Lineage (NCBI taxonomy): Eukaryota > Viridiplantae > Streptophyta > Magnoliopsida > Fagales > Fagaceae > Fagus > Fagus sylvatica. The sequence goes on along the minus strand of OU015769.1, from coordinate 19,473,158 downwards.
ACTACAAAGATTAAAAATATTAATGATGCAAAACTTTTTTTGTATTTCATGGGATCTCCATAGTCACTAAGGAGAGTGCCTACCTTTTTTTTTTTTTTTTTTGGCTAAACAAGAGTGCCTACCTATTACACAACAAATCTGTTTATTTTATATAAGAGAATAATTGTTGTCTATTTAATTTTTTTTATTGGAATTTAATGAGAATTTTATTAAACCTGGACCATCAAAATAGATGAGGGGATGGGCCTAGCTCCATCTCTCTCAACTCTCAAGAGCTTGGGAAACCAAGGTTGGGATATGATAGATAGACACTGGCCCTGTCCATTGTCCAATTACAAAAAGCCGCCCAAGTAGCTAAGTGATGGGCTAGCGAATTACAGTCCCTACTTGTCTATTTATTTGAATAATACTATCTTCTTCTGTCTATATCTTTTATCTTTTAAAAATTCTAGTATGCACATAATTACTGCAAACTATGTATTCACAATGAACATAAGACATTTTGTTCTTGAGGAGGAAGTGTATAATCTAACTAATCTACTTGTGCGGGTCATACATTTGGGTACAGCTTTTAGTTTTTACTGATTTATTGAAAATTAATTAAAATATAATTTAGGGAGGTTTTAAAAAGTTATATTGTTTCTAAGATCCAACCTAACATAGTATTTTTTCTTCTTTTCTTTTTTGGCTGTGCAAACTAACATAGTCTTGATAGTTAATATCTTTTGGAAAATTATGAAAGTATCATGGTAATTGGTAACCACTAACCATGATGGTTGATATATATATTTGTGCTGATACAAAACATAAATGCTATAACTTTCTTCATGTTATCAATTGATTGTTTATCGACTAGCAGAAAACGAGATAAGGAAATCAAATATGTTAATACAACAAAGAGAAATTTGAAATGAACAAAGTCATGCCATAACGATAATAATTTGAAAGATTTTATATCACTCTCAACTAAGTTGGTATAAGAGGAAAAATTTAAGAGCCACGAACTTATCAACAGCAACAACTTCAAATTCCAAAACCCTTTTATTTTAGGAAGCGAATTCTCATTTATGTAAGAAAACAAAAAAAAAATCTCATTCAACATAAAGTGAAGCCAAGTGCCCTTATAAGTTATAATTTATAAATCAAATTCATTTTCATCTGACTGCCAATGTGCATTTCTGCTTAGCCAACAAAATGCTATATAGTCCTAACAAATAAGTTAAATCAAAGTATGATGATTGAAAATGAGCAAGAATACTCAAGACACTGATGCATAAAGAACAAACATCATTAGAAAGAAAACAACAGAATAGTAAGCAACATGTCTAAAGATCTCCTATTTTGTTTCTCACAAAGTGCACATAACCATGACCATTGTTTTCCTATTCTTGAGTTACAATTCTTGCACAATGTTGCAGCAAACTTTAAAATGGTTAATTTGTCAAACACTTGGTGTGTTCAATTGCATAAAAGTTTCTAAAGTCAATTTCACGGACAGTTGGTGTGCACATTGAATAATTTACACTTATTAATTCAAAGCACAAAATAATTTTATGAAGCTATACATCAATTCTAGTCTCCTCCATGGATGAAAGACATTCTCTAGATATAAGTATAATCTAGAGGAAATGTTGAATTAGCTTATTATATATAATATAAAATAACATCGGTTCTCGATATAAAGAAAGAGAGAAAGAAAAAAGTTATTCTGACTATAAAGTAAATCTACTGAAGTAGGATGCATTCGAATTTGATCTATATTGTTAGTTCTTTGAATTAGTGAAAGTATTCAGTGCATTCGACTTATTACACTCTTCTATTACATAAAAGTGGATTCCACATATGGGTCCTATATAATTATAGAAATAATAATTTTTCTTTGGAATTGTTAAGTGGTGTTCTAAAATAGTGACTATAATTTAAGATTTAATTTGATCTACTAAACTGCAAACCTAATAATCTAGGATGCATTCAATTTATTTATTTATTTATTTTTTCACCTCAAAAAGAATATCCCAAATTGTGCACCTCAAACATTATTATTATTATTTTTATAGGAGCTACAACATTAATTGATAAAATAAAAAATAAAAAACGAATCCATTAGGCATTTGGCCCGAGGTGTTCCTCTCTCCCAATTAAACCATCTCTACAGGTTCGACCTCCTTTATATAAATTAGATTAAGAATAAAATAAAAGATTTTGCTTTAAAAAAAAAAAAAAAAAATTAATGCCACTAATCCAATCCAATCCAACCCGACCTAAACTTTAATTGAATAAAATCTAGTTGCTTTCCCAAAGGAATAATGATTTTAATACTTTATACTCGTAGTATCATTTACATTTGTGAATTGTGATTATAAAAAAAGTAGACATGTGAAGCCCAAATTAATCCGGTAAAACTCAATTAATACAAGAAGCTGAGTCGCTGAGCACTGCCCTAACCGATCCATCCGGTTTTACAGAAAACCCCCCAAAAAGCCTCTCTTCTCCGCCCTCAAACAGATGCGGACCCAAGTAAGTTCTTTCTTCTCTCTCTCTCTCTCTAATATTTTTGCGTAGTGAATTTATTTCCATAATGTAAAAACCCCATTTTGTTTTTGAGGTGCACAATTGTGGATATTGTATAATTTGATTAGTGATAAAGATTGTGAGAATGGATTCAATAGAACCCGTGCCAATTTCACGGAATAAGCAAGACCCAGCATGGAAACATTGCCAACTTTTTATCAAGGATGGGAAAAATGGGGTCAAAGAAGAGGTTAAGAAGTGTACATATTGTGGAAAGTTCTTTAAGGGTGGTGGGATTCATAGGATCAAAGAGCATCTTGCCGGTCGCAAGGGGAATGGACCCACTTGCGACAAAGTACCTCCCAATGTTCGCATTTCGATGAAAGAGATTTTGGATGCTAAGAATTCGGTTGGTAAGAAAAAAAAGACTCAAATCATTAGCTCAATAACTCCTACTAGTAGTGATAGAGGCAATTCAAGTGTTGATCGTATGCCGTTGATTGAAGCACCCAATTCAAGTTTGCTGGTAAATCATTCTCCTTGTACTGGTGGCATTGATCAGGAGTGTCACGGGTCAAATGGTATACCCAATTTAGATTTGTTGATAAATCATGAAGAAGATGTTGCCACAAGTAATGTGAGTGTGGATAGAAGGAAGAGGGGGAGACGTGTAAATTCTTCTTTACTTTTTCCTACTGCTGGTGCTAATAGTAATGGTGGCATTGAATTTAGCAACCCATCTCCAATTCCTTGTGAAATAGACAATGCGTTTGCTAATCATGCACGAAGCATATCCAGTAGAATACCCAATTCGAATTTGTTAGTGAATCATGAAGAAGAAGAAGAAGAAGAAGAAGAAGAAGAAGAAGAAGTTGAGATAGGTAGTACAAGTGTGGATAGAAGGAAGAGGTGTAAAGGTGAAATATCTTTAGTTGCTACGGATGCTGGTATGGTAAATAATGATATTGAACTGGAAAGGACGAAGAATCAAGATATTCAGATGGCTATAGGGCGGTTTTTATATGAAATTGGGGCACCCCTGGATGCAGTGAAGGACTCGGTTTATTTTCAACCCATGATTGATGCAATTGCCTCTGGGGGAATGGGGCTGGTACCGCCTTCCTACCATGAGCTTCGGGGTTGGATATTGAAGAGTGTAGCTGAAGAAGTGAAGAATGATGTTCAGCAGTATATGGGGACATGGACGAGAACTGGTTGTTCTATTTTGGTGAACCAATGGTACTCACAAAAGGGTAGAACCATTCTGAATTTCACAGTGTATTGTCCTGAAAGAACAGTGTTACTGAAATCTGTGGATGCATCTGCCATCATATATTCGCCAGATGCTTTATATGAATTGCTTAAACAAGTGGTGGAAGAAGTTGGAGTTGGGCATATTCTGCAAGTGGTTTCTGATAATGAAGAGCAATTTTTTGTTGCTGGAAAAAGGTTGATGGACACTTTTCCTACCCTATATTGCACTCCTTGTGTTACTCATTGTGTAGATCTGATCCTCGAGGATTTTGGGAAACTCGAGTGGATTAGTTCAATAATTGAACAGGCTAGATCTATTACAAAATTTGTCTATAGGTATAGTGTGGTTTTAAATATGATGAAGAAATTTACTTTTGGCAGTGACATTGTAAAACTAGGTGTCACTCACTTTGCCACAAACTTTATGACATTGAAACAAATGGCTGAGCTTAAACTATGTTTGCAATCTATGGTTACTTCACAAGAGTGGATGGACTGCCCATATTCAAAGAAACCAGGGGGACTGACAATGCTACATATAGTAAGTAATCGTTCATTTTGGTCTTCATGCATCTTGATTAGCCGTTTGACAAATCCACTCTTGCGAGTTTTGAGAATTGTTGGTAGCCAGAAGAGGGCTGCAATGGGATACATTTATGCTGGAATGTACCGGGCAAAAGAAACAATTAAGAGAGAACTTGTTGAGAGACAGGATTATATGGCCTACTGGAGTATCATAGATCGCAGGTGGGAACAACACCGGCAGTTTCCTCTTCATGCTGCTGGTTTCTACCTTAACCCCAAGTTTTTCTATAGTATCAAAGGGTGTATGCATAATGAGATTGTGTCTAGGATGTTTGACTGCATTGAGAGATTGGTGCCTGATATAAAAGTCCAGGATAAAATCATCAAAGAGATAAACTCATACAAGAATGCTGTTGGAGATTTGGGAAGGAATTTGGCAATTAGAGCTAGAGACACTCTGCAACCTGGTGAGGGTCTTTTGTTTTTTTGGTTTTTTTTTTTAATAAGATTGGCATGTTATTTTTTTATTTTTTGCACTCATAAGGTCATTAATTTCACATTAATAGTTCTAGTTTCATTTTTTTTTGGTACATAAATATTTCATTAATCAAGAAAATAGTAAACCATGTACACAGGAAGTAGACACAGCAACAAACAAAAAAAACTTAAACCTCAAAAGAACAAATATCAAACATTTCCGATAAGGAGTAGGAAGAAATTAAATTAGAGGTGTTCAACCAATCGTATAAAGTCTGCAGGAAAGAGTGTTTCAGTGCTGGAACTGATTGCTCCACCCCAGAAAAAGTTCTAGTGTTCTGCTCATGCCATAAACACCACATGGGACAATGTGGGATAGCCTTCCAAATAGCACCAAACTCAGAATTACCTAAGCTTCCAGACCAGCAAAATAATACATCATCCACACCCCTAGGCATTACCCAAGAAATCCCGAACAAAGTAAAAATCAGATTCCAAAGTTCCTGGGCCGTAGGACAGTGCAGGAGCAGATGATTAACAGACTCGCCAGTAGACTTGCACATGCAGCACCAATTGATGATGAGTACCCTTTGTTTTCTGAGATTGTCAATAGTAAGAATCTTACCTAATGTGCAGACCTAATAAAGAATGCTACTCTACTTGGCACTTTGGATTTCCACACACTTCTCCACGGGAAAGAATTGCGAGTTGGCTATAGCAGAGTAGAATAATAAGAGCTTACCTCAAAAACCTTTCGACGTGCCGGCTTCCAACACAAGGAATCTAAACTGCTCCATTGAATAGGACATGCATAGAGGAGCTCCATGATAGAAGCAACTACTTCCAACTCCCAATCCTGAACCGGCCTACAAAATGCAATATCCCAATGACAGGTGGAACCCATCTATCGTAAATGATCAGTGACAGCAGCCTCAGGGACTCGAGCTAAGCAGAATAACTTAGGGAATTGCTCCTGTAATGGTTGATCCCCACACCAAGGATCATGCCAAAACTCGATTCCAGTACCATCCCCTACTAAAGGTGAGATGACTCGTAAAAGAATCCTAGCTAGTCCTTATGAAATTCCACAAGCTGACCCCATACGGTTCTTGAACCCGATGCGAGCACCAACCACCCCAGTGGCTGCCATATTTACTATCCACGACTCTATGCCATATTCACTCTTAAAAGCCTATCTCCACAACCACTTCCCCAAGAGAGCCTTGTTGAAAACTGACAACTTACGAATACCCAATCCCCCATGATGCGTAAACCTGTTCCCAGTTCACCAAGTGGTATTTATGCTCGTCTCCGAAGCCACCCCACAAAAAAATCGCTTTGCAACTTCTCAAGGCGTCGAGCTACACGCATGGGAAGGGGAAATAAGGATAAATAGTAGGAAGGAAGACTAGAAAGAGTGCTCTTAATTAGCGTAACACGTACCCCCTTTGAGAGATAGAGCCTTTTCCACCCTGCTAGACGTTTTTTCATCTTTTCCACCTACAGAATTCCAGATCGTTTTCCTTTTGAAACGAGGCCCCAAGAGGAAGTCCCAAATAAGTGAGCGGAAGAGCCGAAACTCTAGAACCCAAAATACTAGCCAACTCTGCAACGTTAGGTACGTGGCCTACTAGAACCAATTCAGATTTGGTCAGATCAATCTTTAACCCAGAAATAGCTAGAAACCAAATACTAGCCAACTCTAGTTTCATAAAGATGTCCAAGAAACTTTACCTCATACTTGGGTTATACATATAGCAAGCATGTTGAGTTGGCATGTAGAGAGCATATGCAACCATTAAAAAACCTATATGGGAAAAAAAAAATCTTAATAAAGGTGATTAATTTGTTGTTATTTTTTTTCATATATGTATAGATATGTTTGAATCTTCAGAAAAGTCTCCAGACGTTTGTTTAATCAGTTTGGAAAGATCTTGGTTTGTTAGACCTATTTGGTGTGTCCCACAAAGCAGTGGGGCTGGGGGAGGGGGGGTGAACGGCACATTCCTTTATGCAAATTTCATGCATGTGATTTTTAGAGGTGATAATTTTATCTATTCGTCATTGTTACCCAAATATCAACCTAAGAGGGGGGGTGATTTAGGTTGAGGCAAACTTTTTCGATTTAAATGCGGAATTAAAAACTATCTTCAAATAGCAAATGTTGATTAAGCAAATATAAGAACACAATTCAATTGCAATATAGATATGATATGAAATCAAGCACAAGTATGTATAAGCAATTGAATATGTAAGAAATATATAGAGAGAGAGAGAATCAAACACGATAGTTTTTATCGAGGTTCGGCTTCCCCGCCTACATCCCTGCCTCAAGAACATTTCTTGAGGATTCCCAAATCCACTATTTGATAATCTTTTTTCGGGTGAAGATCAAACCGTTACAAAATCTTCTTATGGGTAAAGATCAATCCGTTCACAATCTTCTTACGGTGAAGAGTAACCACAATCTTCTTACGGGTGAAGATCAAACCGTTACAAATCTTCCTTACACGGTGAAGAGTAACCACTGAGTGAAAAATCATTTTCACTCCTTAGGATTTATACCAAAACCTTAACAAAATACTCACAAGTTTCAACAAAGGATTGTTGTACAAAATTTGGCTCTCTCAAAGAGTAGTACTACACAATTTGCTCACACTAATAGTATATCAAAGATTTGATCAATATGGCTCAAGAAGTATTTTGAAGAAATTAATTTTCAATCAAGGATTTTGAATGATTTGAAAATATAAGCTTGCAGAAAGGATAGATTGATATAAAAGATGTTTTCCTTTCTTTCTCTAGATTTTCTCTTGTATGTTCTTGTGTTTAGAAACTCAGAATGAGTGGTATTTATAGAGAAAATTGATTTCTTCCCGTTATGGTGGTTGACTTGCTTTTCATTTGAAATTACACTAATCCAGTCGCCTGGATCCTAATGCAGTCGCCTGGATTTGAATATACAAATAATATTTTTGAAATTTATCCATTATAGAAAGCAATTAGCCGTTATAATTTGAAATTATACGTTATAATTTGAAATTATACTAATCCAGTCACCTAAATTGAGATTCAGTCACCTAGATCTGAATATACAAATAAGATTTTTGAAATTTATCCGTTACAAAAAGCAATTAGCTGTTATAATTTGAATTTTAAAAACATCCAGTCGCTTGGATTGAGATTCGGTCGCCTGGATTGATTGTTCAAATTTGAACAGAAACTCTCGGGTTGGATTTTTCAGTCGATTGGGCCAATTCAGTTGGCTGGATTGGATCCCGTCGCTTGGATTCCTGATACAGTCGCCTGCATTTAGGTTTCCAACCTTAGGCTATTTTTGGCTTTCTTTTAAATAATCAAACTTTCATATTTTATTTTTTTATTTATTTTTATTTTCCTTTTGAGCGGTTTGATTAATTTTCTTTGAAAATATATTAGTCCTATAAATATTTATTTATAAAATGAGTTTTGGACTAAATGATTATTTTTGAAAATCATTTTGAGTTGGTTTTTAAAGTTGAGCCTTAAAGATCAAATCTTAATAAACTTTACAAAACCTAACTCTTACTTCTCATATGTCTTGGAACATGATTCTTGAGTTTGATTCCTTTGACTTGAGTTCTTGATGACTTGATCTTCAATGAATTTGCATTTTGTCGATTTTGCATTTGCTTGATATTTGATTGATTTGAGTCTTGATAACTTGATCTTTAATGAATTTGCATTTTGTTGACTTTGCATTTGCTTGATACTTGATTGACCACGTCGGTCCAATTAAATCACTAGTCAACATTATGCTTTAAACATAAATCATTAGTTCATATGAAAATATCATTTATGAATAACTTAGAATTATGGTTATCATCAAAATTACATAAACGTTCTTAGATTAATTAGCCAATTAATAGGTGTTGAAACCTTGAAGCTAACAACTTTGTTTTATGTATTTAGTTTCCCTATGCATTTCGCATGCAGCTGATTCTTTTTTCTTCTTTTTTTTTTTTAACTTTCTATTTGTCTAAAGTTGAATGGTGGTCTACATATGGAGGAGGTTGCCCAAACTTGGCACGCTTGGCAATCCGTATCCTTAGTCAAACTTGCAGTTCAATTGGTTATAAGCAAAATCAAATTTCTTTTGAATATGTACATGAAACAAGGAATTGCCTAGAGCGTCAGCGGTTTAGTGATCTTGTCTTTGTTCAGTACAACTTGCGACTGAGACAAATGTAAGTAGAAACCAGTGGAACCTAGTTATATTTGCAGATGCTATTTGAAAATTGGAGGAAAAGAAGATATCTCACTTTTTGCTAACTGTTTTTCTTGTAGGGTCCATAAGAACAAAGAACAGGATTATGTAGATCCTATATCATATGACTGCATGAGTCTTGTTGAAGATTGGGTAATGGAAAAGGAAGTATGCTTCGATGACTATGGGAGTTCAGATTGGATGTCACTTAATTCACCCACAACTAATACAATGCTGCCTGGAGCCTTAGTTGATGATGACGCTGATGACTTGTGTGCAGGTAATTCATTTCCTTTGGATTTTGAAAAATGACTGTACAAGCTTCTTTTCTTAAGTGGAAGGATCTTGTTAATATTCAGGGTTTGATGATAACGAGATTATTGAAGGATCAAAGGAATGAAGGAGCGTTCAACAATCTATTAAGCTAGTAGGAGAGCATAGACTTCTTTTTGTATCTGGAGGTTCTGCATTGACAAATATTTGCCATTTTTACTAGGCACATGGAGAAAGGTCTTGTTAGAAAATTGTTTAAGTTTAATGATGTATTTTAGAATGAAGATAAATGTTGTGTTGTCGGGTTAATCGCACTTTCCCTTGGAAGAGTGTTTGGCGGGTTAAAGTTCCCCCCAAGGTGGCTTTTTTTATTTGGCTGGCAGCTCATGGAAAGAACCTCACGATAGATAACTTACATCGAAGGAAGATCTGGGTGCTTGACTGGTGCTTAATGTGTAAAAGGGCAGGAGAATCAGTGGATCATCTTTTGCTCCACTGCGAGTACGCTAGTGAGTTGTGGTCTTTTATTTTCTGCATTGTGGGGATGCATTGGGTTATGCCGTGTAAGGTTTCTGAGCTACCAGCCTGCTGGAGGAGGACAGCTTCTTCAAGTAAAAATGTGATATGGAACGCGATTCCTTCATGCTTAATGTGGCTGATCTGGCGAGAGAGAAACATGAGGGCATTTGAAGATTTAGAACGACACTCTTATGGAATTAAAATTGATTTTTCTTCATACTATGGTGGAATGGATGGTGGCTATGAGTAGTCAGCCTTCTCTTTCTATGTTACACTTTATTGATGGTTGCTTGTAATTTTCTTGCTCTTAGTATATTTCTTATGTACTAAGTTGCTTTACTATCAATAAAATTTCTACTACTTATCAAAAAATAAATGTTGTGTTGTCTATGCTCTGTTTTGGTAACTGAGTAAATGTATGCAAATAAAAATGAAATGGAAAATTGGACTCTATAACATGGTTCAAAGTTGGCAATTCTGCCTCATTAGTTTGAGTTGGTGTTCTATTTGGGAATTTTAACTTTCATTTCTGCTCTTATGTAGTTAACAGATGGAGTGGAGCATAGTTGTTTGTAAAGCAGTTACATACGAAAACATCAATCTATACTAGGTGGCTTGGCTATAAAATGGGAAAGTATTAAACATCCCATTTTACTTGACTTAAGGCATGTTTTCATCAAATCCCCTTTTAAGGTTCACGTGATTGTTAAATTTATTGTATGTGAATTTCATGTTAAAGTCATTAAGCATGACATCAGTGGAAGAAACACATCAAGATACAAGTAAACAAAATTTAGTTTAGAATTTATACCTATGTGTGCTTTGTGAAATGGATTCCTTGATGCTCCAAGATTGATGTATTGGAGTCCAATGAATTCAATGTTTTACAACCGGCCCTTGATGCTCCAAGGTTGCTACAATGAAGTCCAATTAACCACTGCAATAAAAATTGATTAGTTACTACTGAAAAAAAAAAAAAAAAAAAAAAATTTATTTATTACAAAATACTCTTTAAAATATTGCAAAAGAAGGTTGCAAGTGAATGTAAAAAGGGCAACTTGTATGGCCTCAAAGGGACTACTTGTATGGCTTGAATTGGTTGCAATGTGCCTTTGGATTGGTAGCCCTTTGTGGCTGCAAGGAGGAGACCCCGTGGGGGCTGCATAGGATGAGCAATGGGATTGCTTGTGTGACTGTGGCATGACTACTAATGGTCCAAGGGTAGCTATAAAGGATCAGTTGAAAAATTGTTGCACTTGTGTGGTGATTATAATTAACTTCAATGGATCACTTGAATTGAGAATTGGGTAGAGCTTCACTTCTAGTTTTGTAAGAACTCATTTGGTTTGAGAAAATATCCACAAATGGATAGATGCTCTTCTTGAGAGGGAATTGGCTATCCCTTACAATGATGGAGGCCTCCTATTTATAGGAAATGAATAAGGGTGAATTGGAGCCAAAACTTTGAAATTTGAATTTCAAGTTAGAATGGCTCCAATTGGGGGATTGGATTTAACCCTAAGAAGCTCCCCCTCATCAGTCATGGACAAATTACAGTTGGTATGTGTGCAAAGGCGGGGGTAAAAAGAGCCTTAAGCAATTTGAATGGGCTGAAATTAAGACTGGGATTAGAGTGCTGGTCCAACATTTCTGATATGGATTCTGTGAGCCGGCCTTGAGGGTTAGAGTGCCGACCAACACTCCGACTCATGGGGCTGTCACTTTCCTTTTCAGTTCCCTTTTGCATGTTTTTGTAATGTTTGTTGAGTCATTGTCAGCTGTGAGGGTTGGTTTTCAACCCTCTTAGCATCCATTGTTCCCTCCTACTTGTGTCAGATGGTATTTTGACTAATTAAAATCCTTTTAAACAAGTTTTTCGATTAAATCAAAATATTTTCCCTCTTAAATTTAAATAAAATCATCTCATATGTGTGTATGCATGATTAACTTTAAACTCTAACCAAACATAATTTGACACCTCATTTTTTATTAATTAATTCTTGTGAGAATCAATTAAAATTTAAGGGAAATTATAACATGGCGTTGGTTTTTATTTTAATATTGTTAAATGCTGATTTAACAATGGCTTTTAATCCGATAGTATGATTCGAGTGTGTGACCTATTCTTTTGATTGTCTCGACATAAAGATTTGTTTGATGGCCTTTATTTTTCAATCAAGTGATATTTATTTAAAACCCTAATTTGGGAAGGTTGTGCATTACCCTTTTTAGAATCCTAACCGATGAAACCCTAATTTGTATGATAGAGCTTGATGTGTAAGTAAAAAAATGGAGTATCTTCACCTCTATTTGCGTTTTCTTTGACATGCGGAAATTCTTGCCATATTTCTAGGTTGAAAATTTGGCAGAGCTTTGCATCTAATTTTCATGAAGAAAATATACCAGAATTTCAGTGGCATGTAAATAGGGTTTTATTGATGCGAGTATGGTCATTCATACTCGCGAATCATTGCGTTAAGGATGAACCTAAAGCATGCACAAAGGCTTACAAACTTTCCGTTGGGGCTTGTATACGAACCTTAATTTCCAGATAACCTTTCCGCTTGGGCTTGGGTAGTGAGATCTCTCTTCCTTTGGTATACTTGGTGTATTGGCTTTTTTATTTTAAACATAATAGAAATATACGACTTTCAAATGAGACCGATAAATTAAACTTAGTACGCACCTAAAGCACATACACAGGCTTTCGCTTTGTGAATGTATGCGGATTCCAATGTTCAAATGATCCTACCCATTTGTCTTGACTAACTAAGGGCATGGGCCTTTAAGTTGTTTTCGAAGATAATTTCCAAACTTTGAACTAAAGGCATTGGGCCCTTAATGACTCTGAACTCCCTTGAGGCCTAAGGCCTAGGAATTCATTTGTTCTTCTAGACTACTTTAAATCAAGATTGAGCAATCTTTGCTGTCAAAATGTACTGGTCAAAAGTAAAATATTTCGAACGATTTTCAACAAATGTTCAAGCAAATGTGAGAATTGTTTTTCTTTCAAATTTCAAATTTTTCAAAACGAAAAAAAAAAAAAAGAAAAAAAAAAGTTTTCTATAGCAAGGTTTTTTGGAAAATCATGTTGTTTGATGGCCCAACTAATCAATTTACACCAAAGAAGGGATTAATTTCATTTGGATCATCTCAACATGAAAGGAAAAAGTCCTAAAAGGAAATTAAGGAATATCTTAAAATTGAAATCAAAATAAGTGTACAATGAAGCAAGAGACCGTTTTTAGACATGCTACATTGAATAGCTTAGGCTTGCATTTTATGCACAAATTGGTTGGTTGGGCTAAGTTTGGCTGCATGTGTCGTCTGGTAGGAAATCGATCATGAGACTGGTGCATCTCTAATTTGGGCCAAAACTAGGCTTAATATACTCTCATTGCTATAAGAATAATGCTAGAGACACAACTTATTTTACAATTATTTACTTAGAAACTGACATGACACTGATGTGGCAATATACCATATCAACAATTAAAATACCAAATTAACTAGTCAACATTAATTTTATAAAATCCTTAAATTAAAAAAAGAAAAGAAAAGAAAAGAAAAGAATAACTAACCCAGCGTCGGCCCTCCCCAAATTGAAACTCATCACTTCCAGTGTCCAAGCTTTGGACTCCGGTGACAGCCATTGGTCCTCTACGAAGCTTCTAATCTAGGAATCTTCGAAACATGGGGAAATATTTTGTTCCATCCAAAGAAAAGCAGCCAAATCCTGAGAGTGGGAGTGGATGAGGAGGAGGAGAAGGAGAAGAAGATCTCCTTTCTGTCTTAGCGGTAGTGGTTGACGGTGACTGTGAAAATGGCATACAGGAAGAAGACAAGGGATGACAAGAACATCAACTTTCAAAGAAGAGATTCATAATCCACCTGATAACACCAATTCAACTTCATCAGATTCTTCTTTATCATCATCTCTTGCCGCTTAGGCCATCCGTGCCTCTGCCGTTCATCGAGAATCTTCACTTTCCTCTGCCTACGCCGACTCTACTTTTGCCTCTCATCCTTCCAAGGTCCTTTTCTTTTTTATACTCATAAACGTGTCCTTTTATTAACTAATAGATTTGTTTTGGATCTCCTTTTGTTTTTGTTTTTCCTAGATTGTTGGACACCTGCCCCTGTTTCCTAAGAATTCTTTTGCTTTTGGAGATTCCTAGATAAGAAGCTTTTGGAGATTCCTAGATGAGGACCAATAGAAGCTTCGTCGAGGACCAATGGCTGTCACTGGAGTCCAAAGCTTGGACATCGAAAGTGATGAGTTTCAGTTTGGGGAGGGCCGGCGCTGGGTTTAGGGTTAGTTATTCTTTTTTATACTCTACTTGCTTATGTTTCAAAGTTTGTTTGTTTTTGTTATTTTGGGCTTGTTCCTTGGAATCTTCCCGCCTTTGAGATCGGTTGACCAAAGTTTGATCGAAGTCAAACTTTATGACTCTTTAGCAAAACTATGTTGTAAGTTGTGAAAATTTTAGTCTTTTCGCAATATCTCATTTGATTTAATTCTGATCATTGTGATCGATCATTTTAAACGGAATTGAAATATCAATGTTTTGGTCCAACATTAGCTTTGATTTGAAGGTTTGATCTTCCGGTCAAACTCATTCAAAATTTGGTCAAATTCGGTCAAACTTAAATTTTTTTGCAATAAAACTTTCCGATTGGGCCTAATTTGGTCATAATTTACCAATCAAGACAATTTGTTACGTCTGGTGCCTTTGGTTTCCTTTTTGGTTCATATTAGAGTTTTATGAATTTTGTGTCCAAACGAAGAAATGGTTTGGGAGGTAAAACGGGGTAGCATCATTTTTTGTTGGGGAAGGGGGGAGGGGGAAGAAATGGAGTAGTGGGGATATGCATAAAAATCTAAGCCTTGTTTAATTAATGAAACACCACCTACGTTTTAATTTTGTTTGTTAATGAATAAAATACACTACAATCTCAAATTTTGGTCACAAATATTTAGCGTCCTATCCAAGTAGAGATGACACAAAATTCTCCTATACTTGGCAATGTAGCCTTTTCATTTTAGTTCTCGGATATGTTACCTCTAAGACTTTCATCTACTTTTCTCTTTCTCATTAATTACTTACTTAGCAAATGTAGCATTATCATTTGTTCTCTATTACTTATTCTCCTCGTACTAACCATTCTTCTTCTTACTAAATATATTTGTACATCTTTAACAAATTTTTTAATATAACATTAGTATCAACATATTGAAACATATTAATATTTATGTATTTTTATCAATTGAAAATTTTAGGACATGATTGGTACACCATAACAATTATTACAGTTTAATAGAAATCAATATTACAAGTAATAAAAAAAATTGTAATAGAATACTAATAATTATTCATCTATTTGATGATAACAAAAGAATAAAACTTTGAATTTGTATTCTATATTTTACTAAAACATAATCAATCTACTTATTCTTTGTTAAAAATTAAAAACTCCATAATTTTTTTTTTAAAAAAAAATTGATGGCACATTTTTATAACTAGTATAGGTGTACTTTGATAGAGAGAAAGACAAACAAACAAAAATTTAAAATAGCAAAAATCTTTTGGGAAAGGGCACTTAACAAGGGTTTTAATATATTTTTATTATTTGTTATAGTTATTAGATGGTTAAGGAATAGCTAATAGACCCCAAAACCTTTTTGCAAGGAAAGTTATTCTTCATTTTAAGTTAGGAAAAACTATTCTGGTAACACAACCAAATAATTGCTAACTAATTTATTAAGTGTCTGTTGCAGTGTACCAAACATGTGGTTAGATTATTTGATTGTTTGATGTTGATTATTTTTCACTTTGATAAGTAAATTTTTATTGCTGAATTATTTGATAAATAATTTAATAAATAAAATAGTTTCCCAAATATAGTTTTGGATATTCTTTATAGGCCCTGTATTTCACGAATATTAAAAAAAAAAAAAAAAAAAAAAAAAAAATCCAATTCCTTCACAAAATCAAAAAATGAAAATTGAAACAAGAATCCACAACATGACAGAAATCCGTGAGAGAGGGATCATATCAACTGCAATTTAATAAGGTGCAATTTCTACAATGTGGTATAATTGGTCCAATTAAAATACGCCAGCTCAATAAAAAATTCCAACTCAGTGTGCCAACTCAATAAAAACCCAACTCAGCTTCCACCTCATATATTGCTAACGGAGCAAAAAAATTTGGGGAGTACATTAAATGTGTACTCACTTTTTTAACATAAGTATTAGGTCTCATTTTTGTCATTTTCCATTGTTTTCTTGCCAACCAAACACTCTTCCTCGCTTTCCCACATTTTTTATTTGTTTTCTCACCAACCAAAGAAATAAGAAATTCCTCAAAGCAATCAGAGTGTGGAGGTTATTCCCTGAACACAAAACAGGAGGCAAAGTCCTTGTCAGATTGTTCAAAGAAAGATCTAGAACCTGAAGCTTTCCGTATGTTATTTCCCAAATTCCAGTGAAGTTGTTTTCCCATAACTACAACATCTCGAGTTGCGGTAGCTCTCCGATGAACTCAAGAATGGCGCCGTAGAGCTTATTCGGAACAGGTTCAGCAACGTCAAGTTCTTGTGCAATGAAAACGATGCCGGAATCTCACTGGTGAGCATGTTATTCTACAAGTCCATGGAAAGTGAGGAAGAAAGTGTTAATGGCTGAGACATTTTTTTTCACTGATTTGGATCTGTTTGGTTGGCGAGAAAACAAAGGAGAAATGACAGAAATGAGAGAGAGGGTTAAGGCCATCTCTAGCAGTCCTTTAAACTTATTTCTATTTTATCTCTATATTTATACTATTCAGCAACTCTCTATTTATTTTTTCAAATAAACACTCCAGCAGTACTCTCTATTTCACTCTCTATTCTATTAAAATATACTTTTTTATTATTATTTCCAACAAAAAATAACCAACTGCCACCAAATCAATTTCTCAGAGCAACCAAACAAACAGATTAATTTCAACAACCAACCAAACAAACAGCAACCAACCAAAAATAACCAACTGTCAAATTAATTATTTCAAATTAATTTCAGCCACTAAAATTTAATATCTCAGCCACCAAACGGCACGGCTCCGCCGAGCTCCACTTCCGGTGACTTTTCTTTGCAAGTTCGAATTCATTGGGACTGCTGGGACTGGCCAGGCCGAGATCGGCACGGATGGGTGACCTCCAGACCGTTGGGTGACCTCTGTTACCCAAATATCAACCTAAGAGGGGGGGTGATTTAGGTTGAGGCAAACTTTTTCGATTTAAATGCGGAATTAAAAACTATCTTCAAATAGCAAATGTTGATTTAGCAAATGTTTGATCACAATTCAATTGCAATATAGATATGATATGAAATCAAACACAAGTATATATATAAGCAATTAAATATGTAAGAGATAGAGAGAGAGAAAATCAAACACGGTGATTGTTATCGAGGTTCGGCTTCCCCGCCTACGTCCCCGCCTCAAGAACACTTCTTGAGGATTCCCAAATCCACTATTTGACAATCTTCTTTCGGGTGAAGATCAAAACCGTTACAAATCTTCCTTACACGGTGAAGAGTAACCACCGAGTGAAAAATCATTTTCACTCCTTAGGATTTATATCAAAACCCACAAATCTTCTTTACACGGTGAAGAGTAACCACTCAGTGAAAAATCCTTTTCACTACTTAGGATTTATACCCAAACCCTAACAAAATACTCACAGGTTTCAACAAAGTATTTGTTGTACAAGATAAGGCTCTCTCAAAGAGTAATTGTACACAATATGCTCACTCTAATAGTATATCAAGGATTTGATCAATATGGCTCAAAAAGTGTTTAGAGAAATTTGATTTTTCAATCAAGGATTTTGAATGATATGAAAATATAAGCTTGAGAAGGATGGAATTGATGTATAAGATGTTATCTTTTCTATCTTTGATTTCTCTTGTATGCTTGATGTTTAGAAATGAAGAAAGGGTAGTATTTATAGCCATAATTGTTTTCTTCCCATTATCATGTTGTCTTGCATTCTTCTTGATTTTCAATCAATCAAGTTGCTTTCTTTGAAAACTTTTTTTTCTTCAACCATAATTGATATGGTTGTCTTGCATTTGAATTTCAATCAAGTTGCTTTCTTTGAAAACTTTTCTTTTTCAACCATAATTGATATGGTTGTCTTGCATTTGAATTTCAATCAAGTTGATTTCTTTGAAAACTTTTCTTTTTCAACCATAATTGATATGATTGTCTTATATTTGAATTTCAACCAATCAAGTTGTCTTTGAAAACTTTAAGAGATTTTTCAATTGATATGGTTGTCTTATATTTGAATTTCAACCAATCAAGTTGTCTTTGAAAACTTTAAGAGATTTTTCAATTGATATGGTTTTAAAGTTGAGCCATAAATATCAAATCTTAATAAACTTTACACAACCTAACTCTTACTTCTCATATGTCTCGGAGCATGCATCTTGAGTTTTGATTTCTTTGTCTTGAGATTTGATGACTTTGCTCTTCAATGGATTTGCAACTTGTCAACTTTGCATTTGCTTGATATTTGAATTAGCCAATGTTGGTCCAATTAAATCAATAGTCAACATTAAGCTTTAAAACATAAATCATTAGTTCATATGAAAATATCATTAATGAACAACTTAAAATCATGGTTATCATCAAAACTACATGAATGTTCTTGGATTAATTAACCAATTAATAGGTATTGAAACCTTGAGGCTAACAACCTCCAGATCGGCAGAAAATCACCCGGTACACAGAAAATCAACCCGAGATCGGCAAGCCCAACCACCGAATCAAGTGCTCCGCCGTTAACCACCACCACGCCGAGATCGGGAAGCCCAACCACCGAATCAAGTGCTCAGCCGTTAACCACCACCATGCCGAGATCGGGAAGCCCAAGCCACCGAATCAACCACCACCACACCGGCAAGCCCAAGCCACCACAGAATCAACCACCACCACGCCGGCAAGCCCAAGCCACCACCGAATCAACCAGTTTCGTGCTTCAATAGAAAACCCAAAAGGCCGAAAGAGCAAAGAGAGAAGAGAGAGCAGAGAGAAGAGAGAGCAAATGAGAAGAAGAGAGAGAAATTTTCGGAAGAAATGAGAGGAGAGAGAAAAAAAATCGGAAGAAATATCAGTTGATATGGTGGGGTCAGAACGGAAGAAATGGATTTTTTAAGTTTTACAAAGTGTACAGTAGCCTTTCAAAAATGAAAGGCTACTATTCACTTTGTAAAAAAATTTGAAGTTGAAGAGGGCTTTTGGAGGACTGTTGGAGAGCATTTTTGTCATTTTGCTCTCTACAAATAGAGATAGACAGCAGTTTATATGACTGTAGGAAATGGCCTATCGGAGGGAGGGTGAGGGAGGTTTTATTTATTTATTTTTGTTCCGTTAGCAATGTTCATGGAAGCTGAGTTGGTTTTTTTATTGAGTTGGCGCACTTTAATTGGACCAGTTGCATCACATTGCAGAAATTGCAGCTTATTAAATTGCAGCTGATATGATCTCGTGAGGGAGAGCCTTGGTTAACCTCATCGTCGGAACCGGTAGCAGCCTCGCCTCATTGCTCGAAAGCGAGAGAGAGAGAGAGAGAGAGAGAGAGAACTTGCAATCCCCGACCTCGGCACAAACAAAGAGGTTGTGTTGTTTCATTTCTGATTCCAAAACAGCAAAGAGGAAATAGGGAGTGTCATGTGGAGGTTCTCACACAAATACCCATTTCTCATCTCAGATCAAAATGGCGTCAGAAACACCGCCAGACCCTTCAAATCTATTCACTTTTGCACCACCACCACCACCACCACAAACGAAATCCATGAAATTTCCTGGGAAATCTCTAACTTTCTTGGACATGACAACTGGAAGTCTTTCATGGCTTCCTCAGACATACCCATGAAGCTAAACCCAGAAGTGGTTCAATTCGTTCTGCACCAAAACCAGGTGGCTGACCCCAAACGCCTCCTAGATTTCTTCAACTGGTCCAAATCCCAAATGGGTATTACTCAGAATTTAGATTCTTTCTCTATTCTTGTTGTTTTGTTATGCAATTCGAATCTTTTTGGGCCCGCAAGTAGGTTGTTACAGCAAATGATAGGAACACATTCGGTGTCTTGTTTGTCGGTTTTGGATTCCGTTCTTTGTAGCTTTAGAAATCGTAGTGGTTCTAATCCTGTGGTGTTTGATATATTGATTGATAGTTATACCAAGATGGGCCTGTTGGGCGAGGCGGCAAATGTGTTTTTGGGTGCCAAAAGCGGTCACATTATGCCCAGTTTGAGGTGTTGTAATGATTTATTGAAAGATTTGTTGAAGGGTAATATGATGGAGTTGTTCTGGAAGGTATATAATGGGATGCAGGATGCTAAGATGGAGTTTGATCTTTATACTTATACAAGTTTGGTTGGCGCGCACTTTAAGGTTGGGGACATGAAGGGGGCCAAAAGGGTCCTCTATGAAATTAGGGAGAAGGGATGTAATCCTAGTTTGTTCATCTACAATAAGGTTATTGACGGAATGTGCCGAGTTGGAGCAATAGCTGAAGCTATTGAGCTGACAAGGTCGATGTTTGAAATTGGATTGGTCCCAGATACATATACTTATAGTGTAATTATTAACGGACTTTGCAAAAGAAGGAAATTGAAAGATGCAAAATTGTTGTTGGAAGAGATGAAGCTGACAGGTTTGAAGCTTAATGATTCCACATACTTGGCTTTAATTGATGGATTCTTGAAGGAAGGAAATATAGATGAGGTTTTGCGAGTAAAGAATGAAATGGTTTGTTGTGGTATGCGGCTAAACCTAAGTACATACAATATGCTTATTCATGGTGTTTGTAAGTATGGAAAGATGGAGAAGGCGCTTGAAATTTTTAATGAGATGATTAGAATAGGTTGCAAACCTAACTCCCAAACTTATAGTTGTTTGATCAAAGGATTTTGTCAGGAGCATGACATAGGCAGGGTATATGAGCTACTTTGTGACATGGAGAGTAGGAGCATGGTGCCCACAGTTGAGACTTGCTGCACAATTATCCATGGAATGTGTCAGCATAACGATCTTTCACGAGCTAATGGCCTTTTAGGGGAAATGGTTGCAAAAGGCTTGAAGCCGAAAGCTGTTATCTACAGATCTCTTATTATGGGCTATGCCTGTGAGGGGAGGGTTGAAGAGGCAAAAAGGATTTTGAAAGAAATGAGTGATAAAGGAGTTGCACCAGACATATTTTGCTACAACCCTATCATAACGTGTCTCAGCAGAGCTGGAAAGATGGAAGAGGTAAAGGCATGCTTCACTGAAATTCTAGGGAGGGGTCTGACTCCAGATGCTGTTACTTATGGGGCTTTCATCTGTGGATACAGTGGGGCAGGAAGAATGCAGGAAGCAGCCACATATTTTAATGAGATGCTTGATCGCCGTTTAATGCCGAACAATCTTATTTACACTGTGTTGATTGATGGGCACTTCAAGGCAGGAAACGTTATGGAAGCTTTTGCATCATTTCGATGCATACTTACGCTTGGTGTGCTTCCGGATGTGCAAACATACAGTGTCTTTATTAATGGTCTCTCGAGGAGTGGGAAAATTAAAGAGGCCATTGAGGTATTCTCAGAAATGAAAGAAAAGGGTTTGGTTCCTGATGTCGTCTGTTACAGCTCTCTCATCTCTGGGTTCTGCCAGAAAGGTGAGGTGGTGGAAGCTTTCCAACTTTATGATGAAATGCATCGTGAAGGTGTGGATCCAAATATTTTTATCTTCAATGCATTGATTAATGGGCTGTGCAAGTTAGGTAATATTAAGAGAGCTAGAAAATTGTTTGATGGTATCTCAGAAAGGGGTTTCAAACTTGACA
Organism: Fagus sylvatica; assembly: GCA_907173295.1. Classification (NCBI taxonomy): domain Eukaryota; kingdom Viridiplantae; phylum Streptophyta; class Magnoliopsida; order Fagales; family Fagaceae; genus Fagus; species Fagus sylvatica. Next base: position 19,451,476 of record OU015769.1, on the reverse strand, counting down.
ATGTATCGTACTCCTCAATGATAGATGGATACCGCAAATGTGGTAATCTAATGGAGGCATTTAGTTTATTTGATGAGATGCTGTCAAAAGGGGTAGAGCCGCATAGTTATGTCTATAATTCTCTTCTCTGTGGGTTATGCAAAGAAGGAGATATGGAAAGGGCTCTGAAACTCTTCCGTGAAATTGAGCAGAAGGGCTTTGCTACTACTCTTTCTTTTAACACTTTAATTGATGGATTCTGCAAGGCATGGAAGCTGCAAGAAGCCAACCAATTGTTGCAAGAAATGACAGATAAGCAGATAGAGCCTGATCATGTGACCTATACAACTGTGATTGACTGGCATTGCAAGGCAGGGAAGATGGAGGAGGCAAACAAGCTCTTCTTGGAGATGCAGGACAGAGGTTTGATGCCAGATGTTGTAACCTACACCTCACTTATGCACGGTTACAGCAAATTACAGAAAACTTCGGAAGTTTTTACATTGTTTGAAGGGATGTTAGCAAAGGGTATCAAGCCTGATGAATGGACCTACAACATAATGATTGATGCTCATTGTAAGGAAGATAACTTGGTTGAAGCTTGTAAGTTGCGAGATGAGATCTTGGGTAAAGGTATGCTTACAAAGGGAACTGTTTATAATTCACTCCTAGATGCTCATTGCAAGAAGGGAGATCTTACTGGAGCTTCTAATCTATTTGATGAAATGAGAGAGCAAGGATTTAACCCCAATCTTGGTACCTGTAGCAATCTGGTTCGTTCATTCCATCAAACAGGCAGAATTGATGAAGCAACGCAGATCTTGGAGGGTATGGTTTGCTCCGGATTGCCAGATGGAACTACTTTGAGTGACATAGTGAATGGGCACCTAATTGATCCAGATTCTGAGAATGCTGGTAATCTTATGAAGCAGATAGCATATGAAGTTGAAGCAACTTGATTGCTTAGCAAAGGGAATGTGCATGTTGCTTGCAGTGCTGTTTCATTCCTCTGGCCTCATAATGTAAACAACCTGCTTAGTCAATCTGAAATATCAAGAGAGTTGAAGTGAACCCGCATGCTTAATCTTCTTTGGGATTTTGAACATAGATGGGTTAAGCATTAGTGGGGTCACCAAGTGCTTGTAATAGCCATGGTACAGCTTTGGTCATCAGGACGGAGAAGCTACTTATGTGTTCAATTCCATTTTTTGATGCTTCAAATTGTGGTGTACTTGAGGTATTACAGGTAACAGGAACTGCACATGGTCCATTTTTATTTTTATTTTTTATTGCTAGATCATTGGCTGTTTGTTTGACTATCATTTTTTTTATACCATGCAGCTGTCTTCAGTTGGCTATGTTGCCACTTTTAGTACCTTTGACAGTACTATTTTCAGAACAAGAGGTCGTGAGGTTGATTGGAGGAATGTTCTTCTCGAACTTTTCTATATTGTGATCAAAGGTGATATCTTTTGAATTTGTGGGCTTCTAACCAAAATTGTGGAAACTTGTACCATGACCAAAGGGGGTCTGTGCCACTGGTTTAGCTTATACTTTTCTATTTCATTTTTCCTTCAGATGCCAAATAACATTTTCCGAGCTGTTGGATTTGTGATTGATTCAGTGAGGGTTATGCTGAAAATTCTTTCAGCATGAATGAAAATGTCAATTTTGTAGAAAAAGTATATTTCCAATTCTATGTAAGGTTAAACCATGAGAAAAGGAAACTAAGAGACAGGCACTCAGTAACATGAGTGGTAAAGGGTTTTAATTTATAATTTTTGTTTATTACTACTTTGTAATTAGGGTATCTAATGAGGATATGAAATCAGGGCCATTCGTCTTTAATCATATCTGACATGGTATCATATCTATTTTATGTATTGTAGAAGAGATTTTGGAATCACCTGCGTTTTTGTTTTCATACTTTCCCTCTCACTTATTTAAATTTCATGCTCAGAGGTTAAGGTAATATTTTTAGAGATTAAAGATTGAGTGGAACTGGTTTAAGTGATTTAATAAGAAGATAAAACCTGCTTATTGATGTGTTGCCTGCAAGATTCCTTTGTTGGCAAATGGTGAGATTTAGTTGTTTAGAGCATCAACTTTGGGGATGAATTGTTGCTTCTGGTAATGAATAATTGGTGTCACTCTATGTTCGGAGTTTATTCTAGTGGATGATTGTAATTGACTTGAATCTAAGTTAAAACTTCAAGCTATTGCCTTCTATCTTTGATAATTTGGAGTTCGGAGAAGATATCAAGAGGGTTGATAATAACACTCTATGTTCGGAGTTTGATGTGAAGCTTTTACTTTTGAACTTGATTACAAGGTTTTGGAGTTAATTTCTCTTAAGGGATTTTATTTTTAAATGGAAACTTTTTGTGAGCAATCTTTAGTTTGCATTATATATCACTAGGAAGACACATAATTGCATGTGCTAATAATGTGAATTTTTTTATAATTATTTAATGGAAATGTTAAGGTCTGGCATGGTTAGACACATAAGTTCACTATGTTTACAATCAATAAACAACCAAAAAATCATTGTCTGAATTTTTTTTTGATAATTCTATACAAGTGAACAGTAATTTATATTACAACTAAATTTTTACATTTGAAAGTTGGGTCCTCTCACCTTCTTTTACACTGCCCAATGGCGAGGGAGTTATGGTATTTTATATTAAGCTTTTTTGGTATACAATGGGTTATGTCACGAGGAGTTATGGATCTACTAGATTGCTGGAAGGTTGACAGTGGCAGATCAATGATTAAGGAGCTGCGGAGTTCTATTCCCGATTGTGTTTTCTGTTGCATATGGTGGGAAAGAAATTCTAGATCGTTTGAGGGAAAGGAAAGACATTTGCTATAGCTTAAATGGTTTATTCTTCGTATCTTGATGGATTGGTCAAATGCATCTGGCTTGACATCTTTTCACTCTGTTTTTGATTTCATAGATTATTGTGTTTTGTAATTCATTGTGTGTGTCCTTAGTACACTCCCTGTGTACCAGCTTTCACATCCTTTTTTTTATGCAATAAAACTTTTTATTACCTATCAAAAAAAAAAAAAAATTGGGTGTCATTATTTCACATTTTGAATCTTTCATCTGATGAATAATCAAATTCATGTGCATGCAGGTTTGAGACATTGGGAAATAACATAATGTATACTTATGATCCTAAATACTCGTCCTTCTTCTTCTTCTTTCTTCTTTTTATTTATCTTTTGCATCATCTGAGAGTTACCTGGACAATACTGTTGCCCAGCTCTAGGATCAGCTACAAGAATTCTTTTTCAACATTGAGCTTTGCCATGGGTAATGTCGTCTATCGAATAATATGACAATATGTTTATTCTTAGATGCATGTTCATTTAAAGTTTTCATTGTCAGGCATACATTAAAAGTCAGTAGAGCTATTATGTATCAAAATATTGTGACTTTGATTAATGGCACATTGAGTTTCTTGAGGATGGGTTGTTTAAAAGTTGTTATTATGATTTCTGATCTTCTCTAAAGTGATGACCGTAAAAATTGTTACATCTGGCTTGGATACTGAGCTTAAATATGGTATCACTACCTCTCTTTTTATACAATTCTGTGCACAACCCTAGAAGTCATCCTAACCATTGTTGATTTATTTCATTTGTAGAAATTGCAGGAGTGTGTTGCTAATGTCATTGCATCATTCCCTGTAAACATGTTACCTGTACCCATAATGTAACAGAGGATGCTTCATATTGAGGTGAATATGAAATTTTTGTAAATCTTTGCCCACACGCGTATCCATACTGTGACCATATACATGCTTATCCATTCTTCTGGTTGTAGTCATATGATGTATATGAATAGGTATAGTGGATTATCCTTCTTTAGAATATAGGAATCCATAATGCTCAGAGTAATATCTGGATATGACATTAATAATTTCACTCACGTGTCACCTATGTATTGATTATTTTAATTTTCACTTAGAGCGCTTTTTCGGAGTTTGATATTCCAAATGTGGATCACAATGTTGATTTGTTGTCTGAACTTGAAAATGTGAACATGTTGACTTAATGGAGTTGAGGTTAAGAAATGGCAAGCTTGTTTGTAAATTTACAAGAGAGGGTCTCATGAAAGGATACCTCTCTGAAAAACAACTTTCTTGAAGTTTTATTGCTTGAATTCATCTTTCAGCACTGGAGTATGGCAATTAGGGTGATGGTCAAAAGTAGAAAAGTTTGTGGCTGGTTACTGGTTAGGGCTTAGACAAATAGGGATTTGGAAATTGATATTGAGGGTTTTATTGGTGTAATTCAATTGTTCCTGGACTAGTTTGCTGTGGTAGCAAATCAGATCAGTTACAAAGACGACTAAAAGGAATGGATGAAAATAAAATCAGATTTATAATTTTCATCCTTTTAATTTTAGTCAATAAGGACATTATAGGAGTTTAGCAAATCTAGAATGGGCCAGATTTACGTTCTTTTGTTATTAGGGATTTTGTTTTAGTAATTAGGTCTGGGCTTGTTTTATTTATTGGTTTAGTTAGGGTCCATGTATGCTGGGGACAAAACAGGTTAATAACTTTTTTTTGATTAGTGAAAACAGGTTAATAACTTGTAATGGGCACTAGGGTTTTATCCTTGGCTTATGATTCTATTTGGAGTTTGGCATCCTTTAATGACCTTGAGTATAGTTCTAAGGCAAATCCTTGTGGATTAGGGTTATTTTTCTTCTCTTTCTTGCTGGTGCTGTATCATAATCACATCAAGTTTCTAAGAAATTGCACCTAAGGAAAAAAGGCAAATCGCACCCTTAACTAATGCTTTAAAGCTTCTGAAATGGTTTAAATCTGTAATTCTGAAAAATTGATTGATGACAGGTTTTTTATAGGCTTGTGGAACTCTTTGTAATAGAACCAAGGCTCCCTATATGAAAAACTAAAAGATTTTAAAAAGTTTATTGTGTTGAACAAACTGTAAACTGCTAAAGTCCAGACATAGAGGTTCAGTTGCACAACCAGACTCAAAATAAGACTCATGGCCCCTGTACAGTATCAGATTTCCCCTGACGCATTAGAAGACAATAAGACACAAAAGAGCAGGTACTAAGTTTGAGAAACAAACTAAGACTTGACAAAAACTAAAATCAATTATGCAAGGTCTGGTTTGGTGATTCGCGGAATATGGTTGTTTGGCGGATGATCCCGCATTGTGTCATGTGGTGCCTTTGGAGGGAGAGGAATGCTTGCCATTTTGAGGACTGTGAAAGATCTGTTGTAGACCTTAAATTGTTGTTTTTCCACACCTTGTATGAGTGGGTTTATTCCTTGGGGCTTTTCTCTATTAATTCCATTATGGAATTGATAGACCTTTGTTGTTTCTAATTTTTCTGTTGATTCTTGTATACACCTAGTATACTAGGATTGCTTCTTTTAATAAAATTTTCTTACTTATCAAAAAATAAAAATTATGCAAGGTCCCAAAAGAACCTATTGTATTTAGACCAAATTAGTAGACAACTTTAGTCTTTAAACTTGATTTGCCTTATGGCTTTTGTGGTCTGCAGCATCAGATGGCTTTCAGTCTTTTCTAAGTTTATGAGAGTATGTGTCTTATATTTGAGAGAGAGAGAGAGAGAGAGAGAGAGAGAGAGAGAGAGAGAGAGGGTGGGGGGGGAGGGAGGGGGGGGGGGGGGGGGTGGGGGTTGGTTCTGGAGGCATTTCTACTGATATTTAGACTGAAGGCTCTTTTTTGTTTTACATGGATGAAGACTAGTTAGTGAGCGATTTGTTCATTGTCCTTAGATTTTCGACCTATGCAATTTTAGATCTCAATTTTTATTTTTCTTGCATATCTCTTGTATGCATCTTGTTTACTGTGGCTAAGCCCTTTTTACTTTAATGAAGTCTTAATTGCAGGGTTGGAGACAGAATTCCAAGATTTTAGTCTTTCTATGAATCTTTAAGAGGTTGTGTCCCTTCAGATTTTCCTTGGAAGGTAATTTGGACGGTGAAAACACAATTGAAGGTTGCTTTCTATAAGTGGACAGTGGTTGGGGGGAAATTCTTACAATCGAAAACTTGGTAAAACAAGGTATGTGCATTGTGAACGTGCGTGTTGTGTAAAAGACTCCCCTCCACCAAACCACACTCCTAGCATTGAAATTGTGGACCATTTGTTACTAAATTACTCACTGGCTATGGAGTTATGGAATCTCATTTTTGAAGTTTTTGGGATGAAATGGGTTTATGGCCTAAGACTGCGAAAGGAGCATTGCAGGGTTGGAGACAGAGTTCCAAGATTTTTAGAAATAGAGTCTAGAATGCAGTCCCTTCTTGCTTAATGTGGAGTTTTTGAGGGAGAGAAATAGAAGGACAATTGAAGACCAGGAATTATCTTTGGACAGACTCAAGTCTCAGTTTGTAGGGGTTCTTATTTGATTGGATGTCTTTGGATGAGAGAAGACCTACAACGCTAGATGAATTCATTGTTCCTTGCATTGTAATTTGATTTAAGGATCCTTGGGGTCTACATCTAGTATTCTCCATTGGTCTCTTTGTATATTCTCGTCTCTGTTTTAATACAAATATTTATTTTCTATATATTAAAAAGAACAATGTGTGTGGGAGTGGATGCAAAATTGTTGCTGGATTTTGAATACCTCCTAGTGGCAGCAATTAATTTCCATCCGTTTTATGTAGCCTTAATTTAGTGAATATGTTGAGCTTATTTCTTGTGGGCGGTGTATTTATGGGAGAAATTGCATTAATTTGTTTGTTGTGTTCCATTTCTGCTCCAAGTTTTAGATGGCTTTGGCTTGCTTATCAAGTTCTTGACACATTGTGGTGTATGTGCAAAATTGACTAGGAATCTTTAGATGATGGTTTGCTTCATTGTTTAGCCATCATGAGCCATCTTTATAGTGTTCTACAGTGGCTTACGCCTACTTGCCTAGACATGTAATTAGCTCTCTGTGGACTGGCATGGGAACAGACACATGTGATGGGGTTTAGGCATCTACTTTTAAGAAAGAATATGATGATGCCTTCTTTTTCCTCCTGTAGTATGATCCTTGATAATCCCAAATAAAAATATGCTCACTGTCATAACCTAGGGATGCACTACTCACATTTGCTCTATACTTCAAAATGGATAGTCAGTATTAGAGTTTTCTGTTATTGCTTATATAACCTAAATGGACCTAGTACAAGCCTAAATCGACATAGTATAGCTTGAGGTGGAACTCAGTACACATCCGCTTAACGCTTTCCACTCGAATCCATGTCCACTGAAAATTTTAAAATTCAAATTCACAAAATTTGAGGTATCATTTTTCATGGCCTAGGGACATGCTAGCCATGTAACTTCACAAACCACCTATTTATGGTGGTGGAAGGAGATGCAATTTTATCCAAAGTCCTTGTCCTGGTCTCCTCCGTCCCTTCCGTTTTTTAAAGTTAATATAGCAATGTGCTCCAGTTTGGATCCTTTTAATTGTGAGGTGAGCTTTGTGATGCGTGATTTCCTTGGTCATTGTGTGTTGGCTTATGCAATAGAGTCCGTATGGAGCAAGGTCTTCATGCCCAGCTGTGTGCTTGCGCTTCAGGCCAGTCTGGAGCAGGGTATAAACGAGGTTCAATTTGAGAGCTCCCACGGGTTAGCAGTCTCGGTGTGTAGGATAGCGCAGATGGACTCGGGAAATAATGGCATTCTTGCGACAGAAATTAATAAGCTTGCCTCCCTCTTTTGTATTTGTGAATTTTCTTCAATCCCTCCTGGGTGTAATGTTTTAGCTTTGGAATTGGCTGCTTATGCCTGTAACATTTCCTCTTCTGAGACTTGGTTGGGTACCATCCCACCTTTTCTCATCAATCATGTATAACTCTTTTTATTTTAATGAACCAAATCCTGTAGTTTTTAATCAAAAAAAAAAAAAACTTCACAGAAGAATCACAAAGTATCTGCAACCCAATCAATAAATTAAATACAAACTTGAAATAATACATGAACTGAAGTAATTTTGCTTTGCAAATGGGCAAGGGATATAAATGAAAACAAATTCCCTGACCAACCTCAAGACCTAAGCATGAAAGCGTACAAACAATGCTTTCAAAAATCTACTGTGAATAATATATATAAAAAAAAAAAAAAAAATCAAGATCAAAACCAAAATCCACAATACCAAAGCTAATATCGTTTCCCAAGAATTATGCCAGCGATCACAGAGACCAGAGCTACTCCCAAGATGAACTTAAAGTTCATGAGAGGAGAAACCTCAGCAGTTTTAGTTTGTGTCTCCAAAGAAGACGAGGTTTGAGCAGAAGTTGCTTCTGACTTTTTCTTGCTCTTCCTTTTAGATGGAGTTGAAATGGCTGATCCAATGTCTCTGGATTTGACCTCCAATCCTTCCTTGTGTTCAGCTGAACTGCCCCCATCTCCCTGCAACACAATTTAAATATAAGCTGGACTTTAGCTCAGTTATTAGAGTACACTGGAATTATTGTTCACTAGGAATGTTATTGGATAGTAGCTAGAATGGATGTGTTTCCTAATTATCAAAAAGAATGGTTGTGTTTATTTTTTTATTTTTTGATAGGTAAGAATGGTTGTGTTTATTAAAGCTGGAATAACGTGCACAACACTATCTGGTAAACAAAAACTAAGTAAAAATGGGGATTTCTTCCTCTTGATAATGACAATTTGTTTTCTTAAGTGGCTAATAGGGTTCCAACCTTGACTGTGATCTTTGTTTCCAACATTACAAGAATTAATTCATCTTGACACAAACCACAAGAATTTTGTTTGATGAATTGCTAAGACAATGCAGTAAAAGATACATGTTTTTGCTATGATACAGAATACACTTCAATTTTCCTGGATAGAGGAAGAGAATTTATTCAACTTTAGTCTCTATAATCACCTCCTTTTTCTAACTAATTAGGTAAAGTTGTTTGGCTTAGGTATGTTAGGTTTCCTTATGCCAATAAATAAACCAATTATCGAGCTTTCTACTACATTTAATTAGATCGAATATGTGAAAATTCATTTATAATTGATGACTCCAATATCTATTAGTCAAACTTTATTAAATGTTACGAAAAATTTCAAACTAATTAATAATTCTCATTTTGTACATCAAACATGTGAATTCATTTAGAAATGATGTTATGAAAATACTATTTTCGTGTGAGAAAGTAGGTGGAATACAAACTGACCTTTTGTGACAGTTTTGCATCAGCCAGCTGCAATTTCTGCTCAAGCTCTTTGACTTGCTTCTCTAGAAGCATGATTCCGTTGTTCTTTGCTTCAAGCTCTTCAAGAGAATGCTTCAGGGCTGCTTCTCTTTCCAATTCCTTTTCAGAATCCTTTTCTTTCTGGTTGGTTGGAAATTCAGACAAGAACAGTTCAAGAAGAAGCATTTTTAAAATAAATCCTTTCATTGAATTTCCAAATAATGTAAGTGATTAATGATCTAAAAATAGCGAATCAGGATTCAGGTAAAAAAAAAAAAAAACTACAAGCAGGAAAACTACAAATTCGCTACTAGAAATGGATAATTCCTGCATTATATTTTATGGCAATGATATCAATTAAGACTTGAATTTGAAATTATTTTGGCAGTGATATAATATACATAAAATTATGACTAGTGCCTTACCTGTTCCGTGGTGGTGCTCTGAGCAAGTTGTAACTCTTTCTGAAGTTCTTGCACTTTTTCATGCAATAAATCTCTGTCATGTACTTTATGAGCATGGTCGTCCAATTTAGAAAGCAATTCTGCCTCTTTTCCAGCAGCTGCCAGCTGAATGCTTTGAACCTACAGCCAATCATATCAGTCAGCAATGATCCTGTAAGTTCAATTGAATTTTCAACCGAAAAAGTAAACAATTAAAATTAATATGAAGAGCTTATTCAGGGGATTCCTGGTTCTTGCGATTATTGGAATACCTCTTCTTTCAGTTGATCTTCAGTTTTCACCAATTGTTCCTCAAGTTCCTTGAGACGAGTTTGCAACACAGGTTTGTCGGCATTCTCAGCCTTGAGATTTTCAATCTCGGATCTAAAAGCATCTTCTTTTGCAATCTGTTCCTTCAATTGCTGTTCAAGCTGCAATATCACAGACTGAAGTTCCTTCTTGGCATTTTGATATGATTCAGTGAGCAGGTTGTTTTCTTCCATAACTGAAGATATCTGCAGCATTAAAGTAAACTTTATTGAACATTTTGGGATAACAAAATATCCATATCATTGTTTACCAAGAAATCTATAATTTTCCAAACCTGAGATTGTAGTTTCTGTCCTTCGGAAGCAAGCTGCTGTGTCAAATCTTCTATGGCCTCCTTCGAAGAGTTAAGCTCTTCAACTGTTTCATCCTTCTCAGCGAGGGCTGCAGACAATTTTGCCTGTAAATCGCTCAGTTCGGACTCATACATGGCCACTTCCTGAGTAAGCTTCATATTTGCCTCAGCCAGCCCTCCATTCTCTTTTTCAAAGCCACTTGACTTATTTTGCAGTTCCTCAACATTGCTTTCCAGATGCTTCAACTTTTGGAGAGTCTGTTCCAGCTCAATGTTTTTAGCTTCAGCAGTCTCAGATGCTTGTTGAGAAAGTTCTTCAAACAATTTTATCTGGCTTTCTAGAGCAGTTAGCTTCCCACTCAAGTCTTTGGCTTCTGAATCTCTGTGGTTGAATCTGTGAATGGCTTCTTCTAACTGTCTTTCTGCTTCCGCCAATGCGAGCCTCAGCTGAAGACTGTTGTTCAAAGGCTCTTGTGTGCCGGTCTGTTAACTCAGCAATAGTGTTACTGTGAGAAATAAGTTGCTGAGCAGTGGCTTCCTTCTCAGAAATAATAAAGCTTAATGATTCCTGGAGTTCATCAATTTTGCTTTTGAGCTGAAGATTGGTCTCGACTAACAGCTCGTTCTCTGAGTAAGACTGAGAAGCTTTATTTTCCACTTCCAAAATCTTTCCTCTGAGTTCTTCATTTATGCTTTCCAAAGAATCCAATTTCAATAAAGTCTGATCCAATTCTTCCTTCAAAGATGCAGACTTTCCTGCAGCTTCAGCTACCTGCTCTTCATAAATCCTTACTTGGTCTTCATGAATCTTCAATTTCTCAAACAAAGATTTTGCCTCTGAATCCCTGTTGGTGAAGTTTGCTATAGCTTCCTGAAGTTTACTCTCAGAATCCCTTGTTAGGGATTCATGTAACAACTCAAGCTCTGAGTTTCTTGAAGTAGCTTGCTCTATCACTCTTCCATGTTGCTCTAGTTGCTCCTCTGCAGATTTAAGCTTCTCCATTACCTCACTCTCTCTCATTACGGCAGCCTTGAGATCATCTTCAATGCTCAACAACTTCTCTTGTGTCAGATTTAATTCATTCCTCACGACCTCTAACAGATTTTCTGCTTCAGCAAGCTTCTCGCCAGAGCTGTTTGATGCATCTTCTAGCCTTGTCTTCTCATCTGTTGCGATATTCAAGGACTCCATCAACTCTATTTCCTTTTCATTGGCTGTTTGCAGTGCAATTTCAAGGCTTGATGCTCTAGCTCGGAATGCCTCAAGTTCTGATACGAGTTCAGCTATCTTGTCAGAAGATTTCCTTGAATCTGCTTCTGCATCGCCACATTTCTTTTCTAATGTGCTTATCTGTGTTCTTCGAGTTCCTCAATTCTATATACTTCTCTGCTTCGAGTAACAACTCTAACTCGCTTGCCTTTTTTACTGGCATCATCATCACACTTTAGAATGAGATACTTGGATCAAATCTTCTAGTTCTCACGACTGCGCTGATGGTTCATATTGGCTCGATCCTCATGGTCAGTGCATTTCCCCAGAGCAATCTTCAACTCCTCTTCAAGCTCTCTGAATTCGCGTGATGAGGACTGGTTTAGGGCTGATGATTCTAGTTGGTTTATCTTTTCCTTGTATTCCTGCATTTGCCCATTCAGCTGAAATTTTTCTTCCTCAATCACTCCCAACGTAGCATTGAGTTCGGATATTTTCTCAGAGAGTCCTTGTAGTTCTCTCTCAGCATCACTGCTTTTTAGTTCTACAAAATTCAACTGTTGCTCAAGCTCCACATTCTTTTGTTGTGCTGCTATAAATTGTGTCTCAAGCTCTCTCAGTTGAGATTTTGCCACTTCTGCTGCTGCATTTGAAGCCTGGATTATGTCCTCAAGCTCGAGATTCTTTTGAGTCACAGTTGCTGCTGCAGCTCCCGATTCAGTATGAAGCTCTTCCAGAGACCTCAACTTCTCTTCAAGCTCTGCATTGCTTGACAAAGCTTGAGATAAAAGAGAGTCAGTTTTACAGAAATTCTCATCTGAAAGCCTCAATTTTTCTTCAAGATCAATCCGCAACTCCTCCATCTGCTTTACATAACTAGTGAGATCTGCCGCAGCTGCTTGAAGAGCTTCTTTTTCTTTAAGTACATTAGCCAATTCCTCCTGTACAACTAAGGCTTGTGCTTCCTGAGTTTTCAAAGCAGTGTCAACCAATTCCCTCGTGTTCGCTTCCTCCTGCAGCTTCAACTTGATTTCTTCCAATTCAGAAACCTTTGCTTGAAGATCTTCTTTAGTTGAGGTTAAAAGATTTTCAAGTGACGAGATATCTTCCTTCACCTTAGATTCTGAAATCTTTCTCAAGTCCACTTCCTGGGCCAGTTCATTTATAAGAGCTTCTTTTGAAGAAAGTCTCTGCTCCATGTCCAACACTTGGGATTTTGAAAGCGCCAATTCTTCTTGGACAACAGCAAGCTCTGCTGCAGTAGTCTTAAGTGCTTCTTCAACCTTCTGATTTTCAGCAATCTTGTCATACAGGCCCTTGAGTTCTTCTTGTATGGAAGCCATCTGATCCTCCACTTCTTTTGCACTCAGTTTTGCCAATTCAAGCAATTTCTCAAACTCAAAGGCCTTCTGTGTCTCGGATTCAGCATGTGAACCACTTTGTTTGTGCAGCTCCTCAAACTTCTGTGCCTCTCCTGCAGAACATTGCAGCTCATGCTCCAACTCCTGCAACCTCTTTCTTGAGCTTTCAAGCTCAAGGCTGAGACCATCAAATGCTTCCTTCACCTCGACCAGCTCCTTGCTTTTTGCTTCTTGAGTTTGCAATGACTCTTGCAAAGCATTGAGCTGTGCAGTGTGTCTCTCCTCGGCCTCTATAATTTGCTCTTGCAATTTCTTGTGACTAAGTTCAAGCTCTCCATACTTGTTTTCACTTTCCACCAACTTCTCCTTTGTTAGTGAGACCTCATCCTTCAGCTCAGAGTTCTCAGATTCAGAATGCTTTAATACTCCAGCTAGTCTTTCCAATTCAAACTCAAGTTCTCTCATCTTCTCTTGGGATTCTAATAATTCTCTACTTTGATTGCTTGAGCTTCTTTCAATGGCAGATGGCTTGTTGTCCTCTATAGACACTGTTACACTGGCATGTGAAGCATCTTTCACATCTATAGATTCCTTCTCAACTTTTATGAATTCTCCATCAGTTTCTTCCTCTTCTTTCTTTCCTTCTTTTCCTAATTGAGGCAAGTCTCCATTTGTTACCTAAAACCAAGATCATTAGAGTCAATATCAACTACTAAACATTATAAATAATGCAATCCATTCCTGGCATAACTGATTTTGGACATCAATCAAGCATTGTGGAATTTTATAAAGTGACCTACCGTCAATCACATTAGTTTCAGGTGAGCCTGAAATCATTAATTGTAATGGCTCCAGTAGGAGGTTAGTTTATTGCTTTCAAATGATCCAGAAAATGCAAAAGACTACAAATAATAGAAGTGACAATATTCTGCAGTGACTATTGTTTTCACAGCCCAACTTATCACAATGGAAGTCTCATAAGTATCTAGTATGGTTTGAAGAAAATTGAAGAATGAAAACAAGAATTGTCTATAACGTCGATAATAAAAAACAAAAACTGATTTTGTGAAGTACATGCTTATGTCATATGCAGTCAAGTGCATAAAATGCAGAAATCCACACTTTCCTTGGTTATGGAGTGTCAGATAATCTTTCATCATACATAAACAAGATGTAAGCAGAATTTTCTCTGCATTTCCTTCAATTACATGCATTCAGAGGTAGCAGGTAGCAGGGCATCCAATTGATATGTAACACAATATATATTCAATATATAACATATTGCAAGAATTTCACTATATTTTATATCACTTGTGGCTTTCTTGGATTGTTTTGATTAATCTGTTTCATTTAAATGTATATCTCACAAAAAGAAACTTTACAATACAATCACAGCAAATATAAGAAATAATATAGTTACCTTAATGGGATCAGCGTTAATCACAGCTTCCTCAACAGCCTTCGTCACTGGAACTTCTAAACTCACTTGTGTTTCTTCTTCCATATCAAAACCAACCTTCAGTACGTGCTTCTCTGTGGTTTTCATAAGTTCATAATTCTTTCAGGTTAGATTAAGCAAGAAACATATTAGGAATGTAAGTGTGCTCACTTACTTAAATATGTTATTTTATAGACCACAAAGCAAAGTTCAAAAACAAAAGAATGACTCCATTCATGTAACATCACAAGGTAGTTTTGTTCTGCAGTGTCATTTGCAAAATTGCTAACCAATTTCACATTTTAAAGAAGACACATGAAATAAAAGTGCTTACTTTAAAAACCCACAACCCAAAAAAAAAAAGAAAGTAAAAAATGTTCCATTGTCTTTTGTTGGAATGGTCTCTTCCTAGTTCCTTCTAACATGAAATATTTAGTGTGGAAATTATGTTCATTGCATAAATGAGATATTATCAATTAATTTTCTTATCACTAACCATAGTATATTAAATTGCTTAATTAGCAAAAAAAAAAAAGATTGCTTACTGTAATCAGCATGACTGAGATCAAATTCGGGTCAATTAATTTGGCATCTTATCACTACCAATAGTATATTAAATTGTCTACTTTAGTCAACATGACTGAGATCATATTCGGGACTTGGTCCAAGTACACTGATGTGGCCCCACAAAAGTTTGAATCTTTTTTTCTTTTTTGGCTAAACCCCACTAAAGTATGAAACACGAACTAGGCAACTAAGCTTTTATTGTATTATAAGAGATGATTATGTGGAAAAACCATTGACAATATTTACATAATTAAGGAGATGAAAGGGAAATGCTAAAAAAAAATATTATTTTATTTTATAATTCGATAAAATAGAGAATGAAATTTGATTCTAACCTAAACTAAAAAAAATATATATATATAAATAGTAATTGAGTTATAACATCCAATATAGAAGAGGGGTCTAAAGCTAAGTGGTGAAAAGGGTGATGTAATTTTATATAAATGAAAGGGCAGAATCGTGTTTGCGCCGACAAACGACGTCAAAAAAAGAGCTTGCCACGTCATGTAGTCATGTTGATGGCACTGGCTGCACTCAACACGCAGTATTGTTTTTTTTCTGAAATACTAGGTGCCAGTAGTATTACCACTTTACCAGCCTGTTTCTCTTTTGTCTT